>CM031375.1:64137263-64737263 GCA_018208015.1 Medicago ruthenica | reverse complement strand
TCTCCTTTGACTTGTCCTTCTGAAGTTCAGGACAATCAGCAATGAAATGACCAGGCTTCTTGCAATTGTAGCAACCCTTCTGATCTTCCCTCTTGGAACTAGATCCTTTGAAGTTGCTGCTTCTGTTAGAAAATTTCTTTTGCCTTTTCATTAAGTACTGAATTCTTTTGGAAAGCATTGCTAGTTCCTCAACTTCTGAATCTTCTTCAGAACTTCCCTCAGGAGATTCTTCATCAAATACAGCAGCTTTTAGAACTTTCACAGACTTTCTTTTAGATTTCAGTGCTATGGACTTAGAATTTCTAACAGAGTCTGTTGGTTATTTGAAGGTTGGCTACATGTTTGGTAAAATCAAAATGTGCAAGCAATGCGTCTCCAGAAGTTATTTAAGTCTTCAGAAGCTGGAAATTGGATTTGAGAAGGTTCAGAAGCTGAAAACTGGGTTTACTGTTCATCAGAAGCAGAATTGGCCTTCAGACACTGGTACTGTTCATCAGACGCAGAACAGGTCTTCAGACGCACTGTTCAGACGTTGACTTTTGTTGAATTTCAGAAGCTGGATTTTCTGCATTCTTTCTGTTTAATTATGTGCGTATCTCTTGAAGATTTATTGAAGGACACCATCCTTATGTTTGAGTTGGTTTAGTTTAGTTTTGAGCTGTAATTCACTCTAAGCTTTTAAGTACGAGTGATGTTTTTGATGTCTTGAAGTGTGTCTTCATAACTGGGTTGTTTTCAGAGTTGTTAGTAATTGGGTTGTAGTTACGTGATTAGGAAGTAAGAGGAGGTTCTTATACCTAGGTGGTACTGGGTAGAAATCTATACTGGTGGAGATTAAGTCACAAGACTGGGAACAGGGGCTGTGTCTTGAGTCTTAGGATTAATTCCTCTTAGTGGATTTCCTTCCTGGATTGGTATCCTCCAGATGTAGGTGATGTTTGCACCGAACTGGGTTAACAAATATCTGTGTTATTTACTTTCTGTCCTATTTATTTTCTGCTTCTGAACCTGTGTTTCTTGTGCTCTGTTTTGCATTCATTGTGCTCTGTTTTACAAGTTCAGAACCGTACCTGCCAGAATTTCAATTGGTATCAGAGCAGGCACCCTGCTCGTTATTGGATGAGCTCCAGGGAAGACTTTTCTGGCAAGAATGGACAAGGAAAGAGGATATGTTAACAGACCACCTCTGTTGGATGGCACAAACTATGAATATTGGAAGTCTCGTATGTGTGCCTTCTTGAAATCCATAGACAGCAGGACCTGGAAAGCAGTGGTAAAAGGTTGGGATGATCCAGTTGTGTTAGACAAAGATGGGAATAAGACTGATGTGCTGAAACCAGAGGAAGAATGGACAAAGGCTGAAGATGATTTGGCTCTTGGAAACTCCGAAGCTTTGAATTCTCTATTCAATGGAGTGGACAAGAACATGTTCAGACTGATTAAGCAGTGTACCATAGCCAAGGATGCCTGGGAGATACTCAAGACCACTCATGAAGGAACTTCAAAGGTTAAGATGTCCAGACTTCAACTTCTCACCACAAAATTTGAGAATTTGAAGATGGTGGAGGATGAGAACATTCAAGACTTCTATATGAATGTCCTGGATATGGCAAATTCTTGAGTCTCTTGGAGAGAAGATGTCAGATGAGAAGATTGTTAGAAAAATTCTCACGTGACTTCCTAAAAGATTTGACATGAAAGTGACAGCTATTGAGGAAGCTCATGACATCTCCACTATGAAGGTTGAGGAGTTAATTGGATCCTTGCTGAATTTTGAAACAGCCTTTTGTAACCGTACTGAGAAGAAAGGAAAAGGAGTTGCTTTTGCAGTTAATTCTGAAGCTGAGGTTCAACAAGAGATTGATGAGGATGATGAAGGCTTATCAGAAGCTCTTGGGGTGCTGGGGAGACAGTTTAATAAGATTCCGAAGCTTGTCGACAGAAGATCCAAGTCAAAAGGTCAGAACATCAGATTCAACAACAGTAAGCCTCAAAGAGATGTGATGAAGACAAAAACTGATGAGAAAAGCAATCAATCAAAGGGTATTCAGTGCTTTGAGTGTGAAGGTTATGGTCATATCAAGTCAGAATGTCCTACTTATCTCAAGAAGCAGAAGAAAAGCCTAGTTGTTTCCTGGTCAGATGAAGACTCAGAAGAAGAAGTAGAGAGTGAATCTGCTAAGTATGTTGTTGCCCTAACTGGAAGAGACAAGTCTGATGTTAAGGTTAATGCCTCAGAAGCTCTTTCAAAGTCTGAAGCATTTTTAGAGTCTGAGACATTATCAGAGTCTGAAACACTATCAGAGTCTGAAGCAGAGTCCGAAGTTTCATCAGAGTCTGAAGCCAGAGTTGAAAAATCATCTTATGAAGAACTGGCTGACAATTACAAAAGCCTATACATCAGAATTGTAGAAGTTTGCAAGCAACTTGTGGATCAGAAGAAAACAATCTGTCAACTGCATGATGAGAAAAGTGAGCTCTTAGTGCAAAATTCTGATCTCAAAGATGAAGTGAGTCAACTGAATTCCCAGCTTGAGAACATGAAAAAGCAAGTCAGAATGATGAATACTGCTACTGATGTGCTGGAGGAGATATTGGAAAATCATAAACAAGGAAAACAAAATGGCTTAGGATTTGTTGATGAGACTTTGAACCTCAAACAGAAGAATCCTGCTAAAAGGTTTGTTCCTGCTACTGAAACTTATGATCCCATGGAAGGAACATCTAAGATGAAACCTCAGAAGCAACCTCAGAAGTCCAAGGGAAAGAGGAGAAATCATCCATGGGTTTGTCATCATTGTGGAAAGAAGGGGTACATTAAACCATTCCGTTTCAAGCTATATGGTTATCCTGAGCATTTTCAGTACAGAAAAGTGGAACCTGCTGCATCCAGAAACAATGTCAAGAAGGTTTGGAAACCCAAATGTAATAATATTGGTCTAATGGCTCACACTTCTCTGAAAGCATCATCTAGGAAAGACTGGTACTTTGACAGTGGATGTTGTAGACACGTGACTGGAGTTAGTCAATTTCTTGAAAATATAAGACCTCACACCAGTGGATATGTGACTTTTGGTGGTGGAGCTAGAGGAGAGATTCTTGGAATTGGAGACTTAATCAGTGATGGATTACCAAGACTTAATGATGTGTTATTAGTTAAAGGATTAACTTCCAATTTGATCAGTATAAGCCAGCTGTGTGATCAAGTGATGGAAGTGAACTTCAACAAGACTGAGTGTCTGGTAACTGATGGGAAAAGAGAAGTGCTAATGAGAGGTAAGAGATCTAAGAAGGACAATTGTTATTTGTGGGTATCTGAAGAAGAAGTCAGACTCTGTCACCAGAAACTTGGGCATTTAAACATGAAGGGTGTGAAGAAACTCAAGTCTGTGGAACCCAAAATTAAGATCAATGAAGACAAAGTTTGTGGTGATTGTCAAAATGGAAAACAAATTAAGTTGTCTCACAAGGAGCTGCAACATCTTAAACTTCACATGGATCTCTGGATGTCTATTCTAGATAAAAGCCTAGGTGGGAAGAAGAATGTCTCTGTTTGTAATTTTTCAAGAGTTTGTCTGCATAAGGAGTTATAGCAATTACAGATTGCTGAGGGTGAGCAAGCTGGAAGTGAGGGAGATGAAAATGATGCAGATGCTGAGTCTGATACGGAGTCTGATACAATCTGTGATAAAAAGTCTGTTTTTGTTCCCTATGTGAAGACTATGTTTTGTCAAGATTTTTTGGCTAAAAAGGGGGAGAAAAACTTGTGTTTGATTTCAGAATGTAGTTGTACAGAATGTATTCAGAGTTCAGATTTAATTTTGTTCAGAATTCAGGTTTTTCAGATAACTGTTTTATTCAGAATTCAGAAATACAACAAGAGCTGTGTAGATGTGTTTGAGGGTGAGTTTCTGGCTCAGGGGGAGTGCATAGGTGTTAAGTACCTGAGTTGTATGTTGTTTCAGTTTCAGGAGCATTATCTCAGAATTTACTGCAGTTCAGAATTAAGGGGGAGAGTTGTTTGTGATGTACTGAGTTGCAAGGGGAGTTTACTGGGAGTTTGTGTTTTAGGGGGAGTGTGCATGTGTGCTTCAGAAACTGTGGAGATCAGAAACTAAGAAGTTGTTTGTGTGCTTCAAAACTATTGTAGATTTCAAAAACTGAATTCAAAAACTGAAGCTGTTTATGTTTAACATAGCATTTATCCGCTGCTGACTCTGGTGCTATGGTTAATTGTGTGGAGTTCTTCATGGTTGGTTAATTGTGTTGAGTGAAGAACTTGGTTTTATGAAGAATTTGATTTTAGCCAAAAATTTGCAAAAGGGGGAGATTGTTGGTTATTTGAAGGTTGGCTACATGTTTGGTAAAATCAAAATGTGCAAGCAATGCGTCTCCAGAAGTTATTTAAGTCTTCAGAAGCTGGAAATTGGATTTGAGAAGGTTCAGAAGCTAAAAACTGGGTTTACTGTTCATCAGAAGCAGAATTGGCCTTCAGACGCTGGTACTGTTCATCAGACGCAGAACAGGTCTTCAGACGCACTATTCAGACGTTGACTTCTGTTGACCTTCAGAAGCTGAACTTCAGAAGCTGCATTTCAGAAGCTGGATTTTCTGCATTCTTTCTGTTTAATTTTGTGCGTATCTCTTGAAGATTTATTGAAGTTTTATCCAGGCATTTGTTTTCTAGATGGCTGATTATTTTGGTGAAGATCTTGGTGAAGATTGGCTTCGTGTTTATGAATGAATATATTTGCTGAAGGGATCTTTGCTAAATTTGATTCAGAAATATATGTTTCCTTTTTGAGCTTCTTTGAATTTCAGAATTGTATTTTGAAGATTATATGATTCAGAAATATGTGTGCCTGCTGAAGACTATATAAGGAAAACGTGCTGCTATTTGAAGACTGATTATCAAAAACCAGAAATTAAGAGTCTTAGAGTTTTAGTTTTTTTAAGCTTAGGCTTTGTTCTGTACACCACCCTTATGTTTGAGTTGGTTTAGTTTTTTTTTTGAGCTGTAATTCACTCTAAGCTTTTAAGTACGAGTGATGTTTTTGATGTCTTGAAGTCTGTCTTCATAACTGGGTTGTTTTCAGAGTTGTTAGTAACTGGGTTGTAGTTACGTGATTAGGAAGTAAGAGGGGGTTCTTATACCTAGGTGGTACTGGGTAGAAATCTAGACTGGTGGAGATTAAGTCACAAGACTGGGAACAGGGGTTGTGTCTTGAGTCTTAGGATTAATTCCTCTTAGTGGATTTCCTTCCTGGATTGGTATCCTCCAGATGTAGGTGATGTTTGCACCGAACTGGGTTAACAAATATCTGTGTTATTTACTTTCTGTCCTGTTTATTTTCTGCTACTGAACATGTGTTTCTTGTGCTCTGTTTTGCATTCATTATGCTCTGTTTTACAAGTTCAGAACCGTACCTGCCAGAATTTCAGAGTCATCTTCATTAAGTCCCAATTCATGCACTTTGAGTGAGCTTATAAGATCTTCAATACTTAGAGTATTTAGATCTTTAGCTTCCTCAATAGCAGTCACTTTGGGTCTCCATTTAGATGGCAGACTTCTGAGGATTTTATTCACATGATCAGCAGTAGTATAGCTTTTCTTCAGAATCTGAAGTCTAGAAACCAGAGTCTGAAATCTTGAGAACATAGTCTCAATATTTTCATCCTCTTTCATTCTGAACAGCTCATACTGCTGAACCAGAATATTTGTTTTTGCTTCTCTAAACTTCTTGTTGCCTTCATAGTTAGAGCAGAGGGAGGTGAAGATGGCTTTAGCTGTTGATTTATCACTCAGCTTTTGATACTCACTATGAGGTAGAGAATCCACAATGATACCTCTAACATTGTGATGCTTTTTATAAATCTTTCTTTGAGCATCAGAAATACTTCTTCTGTTTATAGCCATTACTTCTTCATCAACTGGAATAGAAATTCCATCTTCTATGATATCCCATAAGGAATCATCAATTCCAATGATGTGGATGTACATCTTGCTTTTCCACCATGAGAATTTCTCTGGATCACCAGTAAACAATGGAGGTTTATTGTGTGAACGAGATTTTCTTTCATCTGTACCATAGTCATATGATACATAAGCACGATTTCTAGGAGAGGGTGGAGGGGAACTACTAGAAGCCATGTTTTTCTCAGGATCTTATACTGACTCACTGTTAGGTGATTGAATATCAGAACCGAAGCTCTGATACCAACTGAAGGTGAGAAAAACACACAAGAAGGGGGGTTGAATTGTGTGGGCTAATTCTTTTCTTTCTCAAAAACTTTGGTTAAGTTCAGATTCTGATATAGATCAGTTCTGAACTATTTTTCAGAGTGTTTATGCAGCGGATATAAAGTAAATGAGAGAGGGAAAGAAAGACACAATGGTTTATTCTGGTTCCTTCCACAATCCGGAAGTAGTCCAGTCCCCTTGTTACTAACAAGAGATTTTTCACTATAATCAAATGATTACAATTGCTCAAGCACAAAGCATAAAGACTTCCAGTTGCTTAAACACCTAGTAAGAGACTTCTAATGCTCAAGACACACAGTCAAGAGACTTCCAATGCTCAAGACACACAGTCAAGAGACTTCTAGTTGCTCAAACACTTAGTAAGAGACTTCCCTGCTCAAGACACATAGTCAAGAGACTTCTAGTGCTCAATACACAAAGTTATGAGACTTCTGGTTGCTCAAGCACGCAGGCTAGAGACTTTGAATTAAACAGAAATTACACAAAATTCAGTTTGAGTTGAACACTTGATATACTATCAGTGGTGTTCACAAAATACAACTCAGGTTGAGACTCTACACTTAAGGAATTCTAAGATAAAAAGGTTTGTAAGAATTCCTAAGTTATTTGATGACAGACACGTAAAACAGAGTATGTGCAGATTCTGGTTTTTCAGTCTTGTGAGCCTTAGTCTTCTTCTTCAAATCTTCAATCCTTTATAGAGAAATAAAGAGTTGTTGTAGAAGAGCCATGTCATCAAATAGAGCCGTTGCAAATGAAGCTACAGCCAGCAGTAATTCTTTCCAGAAATGGTGCGCAAAACAGAGCATTACATTTTGAATGTTTCCTTAAAACAGGGATCTTGTTTTGCCCAGGGAGACAACCATTGCAAAGAGTTGTTCTGACACAACAGTGCTTTACTGATCACAGTTGCAAACGTTGACTGCTAAAATTCAGAAGCTTCTCTTCAGAACAGGCTTCAGACACTATTCATCAGAAGCACTCCTTCAGTAGCAGGCTTCAAACGCACTGTTCATCAGACGCTCCCTTCAGACGCACTGTTCAGACGCTGACTTTTGTTGACCTTCAGACGCACTGTTCAGACGCTGACTTTCGTTGACCATCAGAAGCTGCCTTCAGACGCTGCCTTCAGAAGCTGCCTTCAGACGCACCTTCAGAAGCTGCTTCAGACACTGATTTGCTTCAGCCTTGCAACACATGCTTCCATATTTCCTTCTTGCTCTTAGCTTGTTCTTTCATAACCAATGATAGATACCAAACTTTAAGTACATGGTTCTGCACACTTAGAATCAAGCATTAGCAATTCCAATTTTCTTTTTAATATTTTGTTATCATCAAAACCCAAAAGAGAGTTGTTCATACATTTTGTTCCAACAAAAAACACCCTAGAACTGCTTGGTTTCGGGAAAACAATAATTACGTGACTCGAAATGGAAACATTACAAAATGTCCCGAAAACCAAAGACAATTGTTCTAAAACTCCTATAACTTGGATCAGAACTAAATAAAAATGACTGAAAAATATACTAAAAATAACGTAAGATGACTTATCAACATCACTCATCTCCCAAAATTGAAATTTAGCCATTTTAACCCTTGATATATGAATCGGTACATCTTTAATCAAACATTGCTCACAAGGGATGTCGGGGCTGAAGTCAATTTTTGGAGATTTGGAGGATGTCAAACCTTAATTTACAAGGTAAATGATTTTAACTTCTTAGATTTGAAATTTCCTCCTAAAACAAACTTCGTTTTGTTTACTACTATTTTATTAAGACAAGTTTCTATTTTGTGCTATAAGAGGGTGGTTTGGGGTTGACGTAAATCACACCAGAGCAAATCCAAACATTATTTGCTCTTTTTCCCATCCCTTCTTCTTTGTTATATAACTCTAGTTCTGTTTCTTTGCTTAGGGTTTTAGAATTCTCTTTAACTTTTTTCAAAATTAAGTTTTCAAGTAAAAAACGGTTTGATAAAGCAATGGCAAGTATTTTTGACCTTTTTGAAATTTCAATTTCTAATGAAAAACTTTATCGAATTTAAAAGTGAAGGTCATTAGGTTCATGGCAAGTTCCTGACACAAATAGAAATACTTTGCTATTTTCAATGGAAATGGTTTTGTTGGACGAAGCTGGTGATATAATCCAAGCTACTATGAAAAAAACTTCAAAAATGTTATTTGTCAGGGAAAAACAAAATAGTTTAAGAAATCTGGGAGTGTCTGCAAATGGTGGTAGTTATCAAACAACTCATCACAATTTTAAGTTAAACTTTCAGTATATTAGTAAGGTTCGGTATATTTCAAACATGAATATCACTAAGTCCCCTATTATATTGTACCAATATCTGAAGTTTCTTGTGGTGGTTATGATACTGATTAGTTTGTGTGATTATACTTTTCCTATATTAACTTAACTTTTAACTATATAATTTTGTCTTTAAAAAAAACTATAATTTTTTGTTGCAATTTTTTATGATTTTATTTTAAATGTTTGATTTCTTTTATTATCTTACAAATATCATTGCATTTTTAACTTGATTGGGTAACAAGATGGAGTCATGGAAATGGAAAAAAAAAAAAAAAGAAGAAGGGAAATACCACTAAGCTTAGAAGGTATTTGTCAGTGGAAGAAAATGAAAAGTTTGCAAAAAAAAAAATCTGTTACAACAAAACAGTCAAAATCGAAAACATCAAAGAACTCAGATCTGGAGAAGGATGGCGTTTGAGTTCAAATGCAAACACAAGGATCGTGACTATAATCTATTAGCTGGTCAATGGAAAATTATGAAGGAGAATAAAAAAATATGGTGTTTGAGTGTTAGAGTTGATAAAAAAAGACGATTTGTTGTTGGAGATTGATGAAGGAGAAGTTGTTGTTGTGGAAGTTCTTGTTGTTTCTGGAGATTGATGAAGGAAAAAAAACGATTTGAGTGTTGGTGTTGAAACGAGTTGAAGAAACTGTCAGGGGAAGAAAATGATAAGTTTTAAAAAAAAATCTGTTATAACATATTAATTATAACAAATTGAACCAAATAACAAAAGAATCAAT
The DNA here is from genome assembly GCA_018208015.1 of Medicago ruthenica. Lineage (NCBI taxonomy): Eukaryota > Viridiplantae > Streptophyta > Magnoliopsida > Fabales > Fabaceae > Medicago > Medicago ruthenica. The sequence continues at coordinate 64,727,948 of CM031375.1, read as the reverse complement.
ATGGCGTGGTGGTAAATTGCCTTGTTCATAAATAAAAGGTCTTGGGTTCAAGTCTCAGCTAAAGCCAAAAATTAGAAGTATTTTAAACTTTTGGATCATTAATAAAAAATGCGAAATCTCTTTGTGACGGAATACAAGGACGTCACTAAGCATAAAGGGAATTTTTCGACGGAATATTTAGAGACGGAATCAAGCCGTCGCTAATTCCCTCACAAAACTTGGTACTATCAAATTGCTGACGGAATTTGTGACGGGTACTTAGCGACGACCAGATCCCTAACAAATTTTGTCGCTAGTGACATCTTAACCAAAACCCTCACAAAATCCGTCACAATTTGCGACGGAATTTATCCCCTCACAAATTTCCATCGCAAAAAGCTAATTTTCTAGTAGTGAAGACTAATGCCATTGTTTTGGATGCAGAAGGGTAATTAAATTTGAAGCTAATTCTTAACTTTAAGCTATATTGTCAAAATTATTAGTTTTTGAAAATATTCATTTGATAACTCAACCCAAAAATATGTTTTGAAACAAACACAAAATACAATGTACTTTCTTTGAAAATAATTTGATGATCTAAACAGTTTTATTGTAACTGGAGGTATACAGAATTTTGTGATCATACATTGATGATCTTAACCCATAAATTGATTAATTTTATGTGATCATACATTGATGATCTCAACAGTTTTATTGTAACTGGAGGTATACAGTTTTGTGGTTAATTTTGTTTTTCATCTCATGGATTTATGTTTTCCCCTTATAGGTAAAGTTGACAACAAAAAGCCTAATTTCATTCGCTCTCAATTGCATAATTGATTTTTGGCGTTTTATTGACAAAATATTGATGGATATAATATTGAACTTTGAAAATGACAACTAAATCATACAAAATTTTAAGAATTTGGAGGACTAAATTGCAGACTATATGGCCAATAAATTTAATTTTTCTCCTTAGAAAAAAATTTAATTTTTAAGGATTTGGAGGACTAAATTGCTGACTATATTGTCCATGGCAATATGTGTCTCATTGAATTCATCGTTATGCAGGAATTAAGGTAGTTAAAGTTATACTCCCTCCATCCCTTTTTATAGGAGTAATTTACAAAAATCACGTGTATTAAGAAAAATTGTTGGAGTAATAAAGTTGTCTCAAATGTGTGTGACTATTACTAGATTACCCTTAATTAAATATATATTTAATGTTAACTTTTCATATACCTAGACAAATTGATAGTATTAATAAGGGGTATATTTGAAAAAAGAATAATCAATGCATCTAGGAATTTGTATATGATCTTATATTTAGGGACAAAAATTTTTTGTAAACTATTCTATAAATAGGGACGGTGGGAGTATATAGCAAATGTTTGATCTATTCTCCGTTTTACATCCTCCATTTAAGTATGTGATTTACCTTTTTTTTCTTTGATTTAGTCGAAAATAAAAAATGAGAAAAAGGATACCTTTTTTTTTGAAGGAGAGAAAAAGGATACTGAAATGTTAAAAGCAATAGAGATTTATTCTACCAAAAAAAAAGCTATAGAGACTTACTAAAAAAATTATTTTTAAGTTTCATTTTCAATCTTTAATTTTTTTTTTTCGTTCTATTTTGATCCTTTAATTTATAAGTGTTAGACAATTTAATGTCTAAGTATTTTTCATTTAATTTTAGTCTTTATTGTTGACAAACATCAAATACGTTGATCCCTTAAGTTTCAAATATTATACAATTTGGTTATTTTTGTTCATTTCTAATGGTTTGTACGTAAGAGATAAAAGTGATTAAAATTTGTAACTTAAAAGACCAAGTTTAAAAGATATTAAAATATAATAAGGAACCAAAATGAAACAAAAAAATTCAAGGGATCAAAAGTCTAATGTTTTAACTTAATGGATCATAGTTGAATGAAGTCTAATTTAGCAAAAAAAAAATGTTATGGAGATTTTCTTGGTCGCAGATACTATATTTATACATATGGTGTGTTTTTTTTTTCTTTTCGTGTTATTATAACTCAATTTTAGATAATTTCGACTGCTTAATTAACAATAATACAAATTTTAAAATTATATCAAGTTGTTTTCCACGTGAATCAAGAAACTTATGTCATTTCAATAGCAATAACTTCTTCAATACAACATAAAAAATATCAACAATACAAAGAAGAATAAAATAACAAACATGAAGATTAGTCATAGATATGCATCATAAATAACTCTACTAGAAAGTTTGAATGCATATAGGACTTTATCTTTTACAACAAACTTAACTTAATAAAACAACCACAACAACTATAAATAACTTTACTAGTAGGATAATTAATAGAAGTAGACACATTATTTTTTACGGCAGATTTTCATGTTCAGGTGCTCAGTCCTTTTCTCTTTTGTTACAAAGAGACGGTGGCACTTATGACGCTTGATTTTCGCACCATGTTTGTCCTTCATGTTACAAATGAATTCCCACATTCATCGCAATCTACGTTTCGTCGTGCTGTAGTAGTGTCGGTGTTATTGCCCTTGTCGTCATCGGTGTTGCTGCTGTTCGTGTTATTGCTCTGGGAGTCGTTGCTTGTAGGAGCCATACAACAAACAATTTTTTGATAACAACACAAATGTAAAATAAAATATACAATGTTAAGTTTGGCTTCTTCATCAATTCTATTACTATGTCTTTATAGTACAATATGAACAAATATGCATGAATGAGAAGTTATGAGACAAAATAAAATAAAATAATTAATTAATTAATTTTCAAACATACAAATTTAATGGATACATTTATATCATTCATAGTTGGAACTACTTATAAATCATATAATTTTCCCCTCAAAAGCAAAATCATATAATTTTAGTGTATAAATACATTTCGAATGATAAAAAAGATTGGAAAACCAAATAGGCACGTATGCATTCTTTCAATCAAATTTGCATGAAGATAATCAAATATTATAATTTTTATCCAAAAAGAAGTTGAAGAAAATCATTTACTAATAAACTCAAAATTTGGATATTTTTTAAAGAAGTTCATCTACTAATATTTACAAAAACACTCGGGTTTAAATATTGAAGCTAACATTTTACTTTTTCAAAAAATAGGAAAATTATTAAGAAAAGTTCAAATCCATCATCTTAACAAGAAACTCTACCCACCTTCTATGAAAGGTTACAAATGACCAAAATCGATTAAAATGTATTTTTTGTGGTTATAACAAACTTTAAGAAATCTATGAATTTGAGAATACCATAGGTAGTTAAGATAATAATCATACAAAAAGTACTCGAAGAAATACATCTAAGATTTGTCATTTTTAAAGTGCCAACTTATCTATCTAAAGATTTTTTGAACGGTTATCTAGCAATAGATTTGCACCATTTTTTTTATGATATATAGTCCTTATCAATAAAATAAAATAAAAACGCACGATATTATTTTTCAGTATACTATATTATTTTTTTGGTATTATAAAAATATTAATAGATTTTCTCTATTTTATAACATCGACCATATATCAACTATAAATCAACGTACCCGTGCAAATTTTACTAGTTCACATTTAATTCTCCTCCTTGAAAATAATTGGTTAGTCACAAATATTTGTTTCTCTATTTAATTGGGCACACATTTATTTACAAAATGTAGAAAGTGAAAATAATTATGTTTTAAAATAATTAATTGACATGTATTTTTGTTTGTGTTTGTGCGCATATGATGTGCCCAAATGCTTTGGGATCATGTAATAAAACTTTCTCCTCTCCTCCTAATAACCCTTTTTGGTATGGACCGTATATCTACATGTAGCTGCATAGGCTAATCCTTCGAGTTGGGTAGAATTGCAATGGATGCCAAAGGTCTCCCTCAAGGTAGGGTGTACAAAACTTGAGCTTGTCTTACAACCCGTCCCGATCCGAACTTAATGGACAGAGTCTGACATGGTCAAAAGAGAAATACACACAAAAAATATGGGACATAAAATACACATAATTGAAACATGGACCTGGTTCGCATTACCCATCATTTTACCTATCTTGTCCCAATTTAATTTGAGGACAATTGTTTTTTCTCGATATTCTCTTACATACTTTCTTAAACTCGGTCTCTCACACACGACTCTTTGACTTCCATAATACTCACTTTCTATTTCGAACTTCAATCAAGGATTCACTTCACACGCCGCCCTCATTGCCTCCTTTCACTTAGTCTCATGTCGTCTCTTCTCTAATTCGGGCTCACACCGTCGCAAACCGTTGTTTTTTAGTGATGATTGTATACTCTTTAATTTATACATCGTTTATTTTGGTCACACTAGTGGAAAATATACATTTTACTACACGGTCAAAAACGTTTTCACAACAGTTGAAATAATACCTGATGTGATAGTTAACACGGTGGCATTTTCGAAATTACTAACAAAGTTTTCACATCAGTGGAGAGGAATAACTGAGGGGAAAAGTAAATCATAAAAAGTTTTCACATCAGTTGATATAATACCTGTAGGGAAAGATACACGCGGTGGCAGATTTGTAATACTGAGAAACTACATTTTACATCAGGCATTCTATACCTGTAGGGAAAAACCTTATCCTTCAATAATTTTCACTTTTCCTTTTCATTCTCACATACGCGTTTTCCCTCTTCACTGAGAAACCCTAACCCTTCCCCCAAAAATCACACCCTCAAATCACTCCACCCTTGCACCACCGTCGCCGTCCTGTGTTCGCCACCGTCGCCGTCACCATAGCAGCTCTGTTCTCTCACCGTCGCTCTCCTCAAATCGTGTTCGCCACCGTCGCTCTCTCCTTCACTCCGCTTTCTCCTTCTACCTTCCCGGCGTTGCTCCACTTCTTTAAGGTACTATCTCATCCATTTTTTTGAGTCGTCGCCGTTGCAAGAGTCGTGGTGGCTGGTTGTTTCATCATATATGATTAACTCTTTTCTGACGCTGCTCTTGGGTCGTCATCGAGATGTTGGTCCAGATTTGTGAGTTTTGCGTTTTTGTGTGGTTGGATCCAGATTTAATATCTCCTTGATCTGGTTTGTGGAATTTGTCCTTTTTTTCTCTTTTTTTTCTTTTCAGATCTATTGGTTTTGGTCCATTTGGGTAACATTTAGTCTGTTATTATTTTTTATTGTGGTGATGATGATGATGAGGAGATAGTGGGTTGTTGGTTGTGGTGATGACATGATGATGAGGAGCTTGTGAGTTGTTTTGTTATTGGGGGATTTTTTTTGACTAATTGACTAATATGGATGCTGGTTATTGTGATGTTGCTGTTATTGCTACATCAAAGACAAAATTCAGAATAAAAGCCTCGATAGGAAGTGCTATTGGCGCAGAAGATTTGCTTGGAAATATGATGAGTCATCTCTTACCTGATTCTGAAAATATATTCAAGAAACATGTTCATGAGGACAAAGAAATTAAATCAATGGCTCTTCTTCGAGGTACAATCCAGGAGGCGATAACTCAGCTTTCGTCTCAGGCAAGTGTTGAGGTTAATTTACAGTTGGGAGATGATCTGAAGATACACAAGGTTATGCTGCGAGAGGAGTTTGAGGACGTAAACAAAGAGGTGTTTGAGAAGTGTGAAAGGCTAATCATCCAATGCTTGCAAGATGCAGAGGTAGAAGCTAAGAATATAAATGATGTGATAATTGTAGGTGGATGTTGGAATATACCAAAGATGAAGAATCTTGTTACTAAAATATGCAAACGAGATGAGCTTTATAGAGGTATGAATCCTTTGGTAGCTGCACTTCAAGGTGTAGCAACAGTAGTAGATCCTGCTTTAGGTGTTGCTCATCCATTTGGAAAATTGAGGTTGTCTAATTTTCATTTCTCGCCTGTTGCCATCGGAATTCGAGCTTATGGAAACAACTTTGTACCTGTGATACCAAGGAACAAATCGCTACCAAGGATAGAGCGTGTAGTTTTCACAACCATTCATGATAATCAAACTGCGGCGTTGATCTTTGTCTACGAAGGTAATGCACAGAAGGCTGATGAGAATCAAAATTTGGGATATTTCAAAATAACTACAATACCTGAAGCATCAAAAGGAGTTCCAGAAATCCATGTGAGCATGGCCATAACCGAAAAAAACAGGTTGACAATTAATGCTTCTGTTGTGATGCCTGTACTTGAACAACATGCAATTCCTGTTGAAGCAACGAATATAAAGATTGATGATGGAAAGTTTAGTAGCTGCTGTGATACTGATGAAATGTATGATGATACAATGGGGGTTACTCTCTTCGTGCATGATACTTAATTTACCAAGTTTTCCTCATTTGTTTGTGTGATTTTAGGACTATAGAGTAGTGAGTTCTGAGTGTTATTCTTCTATCTACATCATGTTTTAAATTTAATGAATTTATATCATTTATTGATTTTTGTCTGCAGAGCCTAGGCGTACAAGAAATTTCCTTCATACTTTGATACAAAAACCTACTCTTATAGAGGAGCCTACGTTTCGAAGTCTCCTGGAATCCCCAGCTGGTTGAAAAAAAAATTTTGTGTATGATGACCACCAAGTCCTCCAGCAAGTGATCAAATTATGCGATCAAAATCTTCACAAACGTTAGTTAACTAACCTTCTTATATTAAATATTTGGTCAAGGTATATTGAGAGTGGTGTAGTCAATTATTCAAAAGTCAAAAAAATGATCTTTTTATCACAGTTTTCATTGTTTATTCCTTAACAAATGCTTAATCTTTTCTTTTTGATATAAATGTTGCAGTAGTTGGCACAAGCCATGACATTGAAATGGCTAAGTATACACTGGTGCGGGAAAATAAGGTTTCTTTTGATGCGATGGCCGTTGATGTTTGGTTGGCAACACAAAATAATTACGACTTTATTCGATTCATAGAAGCCAACAACGTTGAAGATCTCAATGTTTATGGTAAATAATTGAATTAACAATTCTTTTTATAAAAATTTTACAAAATATTTCTTTTGATTAAATTAATTATTGATTGTCTCAAATTTCAGTCACATACGATGGTAATGATCCCGCTGTTGCTGAAATCGTAGAGAAAGCTAAGAAGCACATCCGTGGAGCTAAAGTTTGGGTTGCACGGTTGGATGTTGAAGATAGCGGAGGTGTCGGCGTTTCAACGACACTTCAACTCGCATTAGCTGAGGGTGTTTGATATAGTGTTTCATCCCTTATGCCACCCCCTGGAGTTGATTTTAGCTTGTATTTCCTTGTGAAATTACCATTTGTTCTTTGAATCTTTGTTGAGCTGGTCTTTATGAGTTAGATTTCTTATATATATTTGATGATGTTGTTCAACAGGTTGAAATCTGCAGGGGCTGTTCTTATTGTAAAGCTTGTTTCTGGATCATTGGCTTATGATGATGTCTGGTTTGGTGGCAGAACCAGGAACCCATGGAATATTGAGGAATTTTCTCTGCGGGTACTCTTCAATTACCCTTCCTAAATGCTTGCACTTTTGTTTCTGTCTTTTTATTCTTCCCATAATCCCAGCCTGCATATATCGGATCATATTTAGAGGTCCTTTCTGTTATATGGTTTATTTTACGATTTACCGGTCAATTGTGCCTAAAATTTTGTTGTTTCCTTTATATGTGAGGCACATATGTATTCGATTGTTTGATTTTGTTTATTGTGATAGGTATGGTTCCATTTGCAATTGGTTCAGAAACAGCTGGATCCATAACTTACCCTGCAGCTCGATGTGGCGTTACAGCATTGCGTCCAACTTTTGGTACTGTTGGTCGAACTGGTGTAATGATTTGTTGGTTTTTTCCTGTGTCTATTAATTTTCAACTCATCTATGCACTGCATTTTCAGGGACCGGTGGAGAAAGCATATATGGTTCAAACTTTCATGGTAGGAATAATACGTTCTGCACCCAACATCATTGTTCTTCCCACAACAGGTTCAAACTTTCAAGGGGCAGTTCTTTAACGAACGGTTTGTGTATCCCCATTGCAAGTCAATCTTTCACACAACATTCCCAGTGAAAGTCATACATTCGTACATTTGTACATTCGTACATTTATACATTCATGCATTTGTACATTTGTACGTTCGTATATCCATACATTCATACATTCATGCATATGTACATTCATGCATACAACATGCCACAGTATCATTCATACATGGTTGCTTTAAACATCGTGAGTCTTACCAATCAAGCGTGAACGATTAGTAACCTCCTTTTCCCCAAGTGTCATCCCCAGAGTATCTGGTCCAGAGATGTCACCTTTTATGCCAAGTGGCAGTTCAAACGAACAGCTTGCAAATCTTTTTATTATGTCTTTATGCCAAGTGGCAGTTCTTTAATGAACAGCTTGCGCATATCCCCCAATGTTTGCCAAGTGGCAGTTCAAACGAACAGCTTGTGCATACTTCCCAATGTTATCGCCAAGTGGTAGGTTCAACAAATGAACAGCTTGAGCGTGTCTTTATTTTTTCTTTGTGCCAAGTGGCAGTTCTTCAACGAACAGCTTGTGCATCCTTTCTTCCCAGTTGAAGTAGCGGTTCTGCAATGAGCAGCTTGTCAGTAACTTCCCCATTGTCGTCAATGGCAGTTCGGCAACAAACCGAACAGTTGACATTCAATTTTATTTCTTGTCGTCAATGGCAGTTCGGCAACAAACCGAGCAGTTGACATTCAATTTTATTTCTTGTCGTCAATGGCAGTTCGGCAACAACCCGAACAGTTGACATTCAATTTTATTTCTTGTCGTCAATGGCAGTTCGGCAACAACCCGAACAGTTGACATTCAATTTTATTTCTTGTCGTCAGTGGCAGTTCGACATTTAACCCGAACAGCTGGCTTTTGTCTTTGTTTTTCTTGTCGTCAGTGGCAGTTCGAAACTTAACCCGAACAGCTGACATTCGCATTTTACCTTCATTAAGCTACCGTCACAACGGTAGTAGGTAAAATAACATCCCCAGTGAAGTCACCATTTTTGTCGCGTCGAATTTCGGATATCAAGCTATTGAGAAGCGTTGAATCACTAATTTTAAATCACGACTGAACTTTTAATTTTTCGGGGAGAAAAGGAAAAAAGTTCGAAATTACCTTTAAATAAGAGATTTTAGGTTCGAGAGTCGATTATGCGAGGGGAAGGTATTAGCACCCCTCACATCCGTTGTACCCAACGGGAACCTCTTAGTCGACTTAGGCTTAGAATGTTTTCAAAGTTTTGCTTGCGTGATTGAATATATAAAAGGGAAAAAGAAAATATGATAAAAGGGAAAAAAGAAAGTTTTTTATTAAAGGGCTTGACAAGATATGAATCCTGCTCCTACGTATCTCCCGGTTTTGGAGAATTCAAAGTGTACGTAGTTCTTTGGGTAGAAAAAGTTTGTATGTTGGTTGGTTTTAATTATGAAAAAGATTTGATCGCGCCCGAGCGAAAAAGTTTTGCTTTAAAATGCAAAAACAACATGGTCAACTATCGTTATGTGGATAGCTTAATAAAGACCGATAAAAAGACTTTTACCTACTACCGTTATGAGGGTAGCTTAAAAAAGGTAAAAAGGGTTTGATAAAAAGACGGATTCGCACTCGAGCATGAAAAAAGGTTTGAGAACGCACAAAGGTGTAAAAAGGTTCTGTCATGGTCGCTCTGCGACCATGACTTTGCTCTGCGAAGTAGACAAAACTCAGAACATGAATTCAGGCTTCCAAAGGCCAAATTCTTGAGGTTCTAACCAGTGATTCAGAACCTAAGAGGGTTAAGATTTATTTTTGTTCAAACCATACCAAGTTTTTGCATGATGTTGGAAACTTCACAAGTTTTGAGCAATAAATTTTGAGTAACTTGCAAAACAAGTTATGTTCTCAAACTTTCAAAAATCAAGCTTGAACAATAAGCTAAGTTCTTTATTTTCAAAACCAAACTTGAACAACAATGTTGTTCATGATTTTCAATCAAAACATGAACTCGAGCCGAACTTGCTCACTTTTTAAAAACCAAACTCAAAATTGAGCCGAACTTGTGCATTTTCCAAATTTATGCATATCTTCATGATTTGTTCGTCTTTCAAACTTGAATAACACTTGTTCTTGAGTTCCAATAACTTAAGCAACAAGCTATGTTCATGATTTTCAATAAACTCGAACAACAAATTTGTTCATGATTTTCCACAACTTTTCTTTAAGTTTTAACCAAGTGTTTTGGTTCCCTTTGAGATTCCTTTGAGTTTCACCAAAAACAAAAACTTGAATGAAAAAGGAATGGTTTGACGTATGTCTCTCCAAACCCCGGTTGCACGAATGCGTGACGTATGTCTCGTTGTTCGGGCAATCGTCATTCCATTTTCAAAGCGTCCAACACGCTTAACCTTTTCTTTGGTCCCCCGTGACCATTTTAAAACTTTTTCTTGGCCCTCGTGGTCAATTCGAACTTTTCGCGCCTTTGCGCGTTTTCAAACGGACACCATCGCCTTAGTGCGAGTCCGTCTTTTTGTCATTTAAACCTTTTTACGCCTTTGTGCGTTCTCAAACCTTTTTTCACGCTGGAGTGCGAATCCGTCTTTTTATCAAACCCTTTTTACCTTTTTTAAGCTACCCTCATAACGGTAGTAGGTAAAAGGCTTTTTATCGGTCTTTATTAAGCTATCCACATAACGATAGTTGACCATGTTGTTTTTGCATTTTAAAGCAAAACTTTTTCGCTCGGGCGCGATCAAATCTTTTTCATAATTAAAACCAACCAACATACAAACTTTTTCTACCCAAAGAACTACGTACGCTTTGAATTCTCCAAAACCGGGAGATACGTAGGAGCAGGATTCATATCTTGTCAAGCCCTTTAATAAAAAACTTTCTTTTTTCCCTTTTATCATATTTTCTTTTTCCCTTTTATATATTCAATCACGCAAGCAAAACTTTGAAAACATTCTAAGCCTAAGTCGACTAAGAGGTTCTCGTTGGGTACAACGGATGTGAGGGGTGCTAATTGATAAGTGCCTAAAAGTTGTTATCTTTTGATACATTTTAAGGCACTTATGTTACTTGTTTTACAAGTTACCTTAGGATAAGAGCATATTTATGGTTAAAATGCAATATTTGTGATCCTAAGTCTTACCCCATGTTATTATGCAGGAAATTCATGCTTGGACCTGATTGGAGCAAAGAAAATGAAGTTTTTTATGAGTCCATCGCTACAAGTGCCAGAAGCCACGCTAGAAGCGAGGATAGGCAGGGATTTTCATGAGTCCATCGCTTGAAGCGCCAGCCACGCTAGAAGCGAGCCTAGGCAGGGAATTTTGAGAGTTCATCGCTTGAAGCGATGAACTGGACGCTAGAAGCGAGCCTAGGCAGGGAATTTTAAGCTTCCATCGCTAGTAGCGACAGACCTTGTCGCTACAGCGACCAAAGGGCGGTTTAATGCTAAAGGATGACGTGGAGCTCTCCCATTGGCCAGAAAGTTTTCCTCGCTACAGCGACAGACTGTTCGCTTGTAGCAAGCGTGCAAATTCTCAGATTATAAAAGCATTTGAAGCTCATTTTTTCATATAGTTAGCTGAATACAAGATTTTACAACTTCCAGAGCTTTAAATATTTGATTTCTAAGAGAGAGAATAGGCATAAAAGGAGTCAAATTTCAAATAGCAAAAGGATTTCAAGTGAAGATTACATTAAGAAGCTTTGAGAAATCAAGCCTTAACATATCTTCATCTTCCTTTCTTGTTTTGCAATAGTTATCATGACAATGATCAACTAATCTCCTTTGTTGGGATTAATAGGTAATCAATCACTCTATGTTGTAAACTTTTGATAATTTAAATATATGATTCTAGCATTTTTATATACCATTGAATTTGTTCTTGCTTTTCACTCTTATATTTGATTTAAATGATGTTGGAAAATACTTTTGAATCTAGGTTTAGAATGATATTCTATCAAGATAAGAAATCCTAGAAATGGGATTTGGTTTTGATAATTACATTAAGTATTGGATCGTTAAAGCTTTCGAATCGTTTAATAGATTGAGAAATCGTCGATTAAACGATATGATCGATCTCACGACGTCATTTGGACACGAATGACGTTGTCGAGTAATACGTGATAATGTCATATATAAGAAAAAGCTAGAATCCGTATTTATGATCAATCGAATACAAACGATGTTTGATTGATGAACTTTAATCCTAACACCTTTTATGTCCTATTACTCTACGTTTTATTTATAGCGTTTTTATTGTTGAGTAGTGTAGTAATGAAAAAGGTTAAACCCTAACTTAAGACGATAATCGACGTTGAACGGTTTATGATATCGCGATAATCCCTGTGGAACGATATAAAACTTATACTTACTTTTGTGCTTTAACACTAATACCTTCCCCTCGCATAATCGACTCTCGAACCTAAAATCTCTTATTTAAAGGTAATTTCGAACTTTTTTCCTTTTCTCCCCGAAAAATTAAAAGTTCAGTCGTGATTTAAAATTAGTGATTCAACGCTTCTCAATAGCTTGATATCCGAAATTCGACGCGACAATCATACTAGAAAGTGCTGCTTTTGCTATTTATAACTCAAAATTAATGTGGTTTGTATTTTTGGTTTATTTTAGATGAGTCACCTAGGCTAAACCATGATGGCCCTGGGCTTTTGTCAATGGCAATTGCTGACCGTGATACGCTTGGTTCTCATTTTATTATCACTTTGAAAGCTGATCACCATCTTGATAGGTTTGCTAATCTAATATTTTTTGGTGGCATTTTACTTCTTACTCGGTTTTTATATTTTGTTTGTGAGGACAATGTAAGATAAATTGCCTGATTGTGCTGCTGTGGGGCAATTTCGCAGGAAATATGTAGTCTTTGGGACGCTTGTTGAAGGGCTTAAAGTATTGAAGAAAATTGAAGATGTTGGTGATGATGAAGGGCATCCAACTGTAACTGTTAAAACTATTAACTGTGGTGAATGTCATGAGGGTACAGATTGCTTAGCTCATTTTGAATAATACAGTTCTACTCCCAATATGAATTCCAATTAATCTACTTTCTGAAAATTCAGTCTCCAACTCTTGTATTGATATGTATTCTTTTTAATATATTTTGGAATATTGATGTGGAATGTTGATGATTGATTATGTAATATCAAATTATATAATATAACTTCCTTTTTGGCATTAAAATTATCTGTATTTATTTTTATATTTTTAATATAAAAGAAAAGAGTAAGTGTTAAGCTTATTTATTAAGCAATTTAAAAAAATATATATATAGATTTCGCAACAATGGATTTTAGAACTGATGTGAAAAATACATCTTTTACATCAGTGCTTACCTTATACCTGATGTGAAAACCCCGTTGTCAAATTTTAAAGTGCGTCTATTACAACAGTGGAAGATAGAACTGATGTAGAAAATAAGTTTTCACAACAGTTCGTACCCGATGTGAAAAGTAGTGCACATACTACATCAAGCCACCTTACATCGGTTGGCAACTGATGTAAAAAGTCATTTTCAACTGATGTAAAAAGTCATTTCTGTAGTAGTGTCATGTAGAATACAAACTGTTAATTAATTTGTAAGACAATGTTGCTACTACTTTAGATTATGTTGTTGTTTACTATGATTCCAAAAAATTTGTTGATTAATTCTTTTAATAAATGTATGTATTAGTGAGTTGTCTTGGGACAAACTCGATCTTGTCTTCATTTGTCATGTCCTTGTTGGACCCAAACCTCATCAGGTTTGATCGGGTTCATGGACGAGTTTGGTCTAAAAATTGTCCCGATCTAATTTGCGGATCGGATTCGGGTGTAACACCCATACTAATTTAATCTAGAATATTAGCATGTGCGTTAATTGATACTGGATACATCAAATTTTTCAATAATAATAATATACAACAATCGAATGAATACAGATTTTTTCTCGTTTATACAATAATCAAGTACCACAAAAATACTTATACAAAGTCTGATAAACTCCTGTGCTGGTACATGACGAGCAACTGCACTCCATCCAGCGTCTTCCTGAAGAACTTCTTCACGAACCTCCTGCTTACCTGTAAACCTGCACCAGAAGGATTGGGATGAGACATAATGTCTCAGTGAGCTCCACCCCAACCTATTGTTGGCAACCACGGGGAACCTAGGGTTACCATGCCTACCCTGTTGGCAATCTTGGGGATACCTATGATCGCCAAACCTTAAACTTTTCCCATAAGGGATTAAACCTGACTGTTCCTGCTATCCTGTGTTGTCGTGAAAACTAGACTACTTCCTGTTAACTTAGTGATCAAGGCGAAAACTAGGATCACTGCATAACTCTTTCATATTCATAACATATCATAATCTCATACTTAGTGATCTGGGGACATCCTATGATCACTTTCTGATAATTGTTATCTGATGACTACTTTGTCATAAACTCATGTAATAAATACATACACATCTTACTTAACATAAAGTTAGAAAGTTAGCGTTAAACATACAATAATTATTTGAGTTCATTTTACGGAATGCCCCCGAGTGGAGTAACCCCGGAGCACATTCCCCTGATAACCGGTGAAAATTCCTATCTGAGACTAACCACCAGACTCCTCTTATCGTTATGTGGACAGCCCTCTCGGAGAAGTCCCATCCGGCATAATCCGGAGCCTGCTGGACATAACTTAAACCTTACATGTGGACAACCCTCTCGGAGAAGTCCCATCCGGCATAATCCGAAGCCTGCTGGACATGTTTACATCTTAAACATACGTGTGGACAACCCTCTCGGAGAAGTCCCATCCGGCATAATCCGGAGTTTGATGAACACGTTAACATAATGTATAAAACTTACGTGTGGATAGCCCTTTCGGAGAAATCCCATCCGGCATAATCCGGAGTCTGCTGAACACGTATAAACTTTATAATATAAATCTTAACTTATCATATGTATATCTGATACATCATCTGAACATATGCATATCTGATGCATTCATCACGTAATTAATCATGTGATACTTAACCTATAATATAAGGTTCTGAGCTTATCGTTCTCATAAGCCACTTAATCATTGTTGAGAAACTGAACCCCCTTAAGCTTATCTGAAGCTTTGAATGTTGAAACATTCCTTGTACTTTCGTACACTTAATTGAGTACATCAACTTGCTATCCTATCAAAGGATCTTGACATATCATTACCATATGTCATACTTAGGGCTTACTATCCCACTTATAATCATTTCCAGTTCGTCTACCCTTTAATCTAGCATTTCCCATACATTGCATATTCCTTGCTCCTTCAAGATCTCATCCATTTGGAAGCTTTTTGGACGAGTCAAAATGGTGTTCTTTAGTTCCTTAAAGTTTTTGGAGAAAACGGTAGTGAAAAACCTCGTACAGACGCGTCAGATCACCCGAAACAGCCCAGCTGACCAAGCTGTTTCTGGTGACCGCGCTGTAGCGATGGATCCGTGGCTATAGCGACCAGGACCAGAATCAGAAATGGTGTGCTCGCTGCAGCGAGCTCCAGCTCGCTGTAGCGAGCTTGACAATTCAGAAATTGCTTAAAAATCGTATTTTTCACTATTTTAGCTCAATCCAACTTACCCAAGCATCCCAATGATGTTAGGAATGATTTTCTATTGGAAATTGACAGGTAAAACATAATTGAACAAGGAATTAGCAAGTGTAGCGATTAGGGCACAAAACTTTCTAAACATGGCTCATAACATAAATTACACCCAAAATCACTCAACGTGGGTTCTAAAATCCTACGGAGCTCACCTAGCAATTGTTGTGATTCTGATCCTTTGCCAAGCTTGTCCATCCTTAGCTTCAATCTTCTTTCCTTCCTTGATTCTTCCTTAGCTTTCTCTTGTTCTAAGTCTCCCAAAGCTAGCGTGCTTGTGACTCAAGAGTTTTTGGAAGGAAAATTGATGGATGGTGGCAAGGAGAGGGTGGCGTGAGCCTTAGTGGGAGAGAGAGAGAGAAGTTTTCAGCTTTGTAGAGAGAGAGGAGAAGAGGAAAAATGAAAGAACAAAGCCTTGCCTCAATATATAAATCCCCTTTCTCGCACAATTACGTTTATGCCCTTGCTCACTCGAACTTATATGATACGGATAAAAGTTACGTCTAAGCGGGATATTACACTCTACCCCCCTTAAAGAAATTTCATCCTCGAAATTTACAATTCTCTTGAGATCATGAATGAATGGATCCTTTCTATCTCTTTCTCCACTAGCCAAATTTCCAATTCAACTTGCCTAACAGGATTCCATGGCTACTCTAGGGCCTGACATATAGATTATTCATGTACCTCGATTAAACCAGACTGGTTAAAACTGTTCATTGGTCATGGTTTCCATCTCTGTGAGTCCAAAAACATTTGACAATTTCTTTCTAACCGGAAGATCCGATGCACATTACATAATTCTTACCTGGTAGGACGTGTGGTTATCTGAACCAACATATCCATCTTACTTGACTATGTCCTCTGTTCGACATACTTCTTGCAAATCCAATTTAAAATTGTTAAGTCTCGGATTCCCTTACTGAATTCCATGAGTATTTCCTTCATTGACCACTCAATCTTATCCTGAAGACGTCGGGTCGATCTTATCCCCCTCGAATATTCCAACTTTTCGAGAGATTTATTACATTACAGTTTAATTCCAATGAATTCTTGTATTTAACTTTCGCCTCGTAAGACGGCATCTTACAGTTACAATCGTAACATTCTTTATATAGAATTATCCTTACTCTGAAAAGCACCTGATATTGAGTATTCTCAACTGGAAGTAAAGACTACTGCAACTACCTCCACTATCCGATCCAAGGAGGAGGCATTACTTATGGTACCTGCTCCTTTCTTTCTGACATCCTGGTGTAACACTCATCACAATTGTAAGCATTACTTCCGTTCCCACTGCGGAAATCCTTAAGGCTCGAGAAATCTTATAGGCTACTCATGTCCGCCTTAACTAGTTGACGACAACGCGTATTTCTGGAATTTGGGAATTTCCTCCTTACTAGGATTCTGACAATCTGGCATCATTCAAGATATACCCTGGTCGTAACGGGGCGAGTAAATCTGGTCTCATGAAACCCATCTACAACTTAACTCACGTCATTCCAAGACACTCCTTGTTTTCCAAAAGAAAACTCTACTCTGATTGCTACCAAAATAGCACACTTAATCTCTCAATCCTTTATTCATAACCTGAACTTACGTAGCTCTTTACTGTAGACTACGAGTGACTTTTGATCTGCATAGAGAGTTCTTCTTCCTCTACTGGTGAACATTAAGTTCAAGAATTTCCTAACTACTCAACTGTTCGGTATCAACATACCTGGTATACAATCTTATCTGAACATATATACATATGTGAGTCGTCATGTAGGTTCCCTAATGGGCTGACCTATCCAGAATAAATCTGAAGCGTACCTGTGCCACGACTTGTCAACATATATATATATATATACATAATCTGTATAAATCCTGGTAATATCTGATACTAGTGTTGTACCACGATTACTGATACATGTCACATGACTGAAAAGTATGTCACACTACTGTCTGAGTAGCATAAACATTGCCTGATAAGTATGCATCATAAAACATAGTTTGGTACATGTGACATGTTAACATAACGTGGGTACAACATGAAATAAACTCATATGCCACTGCACTGTCGTTTCTGATCAATGTTTCAAATTCAAAAAATATCATCTTGCAAGTGCAACCTGTACTGTTGTTACCTCATGCATAATTCTCTTTTGGCTAAACTTACTCTTCAAGTCCACTTGAAGTTATGGAGCTAAAATAGCTAAATTACTTTACTAGCGGTGACTTCATCCGCTTAAAACTTAACGTAGTAGGAATATATCCTTCTTATTTCTCACCACATACTCTTAAACTGCTTCGATTTCCATTCCTCCTGAGTTTCGAGGTTTGAAGTATTCCTGAGCTTAACTTTTAAAATTTCCTGTTAGAACTTATGATAAGTTTGAGACGTCACTGCTTACTGCTATTCTGCGTTGAAAGAACTGGACTCTTAATACCTTCATGTGGTTCATCTGACAAGGACTTCACAGGCATTCTTGTTCTCTAAGCTTCAACTTATCATTGTTCGTTAACCCATCCTTGGATTACTACTCCGCTGCGCAACTCTGATTTAAAACAATTCACCTTGGGATAGAAGTAATACACCACTATTACCAAATCAAATTTCTTTGACCAATCTTTTTACTTAATGACTCGTAGCTATCATAGTAGAACCATCTTATGTTTGTTGATTCTCTTGTGGCTTAAACCACCTACTTAACTTACTGATTGGTCATCACCTGACTTTGTATTTTCCTTTTGAACATAAACAATATACTTGTTTTCACGAAATTACGCCAAAACCTGTAAGCAGTTTTAACAACAGTTACGAGCTAAACAGTGATTCTATCAAAATAGCTTATACACTGATTCTCGCTTATTCTCCATATTCCGAATTTTGTAACCATCTCATGGTTAGCTCAACATGTATAATCATTTAAACATTACTGAAGCCCTACTAAAAGCATACCTGAAGCAACTTAAGTTCACACATTGTTCACTTGTGGCAACTTCCAAAACAACTTATGGTTTCTGGAGATTCACATCTTTCGTATACTGAACTCACTGGTGGTTCTCGTCTCGTTTCTATTCTTATTCGTAAGGATGTCATACTAATAGTCTTTTCCGAGACAACTTAGGTCCCCATAACTTTACCATATCTCTTAGGTTACTCCGGAAACAATCCATCTGAAATAGATGCAAACTCTTACCGGCTCTCCTATAAGCCCAAACATTGGTTACGTCTCTTCGAGTACCTGATTAATTGATCTTAAACTTCAACACTTATCACTTCCTATTGGATCCCTCCAGTAACTTGTTACTGTATCCACAATTCAAATTTAATCTTATTATCTGAATAATTCTCCATAGATCTTCTTGATCGTTGCCTTCTTCATATGGTTTCGAACAATCCAAGGTCTGAATACTCTACCACCTTTGAAAGCATACCAACATAAGGTGATCTCTGACGGCTTTCCAAAATACTTGTGTAAGGAACCCATCAAATGAAAATATGGAACTCCTTAACAATAATCATAACCTTAACTGTATCTTGTGCATTAGCGACGATCTTCCTGATGCTAGAGCCTCACAATAGTTCTTGGATAATTCCTGATTATTCTTCAAAACTGGCCTACTATAATCCGACAACATACGATTCAATCTTTACTTCATGCCTTTACCAGGGGTCTCCTTCACTTATAGCTAAGCTTGCGTTTCTCATACAAAGCATCTTGATGACTCATAATAAAGGAAGGTAATATGCTTCATCTGTCCAATAATTCGCTTAATCCATAAATAAGTCTCTTAACTGCTGGATATTAAAATCCCATAATTCCTTAATTCTTATGTCTCCTCAGACGAGACATCTCTCAATGACCCGTCCATCTGTTTTAAGGTGCTTCACCTTATTCTCAAATATCTCTAATATTCTTGAAACTCTGCCATTAACAGGCTTAGTTACTTTACGGTTTGATGACCATCATTTAGCATTGAATACTCCTTCGCCAATTCCTGTCTTAAAAAATATGCCATCTTAATCACCATTCTTCGTACACTTCATTTCTCCTTGGTCCCATTCAGCTCTCAGACATTTGTCCTAACTGTCATATACTAGATTTAGTTGATCAGGCTCAACTTGATGTGACCTTTAGAACAATATCTGGAACTCAATGGTCCCACTTCGTTTATTGAATCTTTAATGACCCATGGCACAGTCTGAATCGACATGCTCTGATACCAATTGTAACACCCATACTAATTTAATCTAGAATATTAGCATGTGCGTTAACTGATACTGGATACATCAAATTTTTCAATAATAATAATATACAACAACCGAATGAATACAGATTTTTGCTCGTTTATACAATAATCAAGTACCACAAAAATACTTATACAAAGTCTGATAAACTCATGTGCTGGTACATGACGAGCAACTGCACTCCATCCAGCGTCTTCCTAAAGAACTTCTTCACGAACCTCGTGCTTACCTGTAAACCTGCACCAGAAGGATTGGGATGAGACATAATGTCTCAGTGAGCTCTACCCCAACCTACTGTTGGCAACCACGGGGAACCTAGGGTCGCCATGCCTACCCTGTTGGCAATCTTGGGGATACCTATGATCGTCAAACCTTAAACTTTTCCCATAAGGGATTAAACCTGACTGTTCCTGATATCCTGTGTAGTCGTGAAAACTAGACTACTTCCTGTTAACTTAGTGATCAAAGGGAAAACTAGGATCACTGCATAACTCTTTCATATTCATAACATATCATAATCTCATACTTAGTGATCTGGGGACATCCTATGATCACTTTCTGATAACTGTTATCTGATGACTACTTTGTCATAAACTCATGTAATAACTACATATACATCTTACTTAACATAAAGTTAGAAAGTTAGCGTTGAACATACAATAATTATCTGAGTTCATTTTACGGAATGCCCCCGAGTGGAGTAACCCCGGAGCACATTCCCTTGATAACCGGTGAAAAATCCTATCTGAGGCTAATCACTGGACTCCTCTTATTGTTATGTGGACAACCCTCTCAGAGAAGTCCCATCCGGCATAATCTGGAGCCTGCTGGACATAACTTAAACCTTACATGTGGACAGCCCTCTCGGAGAAGTCCCATCCGGCATAATCCGGAGCCTGCTGGACATGTTTACATCTTAAACATACGTGTGGACAACCCTCTCGGAGAAGTCCCATCCGGCATAATCCGGAGTCTGATGAACACGTTAACATAATCTATAAAACTTACGTATGGATAGCCCTTTCGGAGAAATCCCATCCGGCATAATCCGGAGTCTTCTGAACACGTATAAACTTTATAATATAAATCTTAACTTATCATATGTATATCTGATACATCATCTGAACATATGCATATCTGATGCATTCATCACATAATTAATCATGTGATACTTAACCTATAATATAAGGTTCTAAGCTTATCGTTCTCATAAGCCACTTAATCATTGTTGGGAAACTGACCCCCCTTAAGCTTATCTGAAGCTTTGAATGTTGAAACATTCCTTGTACTTTCGTACACTTAATTGAGTACATCAACTTGCTATCCTATCAAAGGATCTAGACATATCATTACCATATGTCTTACTTCGGGCTTACTATCCCACTTATAATCATTTCCAGTTCGTCTACCCTTTAATCTAGCATTTCCCATACATTGCATATTCCTTGCTCCTTCAAGATCTCATCCATTTGGAAGCTTTTTGGACGAGTTAAAATGGTGTTCTTTAGTTCCTTAAAGTTTTTGGAGAAAACGGTAGTGAAAAACCTCGTACAGACGCGTCAGATCACCCGAAACAGCCCAACTGACCAAGCTGTTTCTGGAGGGCGCACTGTAGTGATGGATCCGTGGCTATAGCGACCAGGACCAGAATCAGAAATGGTCTGCTCACTGCAGCGAGCTCCAGCTCGCTGTAGCGAGCTTGGCAGTTCAGAAATTGCTTAAAAATCGTATTTTTCACCATTTTTGCTCAATCCAACTTACCCAAGCATCCCAATGATGTTAGGAATGATTTTCTATTGGAAATTGACAGTTAAAACATGATTGAACAAGGAATTAGCAAGTGTAGGGTGTTGGAACAAAATGTGTATGAACAACTCTCTTTTGGGTTTTGATGAAAACAAAGTGTTAAAAAGAAAATTGGTATTGCTAATGCTTTGTTCTAAGTGTGCAGAACCATGTCCTTATTGTTTGGTAATTAATATTGGTTTTGGAAGAACAAGCTAAGAGCAGGAAAGAAAGCATTGAAGCCTTTGTTGCGCGCATGCTTATCTATGTCAAAAGAAAATATACTAAAGAGGGGGGAAAGAGATGAAAACAAACGAAAGGAAAAAAAAGTTTTTTATTATTGCGCTTGACAAGATGTCGATCTTGCTCCTACGTATCTCCCGGTAGTCGGAGAATTCAAAGCGTACGTAGTTCTTTGGTAGAAAAAACGTACATGTGTTGGTTAATTTTAAATGGACGATGTTTTAACCGAATTCTTGCGATTCAACGTAGCTTGTATGCTCGCGCTTGGGAGACTTATTAAGCGTATAGCTTGTATGCTCGCGCCTGGGAGACTTATTAAGCGTTTGTTTACGAATCGCGCTAGAATGTTAAAAGGTACGTCCGTTGGGGTAAAAGGGTTCGAGTTGGTCGCTATGGGACCAAAAGAGGTGCAATGGACTCAATCGAGTCGATCATTGACCGAGGGGACTCCAACGAGTCGGGGGATTGTTCGATTGATCCACTGGGATCAAGAACGGGTACAATGGACTCGGACGAGTCGAACATTGACCGAGTGACTCAAACGAGTCGAGGGATTGAATCTAGTGGCCACGGGGGACCAAAAGGTTCGAATTGACCACAAAGGGCCAAGATTTGGTTTGGTTATGGTTGGATACGTTGAAAATGGAATGACGATTGTCCGAACGACGAGACATACGTCACGCATTCGTACAATCGGGGCAATGGAGAGACATACGTCACACCATCCCTTTTTCATTCAAGTTTTTTTTGGTAGAATTTCCTCGAAATCCCAAGGTTTATCAAAACATTTGGTTTGAAAACCCAAAGTGAAAGATTTTAGCAATTTTGCTAGAAAACGCACAAGTTCGGCTCGTTTTGCGAACGGTTTTGAAAAGCGAAAAAATTCGGCGTATGTTCACGCTTGAGTTTTGAAAATCATGAACAATGTTTATTGTTCAAGTTTTAATTGAGATGATGAACATAGCTGGTTTGTTCATGTTGTTTTGAAAGTTTGGGGTATGACTTGTTTTACAAGTTATCCAAAAATGTTACCCGAACTTGCAAATTTTCCACTATTATGCAAAAATCCTTGAACTGGTTTGAAAAATATGAGTTTTAAAACTCCTAGGTTCTGAGCTCTTAGGCTAGAACCTCAAAAATTGGCCATTTGGGCACCTAAACTCAGATTCTGAGTTCTGTCATGGTCGCTCTGCGACCATGACTTCGCACTGCGAACAATGCGAATTTTTGAGTTCAGAAGCTGTTTCTGAACTTTTGTTCAGAAACAACTTCTGAACACACTCAGGACCTTTTAGGAGAGTGAAAAGCTTTGAGTTTTTGCAGTGAAAAGGCTTGGACAAACCAGTTTTGATGTTTTGAAAACCTTGGGATTTCTTTTGAAATTCAAAAGGGGTTTTAGAACAAAAAGGTTTTCGACCAAAATTAGGATGCAAACACAATTGTAAATGCAAGATCAGTACTTAGAATACTTACAGAGATCCTTAGCAAAGCTCCAGCTGTAATGGATTTGAATTGGTTGAAGGTTTTTGCAAAGGTTTTGAATGTTGGTGATGAGCAATGAACTTTGTGAGGCTTTGTATTGGAATTGGTTTTTGCTAGTGCTTTGCTGGTTTTCTGGTTGTTTGTAAGTGTTTCAAGTGTTTATGAGTAGTGTTTCCTGGTTAGAATAATGTTGTGTTTCCTCTTGCCTTGCATCTCTATTTATAGGCCAAAACCAAATCAATTTCATCATTAGAAATCCACAAAATCCAGCTGATTTGTGGGCTAGGATCAGGCTAAATCCCTTTGCATTAAATGCTAATGGATAGAGGTAACCTTGCCTTGTGCCAAGGGTCAAGACTCAGCCTGATTTCAGCCACAAATTCAAAGGTTTTTGGATAGAAATGATGATGAAATAGGGTTGGATTGCAATTGGCCAAGCTTGGGGATCAATCCTTGCAATCTCAATGGTTGATCAATAAAAACGTGCACTGTGATGTGCAGAGATTGGGGGATGCAAAAGGCTACATATGGCTGGTGTGAGAGGGTGAAAAGCTGTTGCAAAACAGGGTAGGCACTCATGACTTTTTCAAGTGAAAAATCCAGCTGGTTTGACTGGTTTTGGGGGGAGCAAGCAGGAAGAAAGTCTTCAAGCAGGTGGCTGGCAACCTTGGGGTGGTTAACAGGTCACTTGGGAGGGACAAGAGCTGCCCAAGGGCAAGCTCACTTGCTTGTCACATGCTAGGTTGGAAGAAAAAGCTTCCAACCTTGGCATTAATGGCAAGTCTCTCATTTCAGGTTTTGCTTGGCCCAAATAGCCATGAATGCTGATTAAAATAAATATGCAAATGATGTGCAACAAAATTTGGAATTAAATCAAGGAAACCAAAAATCTGCAGAAAAATCGCAGACTTCGCAGTGCGAAGTCATCATTTTTGAAATGTTGACTTTTCTGTTGACTTTTGTTGACTTTGACTTTTTTCTCCCTCTTTGATTTTTTTTTTGTTTTAAAAAGGCTTAGGACAAAATTGGGGTACTACAACTGCCCCTACTTAATTGTGTCTTTGCATAGAGTGTGTGAGTGCCAAGGGCATCTCATGAACTCTTTGCGAAGATCAATTAGGTAAAAGAAGGACCCGAATTTTGCCCTTTGCGGAATGAAAAGATTGCAGTGAAAGTAAAAAATACGCAAATGCAATGATTTGAAAAGGTTGATCGTATCCAGCCGCTAACACTGGAGGTAGATCCACTGGGGATGAAGGTAATCGTATCCAGCCGCTAGCACTGGAGGTAGATCTCTGAGGATGGGTGTGATCTTATCTAGCCGCTTACACTAGAGGTCGATACCTAATGGTGAAGTGATCTTATTCAGCCCCTAACACTGAAGGTCGAACACTGAGGAAGGTGATCTTATCTAGCCGCTTACACTAGAGGTCGATACCTAAGGATAGGTAATCTTATTCAGCCACTAACACTGAAGGTCGATTCCTAAACAGGGGAGTGATCTTATTCAGCCGCTTACACTGAAGGTCGAAACACTGAGGAAGGTGATCTTATCTAGCCGCTTACACTAGAGGTCGATACCTAAGGATAGGTAATCTTATTCAGCCGCTAACACTGAAGGTCGATTCCTAAACAGGGGAGTGATCTTATTCAGCCGCTTACACTGAAGGTCGAAACACTGAGGAAGGTGATCTTATCTAGCCGCTTACACTAGAGGTCGATACCTAAGGATAGGTAATCTTATTCAGCCGCTAACACTGAAGGTTGATTCCTAAACAGGGGAGTGATCTTATTCAGCCGCTTACACTGAAGGTCGAAACACTGAGGAAGGTGATCTTATCTAGTCGCTTACACTAGAGGTCGATACCTAAACTGAAATGGTCTTACCCTGAATAGGTGCCCAGTTTTGAACCGGAAAACATGATTTGTATGATGCATGTTATGCTCCATGTTATGCAGTATGATATGCAATGTAATATGATATGAGATATACTCAATCACGGATTCCTGCTGGGGAATTGGGGACAGTTTGTGAAGGAGGTTCGCTGGGGAACGCTTACTTAACTGTTGATGGATGCTGGTGAATATGTGATACTCACTGGAGAATCCTTGTTGAGGATGCATGACATGATTATGAAATGCATGTGTATGAATGATTTGTATATGCATGCATGATATGTGATTGACATGATGCATGAATTATGCTATGCATGATATGTGGGATGCATGTTGAATGCTGGGAGTTAAGATTGGATGCCGAGCAAGGTCGGGCTTTTCCTGGGGATTTGTATTGGTCTGCCAATGATGATTGGACTTTTTGTTTTGGGTTGAGACTCCCTGGGGGATGTCAATAAGGTTTGGCTTCATGGGGATATAAGGATCATTTTGGAAGCATGATCGATATCCAGCCTTGGTTGATGTTTGGATGTTTAGGGTGCTTACTGGGGAATTTTGTTCCTCTAACCCTTGGGGCTTTTGCGCTCCGCGTGCCGTGAGCTACGCACTTGCCTTTGCTGAAGAGCATAAGTCCTTTGGTGCAATATTTGGTGGGAATTACCGCAATTCTTTCGAGATTTACACAAATTCAAATAAAACAACGTTTGTTTGTTTTTTTCTTTTTTTGAAGAAATTTCTTTTGCTTATTTCCCATGTTTTAATGCATTTTTATCATGAATAAAACAAAATTTTATGCGCTAATGAGAACACAAAATAATAAAAGGAAATTTATTCAATGCAGATTCGACCTCTTGAATGGGTAAAAATAATACATGAAGTGAGAAGTGATTACTTCTCTAAGGAAAAAGATAGAGAAAGACAAGAAAAAGCAAAAAGAAAAATCTGTTGGTTTTGGCACAACACATGCTATTTTCCTTATGACTTCGAGATTTTTTTTGGAAGATGCTGACGAGACCGATCCCTCTCCTCTTGAATCTTGTCCGGAGCTTGGATGTTGCAGTCATTGCCTTTCTTCTTTTGTTAACCCCTAACTTTTGCCTGGACCGCTCTTTCGAGTTTTCAATCCACCGGGGTGTATTTCCTTTTTTGATGTCCTTTATTTTTGCCTAGACCGCCTTTTCAGGTTTTCGATCTAGCAGGACGCTCTCTATTGCCTAAACCGCCCTTTCAGGTTTTCGATTTAGCGAGCTTTTTTCTCTTCTTTTCTCCCCTTTTTTTTCTTAGGCATAATACCTCTTGACTGCATCAGAGTTTATTGAGAGTGGGAACTCTTCTCCGTCCATAGTGGTGATGATCAGGGCTCCGCCTGAGAAGGCTTTCTTTACCACGTACGGCCCATCATAGCTGGGAGTCCACTTCCCGCGGGGATCTTTGTGGATAGGTAATATCTTCTTGAGCACTAGGTCTCCTTCTTTGAATTCTCGAGGACGGACCTTCTTGTCGAATGCTCTCTTGAGTCTCCTTTGATAGAGTTGTCCGTGACATATTGTCGTCAGACGCTTTTCTTCTATGAGATTCAGTTGGTCGAACCTTGTTTGGACCCATTCAGCTTCCTCTAGCTTGGTTTCCATCAAGACCCTTAACGAAGGAATTTCCACCTCTACGGGAAGCACAGCTTCCATACCGTATACTAAGGAGAAAGGGGTTGCCCCAGTTGAAGTGCGAATGGCTGTTCTGTAGCCATGTAGCGCAAAGGGAAGCATCTCATGCCAATCCTTATATGTTGTTACCATCTTTTGGATGATCTTCTTTATGTTCTTATTGGCTGTTTCTACCGCACCGTTCATCTTTGGTCGGTAAGGGGAGGAATTATGGTGCTCAATCTTGAAATCTTTGCACAACTCCTTCATTGTCTTGTTGTTCAGGTTTGCCCCATTATCGGTGATGATTTTGTGGGGAGTGCCGTAACGGCAAATGATTTCCCTCTTGATGAATCGGGCTACCACTTGTTTGGTTACGTTTGCATACGAAGCTGCTTCTACCCATTTGGTGAAGTAGTCGATGGCAACGAGGATGAAGCGATGTCCATTTGACGCTTTGGGCTCGATCATTCCAATCATGTCTATGCCCCACATAGAGAATGGCCAAGGTGAGGTCATGACGTTCAGGGGAGTTGGTGGTACATGCACCTTGTCGGCGTAAATCTGGCACTTATGACAAGTTTTGGCATAGTGGAAACAGTCAGCTTCCATAGTTAGCCAATAATAGCCCGCCCTTAGGATTTTCTTTGCCATTGCATGCCCATTGGCATGGGTTCCAAATGATCCCTCGTGGATTTCTTTGATGAGCATGTCCGCTTCATGTTTATCCACACATCTGAGCAGGACCATGTCATAGTTTCTTTTGTAGAGGGTATTTCCACTGAGGAAGAACTGGGATGCCAATCTCCTGAGGGTTCTCTTGTCGGTGTGCGAGGCATTGTCTGGATACTCTTGCTTTTCAAGGTATCGCTTGATGTCGTAGAACCAAGGTTTGTTGTCAAGTCCTTCTTCGACTGCGGCACATACAACCGGTTTGTCTCTACGATCCATCTTTATGATTGGTGCTTCATTGTAGAAATTTACTTGGTACATTGATGATAATGTAGCCAAAGCATCCGCCACCTGGTTTTCTTCTCGAGGTATGTGATGGAAGTTGATTTCATCAAAATGCTCAATCAACTCTACAACCCGGGCTCGGTAGGGGATTAAATTGGGATGTTTTGTTTCCCATTCTCCTTTGACTTGATAGATGACTAAGGCTGAGTCACCGTATACTTCAAGGTTTTTGATCCTTAGATCAATTGCTGCTTCAAGGCCTAGGATACATGCTTCATATTCTGCCATGTTATTGGTGCAGTCAAAGCATAACCTTGCTGTGAATGGTTGATATCCATTTCTTGGGGAGATTAAAACTGCTCCGATTCCGTGCCCCATGGCATTTGAGGCGCCGTCGAAAGCGAGTTTCCATCGAGCTTTCGGTTCTGGCCCTTCATCATCGCTTGTGACCTTTTCGTCATTCAAAGCTACGACATCTTCATCCGGGAAGTCGAATTGTATGGGCTGATAATCCTCCGATGGTTGGTGAGCAAGGTGCTCGGATAAAACACTCCCTTTGATGGCTTTTTGAGCAACGTATTGGATGTCGTACTCAGACAGCAGCATTTGCCAACGAGCTATCTTCCCTGTGAGGGCAGGCTTTTCGAAAATGTACTTGATGGGATCCATCTTCGATATCAACCAAGTTGTATGGGTCAACATATATTGCCTTAAGCGTCGAGCAGCCCATGCTAAAGCGCAGCAAGTCTTTTCAAGTGAAGTATACCTTGTTTCACAGTCAGTAAACTTCTTGCTTAGGTAGTAGATTGCGTGCTCTTTTCTTCCCGTTTCATCTTGTTGTCCTAACACACAACCCATTGATCCTTCAAGTACGGTTAGGTATAAGATGAGGGGTTTACCCGGAACCGGAGGTATCAAAATTGGTGGTTCTTGCAGGTATTGTTTGATCTTGTCAAACGCCTCTTGGCAATCCTCATTCCAATGAACGGCTTGGTTTTTCCTTAGCAGTTTGAAGATTGGTTCGCAGGTAGCTGTCATGTGCGAGATGAACCTAGCGATGTAGTTCAATCTTCCTAAGAAACCCCGGACTTCTTTCTCGGTATTTGGCGCTGGCATTTCTTGTATGGCCTTTACCTTGTCGGGATCCACTTCGATACCTCTTTGGCTGACGATGAAACCCAATAACTTTCCGGATCTAACGCCAAATGTGCACTTGTTAGGATTTAAGCGTAGCTTGAATTTTCTTAGACGTTCGAAAAGCTTTTGTAGATGGACTAGATAATCCTCCTCCGTTTGGGATTTGGCAATCATGTCGTCGACGTAGACCTCAATTTCCTTATGGATCATGTCATGGAAAAGAGTCACCATTGCTCTTTGGTATGTTGCCCCGGCATTTGTTAATCCAAAAGGCATTACCTTATAGCAGAATGTCCCCCACGGGGTGATGAATGTGGTTTTCTCCATGTCCTCTGGAGCCATCTTGATTTGGTTATATCCCGAGAAGCCATCCATAAAGGAGAAGACTGAGAATTGGGCTGTGTTGTCCACCAATATGTCGATATGTGGTAGCGGGAAATCATCCTTTGGGTTTGCTCTATTCAAGTCCCGATAATTGATGGCGATTTTCGCAAGTGTACGAAATCGTTCAAGTAGTAAAGTTAAAACGGTAAACCGAGTGTCGAACACAAGGACTGCGTTAACGAATCGAATGTAATTTTGATTACTCAGTTGAACAAAAGGGTACGAAGTTTGTTTAATTGCGAATAATGAAAAATGCGTAAAGTAAATTGGTTTGAAATCAAGAGATAAAAGCTTGTCAGGGATGAGCTTCACTAGACTCCGAACTCAGGTTAATTACCTAACCAACGATCATTGAACTCGTTTAATGAATCACGACTTAATTCTCTTAAATAGTCTTGCCCTAATTCCTTAGCGACAGAAACGTTAATTCTAAAGTAAACCCTAATTCCTTAGCAAGTTTAACAATTCAGAATTAAGCATGAACGGACATGAATTAATACACGGTTTCACGGGTTTGTATCTATTCCTAGATTACAAAGGCGAGAATTTCTTAACTTAAGCATTCATATATTCCACTTCCGTTTCACAATATGAATCTTACAACAAATTAAAGATGATCAATCAATAAAAGCATTAAGCACAAAGATAAGAAACATGATTCAATAAATTCATTCAAAGATGAGGTTAGGGTTACAAAACAATAGTCATCATCTAGCTGTTCTCATCCCTAACAATGGAGAATTTAGCTACTCATAATTGAATTACAAAATAGCATAATCAATAATAACATAGGAACATACGAAGACTGACTGTGAGTTGGATGGGGTAGCCACCGCTTCAGTTCTTTGCTCTCAAAATCGCGCTTCTATTCTCCAAGTTTCCGAACCCCCCTTCAGAAAACGCATCTGGCTTTTATAATCTTGGTTCTGAAACCGACCCATCGTGCCACGACACAGGTCCATCGTGGCACGACGACCTCATTAAAACCCAGGTCAACGCTATTAAAGTTCCATCGTGGCACGACGTCTGCACCCATCGTGGCACGAAAACTCCAGTGACAAGATCAAGTTCCAACCTCTTCTCATCGTGCCACGACACAGGTCCATCGTGGCACGATGACTTTGAAACTTCTAAAAAAAACTTTGCAAATCCTCAAGTTCCATGATTGCTAAATCCTTCCAACCAAGACTACTTCCAGCAAGATAAACCCAAGTAAAGACTCTCTAAAATGTACAAAATAACATCAAAAACAGGGTAAAACTAAGACATGACTCAAGGTCATCACAACCCCAAACTTACATCGTTCTTTGTCCTCAAGGAACCTACTTGTGCATGATAAACTAGCAGTAATGCGACAGCTTACCAAGCAATGATATTGTCAAAATCTTCACTCCTTGCCGGTGTATTGATGTACCGGATGCCTTACCTCGACCACCAATTCCGCAACTCCTCGCATAAATTTGATTTAAGGTACTCACAGTCGACATACAACCGCCATATTACCATAGGCTTGAAGCACTTCTAAACTGTCAAACAAAGTCATAGTCACATACACACTTTCAAGGTCTTTTGGTTATAACGGGGCTAGGGTGAAGGGTGGATAATTTTTGGAAAGTAGTGTTACAACAAACATGGAGTTAAGTTCAACTACTTGGTAAACAGATTAAACAATCATCAAATCCCCCCCTCTCAATTTTCATCATTCGAGTACTAGAGAACTTTGCTTTTGAACAGGATCGTCTCTAAAATTTTTTTTTTTTTTTGCACCATTACGAGTGCTTTTTCTGAGCTATCACATGAGACATCACAAACAAACAAGTAAATTCATTAATAATAAACAAAGACGAGTAGTACAAGATAGGGGGATTACACAGAAAAAACACTAGAGTCATCAAAAGTCTGAACAAAACAACAAAAACAACTGAAGTAAAAACAACCAAAATAAAAAGAACAGGAAACTGAAAAATGAAGAAACGGCTGCTGATCACATGTTGTCGTCTTCACCACCCTGCTGACTGGCCAGGTCTCGGAATAACTCCCCGGCAACGGCGCCAAAAACTTGATGGCGATTTTCGCAAGTGTACGAAATCGTTCAAGTAGTAAAGTTAAAACGGTAAACCGAGTGTCGAACACAAGGACTGCGTTAACGAATCGAATGTAATTTTGATTACTCAGTTGAACAAAAGGGTACGAAGTTTGTTTAATTGCGAATAATGAAAAATGCGTAAAGTAAATTGGTTTGAAATCAAGAGATAAAAGCTTGTCAGGGATGAGCTTCACTAGACTCCGAACTCAGGTTAATTACCTAACCAACGATCATTGAACTCGTTTAATGAATCACGACTTAATTCTCTTAAATAGTCTTGCCCTAATTCCTTAGCGACAGAAACGTTAATTCTAAAGTAAACCCTAATTCCTTAGCAAGTTTAACAATTCAGAATTAAGCATGAACGGACATGAATTAATACACGGTTTCACGGGTTTGTATCTATTCCTAGATTACAAAGGCGAGAATTTCTTAACTTAAGCATTCATATATTCCACTTCCGTTTCACAATATGAATCTTACAACAAATTAAAGATGATCAATCAATAAAAGCATTAAGCACAAAGATAAGAAACATGATTCAATAAATTCATTCAAAGATGAGGTTAGGGTTACAAAACAAGAGTCATCATCTAGCTGTTCTCATCCCTAACAATGGAGAATTTAGCCACTCATAATTGAATTACAAAATAGCATAATCAATAATAACATAGGAACATACGAAGACTGACTGTGAGTTGGATGGGGTAGCCACCGCTTCAGTTCTTTGCTCTCAAAATCGCGCTTCTATTCTCCAAGTTTCCGAACCCCCCTTCAGAAAACGCATCTGGCTTTTATAATCTTGGTTCTGAAACCGACCCATCGTGCCACGACACAGGTCCATCGTGGCACGACGACCTCATTAAAACCCAGGTCAACGCTATTAAAGTTCCATCGTGGCACGACGTCTGCACCCATCGTGGCACGAAAACTCCAGTGACAAGATCAAGTTCCAACCTCTTCTCATCGTGCCACGACACAGGTCCATCGTGGCACGATGACTTTGAAACTTCTAAAAAAAACTTTGCAAATCCTCAAGTTCCATGATTGCTAAATCCTTCCAACCAAGACTACTTCCAGCAAGATAAACCCAAGTAAAGACTCTCTAAAATGTACAAAATAACATCAAAAACAGCGTAAAACTAAGACATGACTCAAGGTCATCAATAATCCACACACATTCTGACTTTGCCATCCTTCTTTGGAACTGGCACAATGTTGGCAACCCATGTTGGATACTTGGCTACAGCTAAGAAGCCGGCATCGAATTGCTTTTTGACCTCTTCTCTGATCTTGAGAGCCATATCAGGTAGAGTTCTTCTCAATTTCTGCTTTACTGGCGGGCATTCCGGCTTGAGTGGCAGCTTATGTACAACGATGTTAGGGTCTAAACCCGGCATGTCTTGGTACGACCAAGCGAATACGTCCACGTACTCTTGCAGAAGTTTAATCAACTTTCCTTTCACATCCTCATGTAGGGAGGCTCCTATCTTGACCTCTTTCTTATCCTCTTCGGTCCCCAAGTTGACCTTTTCAACTGATTCTTGGTGAGGTTGTATTACCCTATCCCCTTGATTTGTAAGTCTGGACAATTCTTCAGGTGGTTCGTAATCGTCCTCTTCATCATCTTCCGTTTGATTAATTGGGAAATCGAAGTCATAAGGGATTAAGGCAGTGTTGTTTTTGGAGGGTGGATTAGTAGATCTGCATGAGTATGATTTTTTTTTAGGCTTTTTGTAGAAAATTTTTTTTTAACAAATGCAAAAAAGAAAAAGACTCAAATGAACATAAAAGAGTGATTTTATTCATGATTGAAAATAACTTTTAAAACATGGGGGCCCCACACGACTAATCATTTGCCTTGTGCAGAGCTAAATGATTTTTTTTCAAAAGCAAAAATACAAACATGGTTTATTACTTGATCTTGGTAATGATCTCGGGAATCGCGATAGCCCTCCAATTGTTCAAAGCTTCATCCGAAGCGCAACGGTACACCAAATCAGGCACGTCTTCATCTACGTCTTCAAGTAGAGCCACTTGACCTTCATTGATAAATCCCGCACTGATGAATGTTTCCGAAATGGGGAGGATCCCTTGTTTTGGAGGCTTTGAGGAGATTTCGGCTGATGGATGATACCCCAACCTGAAGCGATTCTTCTTTTCCGGTATGTCCACTAATTTGCCCCATCCGGTAGGTCGGCTTTCCTCTAGGGCCTCTCTTATTGCCCTCCATGATGACATGGTTGTCCTAGCCTCTTTCTTGGGCTTTGAGCTCAAAGTCACAACATTCGCCACTTCCAAAGACTGGAATGGAACATCCACAGCTTCTTCGTCTGTTTCTATATAACGGAATGACGAGAGATGGCTTACCATCATGTCCTCTTGCCCGGAAACTACAATCATTTGGTTATCAATGATGAACTTAAGTTTCTGATGCAGAGTAGAGGTAATGGCTCCGGCCGCATGAATCCATGGTCGTCCGAGAAGACAACTGTATGTTGGATTAATATCCATGACTTGGAAGGTTATGGTGAAAACCTTAGGCCCGATTTGGACTGGTAAGTCGATCTCCCCTACGACGGCTTTTCTTGACCCATCGAAAGCTTTTACGACCAAGGCACTGGGCTTCATTACTGTCCCTTCACATGATAGCTTGAGGAGGGTAGTCTTGGGCATGACATTCAATGATGACCCCGTGTCCACTAGCACTCGAGAGAGGATATGGTCCATGCATTTCATGGAGATATGTAAGGCGCGGTTATGAATATGCCCCTCATCGGGTAGCTCATCGCCATTGAAACCCAAGTACCTACTTGAGGTAATATTTCCGACTATCCCGTCGAATTGGTCCACAGGAATGTCCTTGGTGACATGTGCCTCACTGAGGATCCGCAACAGTGCTTCTCGGTGTGCTTCCGAGCTTAGTAGTAGGGATAGCATGGAGATCTTGGAGGGAGTTTGACCTAGCTGGTCAATGATTTTATACTCGCTCTTTTGGATTATCCTTAGGAACTCTTCGGCCTCTTTTTGCGGGGTTGTTTTTTGAGAAGGCCCCGCTTGGTTCTCTTCTTCCTCCACGCTCTTTTCTTTGAGCGGCTCTCTTGGTAGTACGACTGGTGTCTTCCCGAGTTCATTCGGAGCGAAGACTCTACCACTTCTGGTTATTCCTCCAACACTGGTGATGTTAGTGATGCTGGGCTCAATTTTGGCTAGTGGTTTTCCTTCTACATATGCCACAGGTTGGTAATTCCATGGTACCTTCTTCGTGCTTTCAAAAGAGAAGGGTGCAGGTACGTGGAATATTATGGGCTGTATAGGCATTGGTACCTCTCTCCTTTGGTATGGGATTTCGAGAGGTTTTGGGTCGTGAGACTCCAAGGTAGCAACGTCCGTGCCATCCTTTATATAGCCAATTTGGATCCAACCTTGGTCCATTAGCTCTTGAAGACAACTCTTCAACTTTCCGCACTTGTTCGGGTTGACTTTGCAGTCTTCACAGTTGGCGTGCATTTCCTCGAACAAACCAAAACCGGTTAGACGCTCCCTTATGGTTGACAGGGGAGTCTTAACATTGGCTACCCTCTTGATTGGACCAAAATCCTCTTGCTCTTCCACCGCATTTACAGAGGGACCCGCATGCCCGGCAATGGGTTATTTTTTACATTGGGGTTCTCCTCTTTGAAGGATAACAGCTTCTTGTCAATAAGGTCCTGAACCTTGTGTTTGAAAACTCTACAGTTCTCGACATTGTGCCCCAAGGTTCCTGCGTGGTAATCACATTTTGCATTTGTGTCGTACCAATGTGGATATGGTGGCAACATTGGTGGTAGTAGTCTTGGCTCGACCATCCCCTTTTGGATTAGATATGGCAAGATTTGACCATAAGGCATAGGTACAGGATCAAACTGCCTATTGTTATAATTGTTCCTCGGGCCCGCTTGGTTCCTTGATGGGTACCCGCCTTGTTGTTGCTGCTGTTGATTTTGCTGAGGCAACACTATTGGTTGTCGAGGTGGAGTTGCGGGAATCACTTGAGGTGAGTAACGCCCTTGAGCCGTTGCTGCTGCCACATAAGGATAGTGGTAGTGAGGCATTTGATTTGGTGGTGGGCAAGACGGTCCCACTAGAACAGCATTCGTCTCCCCCTCTTTCTTTTTGTGAAAGTTGCTGGGGGGTCTCCTAGCTCCACTTTGAGCTTCTAGAGGGCCTTGGATCTTTCCCCTCTTTACTCCGTCCTCTATTCTTTCACCAACCATGACTAGATCGGAAAAGCCGGAAGATGTGCTTCCAATCATCTTGTCATAATATGGACCTTGAAGCGTGCCCATAAAGGTGTCAACAAGCTCCCTTTCCAATAATGGTGGTTGTACACAAGAAGCTAGTTCTCTCCACCGCTGAGCGTACTCCTTGAAGGACTCATTGCTTCTTTGCAGGAGGTTTTGTAGTTGCATCCTATTTGGAGCCATGTCCAAATTATATTTGTATTGCTTTAGGAAGGCATCGGCTAGATCCTTCCAAGTTTGGACAAGGGTACGCTCAAGCTGCATGTACCAATCCAATGATGCTCCGCTTAAACTATCTTGAAACACATGCACCATGAGTTTCTCGTTCATTGCGTAAGCTGCCATCTTCCTACAGAACATCCGTAGATGGTTCCGAGGGCATTGTATTCCCTTGTACTTTTCGAAATCCGGTGTTTTGAACTTCGGAGGGGTTACCACGTCGGGCACTAGGCACATGTCCAAAGCGTTGTGGGCACCGTATGAACTGAACCCTTCGACAGCATTCAACCTTTCTTCCAAAACTCGATACATTTGGGTGGTATCATTGTCTTGGTGGGTGGTGTCGGGAGCAGATTGCCTTGGCTGACTATTTTCCACATCATGGGGAATCACCTCATGCTGAGTAGTGGAAGCTCTTTGAGGACGACGCTCTTCATTCCTTACGGGGATTGTGAGCGGTGGTGGAGGTGGTCCATTGCCCTCATTTTCAAATGGTGGGGTATAATCCGGAGGTAAACCGTAAAGAGGCCGTTACTGGGCGAGCATTACTTTCTCGGGCCGATAGAGTTTGCATTAACTCTAGCATCTGATCCATCTTCCCCTTCATTCCATCAACCTCTTCTCTCAAAGCCGCTTGAGTTTGTTCCAAATTGTCCATGATCCTTTGTTTGTTAGCTCGTGTTCCGTACGAGTGTTGGAGATCTGGTTCTTGGACCGAGGGCTTTCGGGGTTTTCGGGCTATGATTGCTTTGAACTGTTTTTAGGTAAATGAATGAGTTTTTTTTTTGAAAAAAATGCATGAAGATGCATGTGGATGTATGTATGCGATGAGTATGCAAAATATGTGTTTTTTTTTATTTTGCTTTATGGAGGAATTTAAAGGTGCACAATTAATATTAGCAATTCGAAATATTAAAGACCGGGAAATTGATTATGCTTCAAAATATATTTGATTAAATAACATTTGTTTACAAAGTGTAACTAATGCTATTACAAATCAAATAGCCGCTCGCTTCTCGGCTTTGCTCATCTCCTCCCTATAGAAATCTATGGTGTCCTTGCAGAACTTCATAAACTTCTGGATCTCCATAGGGATGACAAAGTAGGGCATGACCATCTCGGCCTCCGCTAGCCTCTTTGGAAGTTGGGTGATTACCAAGTTCGAGAATGCAACCAATTTAGTGAAATCCTCACTTAATCGGGTGGCGTCTTGCCATACACACTCAATCACTTCCTTGCGCTGGTCTAGCTTGACTCTTGCACTTCTAATTTCATCATGTAGTTGTGCAATATGGTCCCCGTGAGCTCTTGCAATCTTGTCGAAGTACTCTTCGAATTTCTTGATGTCTTCTTCGAGGCGATTGCACTTTAGCCTCCCTTGATGAGAAAGGCTCTCATGTCTTTGCCGTTGGACACGTTCGGCTTGAAGCTGCTCTTTGTAGTCTTTAACTACTTCTTGGAGCTGTTGATTTTTCTCTTGAAATTTCAACCTCCATTTCCGTTGAGCTTCGATGGCTAGTTCGCCGAATTTCTTGAGCTCTTGGTTGGAATGTAAGATTCTTTCCAACTCTTCGTCCTTGGCCACAAGGTTGGCATCCGCACTAACCAAGCCGCCTCCTATCCAATCTCTCTTCCCTTCGGAGATTCTTAGCCGTTTTTGGCACACTAGGAGAGAATTTGATACTTCATCACGATCTCTCTTCGTCCTAGTGATTTCTCCTAAATCTTGGAGGTGCTTCAATTCTAAGTCTCCATTTTTGTTTTGGAGTTCTTGAATTTTAGCCTTGAGTTCCTCCACTTCTTTGTTGGGAATGGTTGCAATAGGTTTAAGTGTAGGAGGTTTTGGAGGGCTTATGACCACGAAGGGTAGCTTGATTGCTTTGACCCTCTCCTTCACCCATTGAGTATAAAGGGGTTTGGCGACACAGTTTCTCTTGCCGACCCTCCCTTTGCGCACTTGGCTCCATGCTCCCCGGATTCTCTCTAGCAATGCCGGGTCTTGATCGCCTTCCCTTAAGAAGAAAGCTTCCAACAAAAGGTCATTAGGTTTATCTTCCATTGAAAAACCTAGTTGTCGGAGAGAGAGGACCGGATTGTAGTTAATACATCCCTTAGTACCAATGAGGGGTACGTTAGGGAAGTCCCCGCAACTGAGGATGATTTCCGGGTCCTCTAAGTTTGGTGAAAACCAATGGATGTCCTTCTCGGCGAGGGTTGTCATCCGTTGCGACCATTTGAGCTTGGCCCGGTTTTCCACAAAGTCTCGGTTTCTTGGCATGTGGGACATCATCCAAATTTGCACCACAGGAGTGCAACAAGAAATTTTGCGTCCCCTTGCTTGTTCATGCCTAGAGTAGAGGGTATGATAAAAATCCGCCAAGATTGTGGGAACCGGATTTTTAGTCATAAATACCTCTAAAGCCGGAAAGTCTATGAAATCGTCCATGTTAGGGAATAAGACAATTTCGTAGACCAAAAGGGCTAAGATGGCGTTGAATGCCCCTCCCTCTTTGTTGGCTAACATCTCCCGAGCTTTGGCTTCCAAAAACTTTCTTGAAAATCCCTTAAGGTTTCCTCTAACTTCCAAGTTAGATGCTACTTCTTGGGTGTCAAGGTATAAGGATTCGGCGATGGCTTCTAATGTGGGGTCCTTTCCCGGACCGAGATAGAGTTCATGACCCTTCATGCTACAACCCAAAATCTTCTCAAACTCTTCCAAAGTTGGCGCTAGTTGGAAGTCTTGAAATGTGAAGCACCGTAGAGGTGGGACGAAGAATTGCGCCAAAGTGGTTAAGGCCGTTGAATCTATTCTCACGGGTAGGAGATCAAGGATTAGCCCATAGCTTGCCTCGAAAATACTCTTGTTGACCGAAGAGAGCCTTTTGCTTAGGGCTAACAAGCTTTCCACCCTAGGAGCTTTAATTTTGAAAGCGAGCGTATTTTTGTTCCCGGAATCCATATTTCTTTTTGCTAATATTTGGTTGTTCTTTTTAAACTCCTATAAAGCAAAATGATGCGAAAATTACTTTCATGAATGCAAATGATATGCAAGGGTATGGTTTATGAAGGTTCGGAACTTCCCCCATCCTCACATGTAGGCTCTAAAAGGTGAAATTTCCTAAGAAGAGGTCCTTAGAGTCATAGATCTCACATGGAATTAGGGTTGTCTATGGACATACGTCGACATGACTTCAATTAATTCCACGTGAAAATCTCCTCTAAGCGGGGTTGGGCATCCTACCTCACGGACATACGTCAACGCGGGCTTCCGCACACAACCTCCTTCTAACTTAGTTTTTTTCTCAAGCTCGGGTAGAGAGCCTCACACGTCCGGCATTTACCCGAACAATGTGGAGTAACATCGCTCAAGTAACCCCCGCATTTGATATATATATGATATGAATATAAAGCAAAATAAAGCAAATATAAACATAAAGCATAGATATGACATAGATAAATAAAATAAAAGCATGGCGCGCAAAGAAAATAAAAACAATTGGCTTAAAAGCCAAATAGATTAGGCTTGACTCGCTAGTGGGAAAAGGTTCCCCAGTGAAGTCGCCAGCTGTGCGCACCTCGTTTTTAATGAAAAAAACGCGCAATCCTCCGAGGACGTCCTCGAACGTTCGGAGGGCCTTTGTGAAGTCGCCACCAAAGTTTTTGTGTAAAGGGAACGTTGATAAACCCTTAAGTTTTTTTTGTTTAAAGGGAAACGATAATAAAACCCTTGACGATGAGGAAAGGATGGTCATCGCAACCATTGTCGGGTTCGGGAGTCGATTACGCAAGGGGAAGGTATTAGCACCCCTCACGTCCGTTGTACTCAACGGGAACCTTCTATTTGGCTAAAGCTTAAATTATTTTTAAATGTTTTGCGCGCATGCTTATCTATGTCAAAAGAAAATATACTAAAGAGGGGGGAAAGAGATGAAAACAAACGAAAGGAAAAAAAAGTTTTTTATTATTGCGCTTGACAAGATGTCGATCTTGCTCCTACGTATCTCCCGGTAGTCGGAGAATTCAAAGCGTACGTAGTTCTTTGGTAGAAAAAACGTACATGTGTTGGTTAATTTTAAATGGACGATGTTTTAACCGAATTCTTGCGATTCAACATAGCTTGTATGCTCGCGCTTGGGAGACTTATTAAGCGTATAGCTTGTATGCTCGCGCCTGGGAGACTTATTAAGCGTTTGTTTACGAATCGCGCTAGAATGTTAAAAGGTACGTCCGTTGGGGTAAAAGGGTTCGAGTTGGTCGCTATGGGACCAAAAGAGGTGCAATGGACTCAATCGAGTCGATCATTGACCGAGGGGACTCCAACGAGTCGGGGGATTGTTCGATTGATCCACTGGGATCAAGAACGGGTACAATGGACTCGGACGAGTCGAACATTGACCGAGTGACTCAAACGAGTCGAGGGATTGAATCTAGTGGCCACGGGGGACCAAAAGGTTCGGATTGACCACAAAGGGCCAAGATTTGGTTTGGTTATGGTTGGATACGTTGAAAATGGAATGACGATTGTCCGAACGACGAGACATACGTCACGCATTCGTACAATCGGGGCAATGGAGAGACATACGTCACACCATCCCTTTTTCATTCAAGTTTTTTTTGGTAGAATTTCCTAGAAATCCCAAGGTTTATCAAAACATTTGGTTTGAAAACCCAAAGTGAAAGATTTTAGCAATTTTGCTAGAAAACGCACAAGTTCGGCTCGTTTTGCGAACGGTTTTGAAAAGCGAACAAATTCGGCGTATGTTCACGCTTGAGTTTTGAAAATCATGAACAATGTTTATTGTTCAAGTTTTAATTGAGATGATGAACATAGCTGGTTTGTTCATGTTGTTTTGAAAGTTTGGGGATATGACTTGTTTTACAAGTTATCCAAAAATGTTACCCGAACTTGCGAATTTTCCACTATTATGCAAAAATCCTTGAACTGGTTTGAAAAATATGAGTTTTAAAACTCCTAGGTTCTGAGCTCTTGGGCTAGAACCTCAAAAATTGGCCATTTGGGCACCTAAACTCAGATTCTGAGTTCTGTCATGGTCGCTCTGCGACCATGACTTCGCACTGCGAACAATGCAAATTTTTGAGTTCAGAAGCTGTTTCTGAACTTTTGTTCAGAAACAACTTCTGAACACACTCAGGACCTTTTAGGAGAGTGAAAAGCTTTGAGTTTTTGCAGTGAAAAGGCTTGGACAAACCAGTTTTGATGTTTTGAAAACCTTGGGATTTCTTTTGAAATTCAAAAGGGGTTTTAGAACAAAAAGGTTTTGGACCAAAATTAGGATGCAAACACAATTGTAAATGCAAGATCAGTACTTAGAATACTTACAGAGATCCTTAGCAAAGCTCCAGCTGTAATGGATTTGAATTGGTTGAAGGTTCTTTCAAAGGTTTTGAATGTTGGTGATGAGCAATGAACTTTGTGAGGCTTTGTATTGGAATTGGTTTTTGCTAGTGCTTTGCTGGTTTTCTGGTTGTTTGTAAGTGTTTCAAGTGTTTATGAGTAGTGTTTCCTGGTTAGAATAATGTTGTGTTTCCTCTTGCCTTGCATCTCTATTTATAGGCCAAAACCAAATCAATTTCATCATTAGAAATCCCCAAAATCCAGCTGATTTGTGGGCTAGGATCAGGCTAAATCCCTTTGCATTAAATGCTAATGGATAGAGGTAACCTTGCCTTGTGCCAAGGGTCAAGACTCAGCCTGATTTCAGCCACAAATTCAAAGGTTTTTGGATAGAAATGATGATGAAATAGGGCTGGATTGCAATTGGCCAAGCTTGGGGATCAATCCTTGCAATCTCAATGGTTGATCAATAAAAACGTGCACTGTGATGTGCAGAGATTGGGGGATGCAAAAGGCTACATATGGTTGGTGTGAGAGGGTGGAAAGCTGTTGCAAAACAGGGTAGGCACTCATGACTTTTTCAAGTGAAAAATCCAGCTGGTTTGACTGGTTTTGGGGGGAGCAAGCAGGAAGAAAGTCTTCAAGCAGGTGGCTGGCAACCTTGGGGTGGTTAACAGGTCACTTGGGAGGGACAAGAGCTGCCCAAGGGCAAGCCCACTTGCTTGTCACATGCTAGGTTGGAAGAAAAAGCTTCCAACCTTGGCATTAATGGCAAGTCTCTCATTTCAGGTTTTGCTTGGCCCAAATAGCCATGAATGCTGATTAAAATAAATATGCAAATGATGTGCAACAAAATCTGGAATTAAATCAAAGAAACCAAAAATCTGCAGAAAAATCGCAGACTTCGCAGTGCGAAGTGAACTTCGCAGTGCGAAGTCATCATTTTTGAAATGCTGACTTTTCTGTTGACTTTTGTTGACTTTGACTTTTTTCTCCCTCTTTGACGTCTGAAGGCTGAGTCTGAAGTCATCAGACGCTGGTCTTCAGACGTTGACTTTTATTGACCTTCAGACTCTCCCTTCAGACGTTGACTTTCGTTGACCCTCAGACTCAGCCTTCAGACGTTGCCTTCAGACGCACCCTTCAGACGCTGCCTTCAGACACACCCTTCAGACTCAGCCTTCAGACTCAACCTTCAGACTCAGTCTTCAGACCCAGTTTTCCTCCAACTTTGCAACATTGCTTCTAAGCTTTCCTTTCTTGCTCTAAGCTTGTTCTTCCATAACCATTATCAAATACCAATCATTAATAACATGGTTCTGCACAACTTGAACAAAGCATTAGCAAATACCAATTTTCTATTTAACACTTTTTTATCATCAAAACCTTTAAAGAGAGATGTTCATACAAATTTTTCCAACAATCTCCCCCTTAATCTAAAAGAGAGTTGCTTCACATTTTGTTCCAACAATCTCCGCCTTTTTGATGATGACAAACATAAGTATTAATCAAAAAATTGTTGTTAATTTAATTAACAAGTTGACAGCAGGGTATGAGGTTTGTAAGCTCCCCCTGAGTCTGATCCATGTTAATTAAATTCAGTTTAAATAACAAATGTGAAAATTTCAGAATTGTTGTCAAGTTTAATTAACAAACTGACTTGAGGAGAGGTTTGTAAGCTCCCCCTAGGTCTGATAATCCTCAAGGTTAGGTTTGAAAGCTCCCCCTGATTCTTATCAATGTTAATTAAACTCAACTTAAAACAATCAAGTGAAATTATCACTCAGAATTATAAATAACTAGCTGACTTCAGGTTCTGAGGTTTGTAAGCTCTCCCCCTAAGTCTGATTATCCACAGGATGAGTTTTATAAGCTCCCTGAGTCTTATCCAAGTTATTTTCAATTCATTTTACTCACTAAGAGTAATGTATATCTCACAAAAATTAAATTCAGAGGCTAAGAGTTAAAAACAGTTCTCATAAGTTAAATTCAATCAGAACTTAACTTATGTTCAGAGCCTCAGGTCTTAATGCCTTTTACTCCCCTTTCATAAGTTAATTACTGACAGAATTTAACTTATATTTTGAGCTCAGAAGCTTTAATACTTGTTTTACATTTCTCCCCCTTTTGTCATCAACAAAAAGTTTTAGAAAAGAAAAATTTCAGAAAAATTTCTCCCCTTTTTAAGAGAGTTTGAAAAACATGTGAAATAATTATGCAATCATATAGGTAGTCAAGCAGCAAAGATGAGAATCAGAGTAGGCTTGATTTTACATGAGTATATGACATTGCATTTGAAAACTAGAATGTTGTTCAGAAGTAGAAAAAGATAGTTCAGAGCTTCTGATCAGAGCATTCTTTGTTCAGACAAACTATTCAGTGTATTTTGTTCAGTATCAGAGCAAGCCTGAACTATTTTAAACAAAATTGTTCAGATCAAATACCTACTGAAGGATTTAGC
The DNA here is from genome assembly GCA_018208015.1 of Medicago ruthenica. Classification (NCBI taxonomy): domain Eukaryota; kingdom Viridiplantae; phylum Streptophyta; class Magnoliopsida; order Fabales; family Fabaceae; genus Medicago; species Medicago ruthenica. The sequence continues at coordinate 64,684,215 of CM031375.1, read as the reverse complement.
ACAACTGAACTTATATCAGAACCTGATACCAAATATGGTTCAGTGCTGATACCAAGATATAGCATATGGTTCAGTGCTGCTGAATTCTTTCAGACCAAACTGATACCAAATTATTAAATAAGTTCTGAAAACCTGAACATTGTCTGATACAAATTGAGCATTTGAAAAAAGTGTCTGTGTTAAAACAGTTTTAGCATTTGATACCAAAAACAGAAAATCACATTTTTATATTGATGACTTTGGGAGGGACAAGGTATAACTTTCAAAGCTTTAAATCATCATTGCCCAGGGTTATACTTATCAGATTCTGACCAAACATTAGATTTCTATCAGATTCAGAAGTCAGAAACTCCAGGTTCTAAACCTTCAGACTCAGAAGTTTTCAAGGCTTAACTTTCTTCAGACTCTCATAAAATGAGTGTCTGATAAATCTTAGCTTCTAATAAACTCAGAATCTTAGATTTCATTCAGATTCAAGCATATTTTTCAAGAGATAAAGTGCATGTTCAGATTCTTTTTAATAAAATTGAATCTTTCTTCTGTTAGGGGTTTTGTGAATATGTCAGCCCATTGATGATCAGTATCAATGAACTGAATATCTAACACACCCTTCTGAACATAATCTCTTATAAAATGATGTTTTATTTCTATATGCTTGGCTCTAGAATGCAGAACTGGATTTTTAGACAGACATATAGCAGCAGTATTATCACAATAAATTGGGATGTTATCTGCTTGAATTTGATAATCCTCTAATTGATGTTTCATCCAGAGCAGTTGTGTGCTACAACTTGCAGCTGAGATGTATTCTGCTTCAGCTGTTGACAAAGCAATGGTTGCTTGTCTTTTGCTGGCCCAGGATATCAGATTCTCACCAAGAAACTGACAGTTTCCATTGGTGGATTTTCTTTCAATCCTGTCCCCAGCATAGTCAGCATCACAGAATCCAACTAGCCTATAATCCAAGGATTTCTTATACAGAAGTCCCAGATTAGTTGTTCCTTTCAGATACCTAAAGATTCTCTTGACAACAGTCATATGAAATTCTCTAGGATCTGACTGGAATCTAGCACACAGACAGACACTAAACAAAATATCTGGCCTAGAAGCAGTTAAGTATAAAAGAGAACCTATCATACCTCTATACAGCTTCTGATCCACTTTTGAGCCTTTGTCCTCTTTGCTTAAGGTGCAGGTAGGATGCATTGGTGTTGTCATCAGTTTGCAATCATCAAGCTGGAACTTCTTCAGAAGCTCCTTAGTGTATTTGGACTGATGAACATAAACACCATCTTTGCATTGGTTGATTTGAATTCCAAGAAAGAATTTTAACTCTCCCATCATGCTCATTTCAAATTCATCCTGCATTAACTTTGAAAACTCTTTGCAAAGGGAGGCATTAGTAGAACCAAATATGATATCATTAACATATATTTGTACTATTAAGATGTCTTTCTTAAGAGTTTTTCTAAAGAGTGTATTGTCAACTTGACCTCTTACAAAATCATTTTTAATCAAGAAATTGCTAATCCTCTCATACCAAGCTCTAGGAGCTTGTTTCAGACCATACAAGGATTTCTTAAGTTTAAAAACAAAATCTGGATTTTTAGCATCTTCAAAACCAGGAGGTTGTTTAACATACACTTCTTCAGAAATTACACCATTTAAGAAAGAACTCTTAACATCCATTTGGTACAAGATGATATCATGATTGACAGCATAGGAAAGAAGTAACCTGATTGCTTCCAGTCTTGCAACTGGAGCAAAAGTCTCAGTATAATCAATTCCTTCCTGCTGGTTGTAGCCTTGAGCAACCAGCCTTGCCTTGTTTCTGATCACTTCTCCTTGTTCATTGAGCTTGTTCCTGAACACCCATTTTGTTCCAATGATGTTCTTATGATCAGGTCTTGCAACAAGATCCCAGACATCATTCCTTTGAAACTGGTTCAGTTCTTCTTGCATTGCTACAATCCAGCCATCATCAGCAAGTGCTTCATCAGCAGTTGTGGGCTCAATCATGGATAGCAGGCCAAGCATAGACTCATTCTGACTGAATGCTGATCTTGTCTTCCTTGGACTGTTCTTGTTCTCAATGATCAGCTCCTCAGGATGTGAAGACTTGTACTTAAATGAGGTTCTGGGTGGATTAGCTTCTGAAGAGTAGTGTCATTATCAGAGAGTTTCTCAGATTCTTCATTATTCCCTGCTTCTGAACCTTCTTCAGACTCTGAACTAGGTTCAGGTTCTGAAGGTTCTTCTGAGAGTCTGACATCTGCAAAACTCTCAACCAGCTCTGGTATTTCACTACCAGGCTTCTTATCATCAAACCCAATATGTATAGCTTCTTCAACAACATGTGTTTCAGAATTATACACCCTGTATGCTTTAGATCTCTCTGAGTAACCTAAAAAGGTACCCTTTTGAGCCTTAGCATCAAATTTCTTTAGGTAGATTTTATTGTTCAGTATGTAACAAGTACAACCAAACTGATGAAAATAAGAAATACTTGGTTTTCTTCCTTTAAACAGTTCATATGTTGTTTTATTCAGAATAGGTCTGATATATAGATCCTGTTCTGAATATAACATGTTGTGTTTACAGCTTCTGCCCAAAAGTACTTAGCAATTTTGGATTCATGGATCATGGTTCTAGCCATTTCTTGCAAAGATCTGTTCTTTCTCTCTACAACTCCATTTTGTTATGGAGTTCTAGGAGATGAGAACTCATGGAGAATTCCATGATCTTCACAAAAATTTTCAAAAGGTTCATTTTCAAATTCCCCACCATGATCACTTTTGATTTTTAAAATTTTCAAATCAATTTCATTTTGTACTTGTTTGCAGAATTTGAAAAATACATCATATGTTTCATTTTTAGTTCTAAGGAACTTAACCCAAGTCCACCTACTATAATCATCAACAATTACAAGTCCATACTTCTTCCCATTGATTGAAGCTGTTCCAACAGGACCAAACAAATCAATGTGAAGGAGTTCTAAAGGTTTTGAGGTGGAAACAATGTTCTTTGATTTAAAAGAAGTTTTAGAAAATTTTCCAATTTGGCATGCACTGCACAAAGCATCTGAGTGATAATCAATTCTAGGTAAGCCTCTAACCAGCTGTAACTTGCTAACCTTAGAGATGAGTCTCCAGTTAGCATGTCCCAGCCTTTTGTGCCATACCCATTTCTCATCACTCACAGACAGAAGGCAAACTACCTTCTGCTGAACCAATTCAGAAAAATTGATTTTGTAAACATTGTTTTTCCTGTTTCCTTTGAACACTACAGACTTATCATTGTTATTGATTACAGTACAAGTGTTCTTATTGAACAGGACTTCATAATTACTATCACATAATTGACTTATGCTAAGTAAATTATGTCTAAGTCCATCTACCAGCCAAACATTATCAATGTACAGGGAAGAATTACCTATCTTACCAGTACCAATGATCTTTCCTTTCTGACTTCCTCCAAACCCCACAGTTCCTCCCTCTTTCAGACTCAGGGTTTGGAACATAGACTTGTCTCCTGTCATATGATGCGAGCATCCACTATCCAGGTACCAGGACCTTTCCTTTTCTCTGGATGACAAGCATATCTGCAATAGAAATGATCTCAGACTTAGGTACCCAGATTTTCATGGGTCTTTTATGGTTAGTCCTGAAAGGTTTTGGCTTTTTCATCTTGTGTCTGAAGTTATGATATTCAGATTTGTTCTGATACTTAGGATATGAATCCTTATATCTTGAATAAGTCTGAGTTCTAGAACCTGAGTTCTTCAGAACCTGAGTTCTCAATGATTTTGACTCAGATTTCTTCAGAACCTGAGACTTAAAGGTCTTTGGTTCTGAGTTGTTTAGAGTCTGAACCATTGAGCACTTTGGTTCTGATCTCTTCAGAACTCTAATTGTGTTAGCTTCAGACACAAGGCAAGCTTCAGTTTTGCCTTTCTTAAAACAGTCAGAAGCAGAAAATAGGTTGGCTTTCTTATGCTTGCTTTGCTTGACATTCTGAGATTGAAAATGTTTTGTATTGACTGGTTTAATAGTTTTTGAAGTTTTCATAAACTCAGTCTTAGTAAAATCTGATTTTGAATTCTTCAGACTCGGAGACTTACTAGTTTCAGGTTCTGAACTCTTCAGACTCTGAACATTTTCAGGTTTAGAGTCTGATTTTCTCTTACTCTTAGGCTTTTGACCTTTTGGCTTAGATTTAGGCAAGGTTTTAACATCTGCCTTCATCTTACCCTTAGGTTCAGAAGCTTTAGAGTCTGAGTAGTTCAGAACTTCAGACTCAGTCTCAGTTTCTGATGTTTTCAATTTCTCAGATTTATCAGAAGCAGGCACAAAGCATATTTCATTGCCTTTCATAGTATTTTCAGAACAAGAAGGTGTGTTTGATTCATTTGAAAGATCGAATGAATCATTGTTAAATCCAATACCTTCACCTTTGTTTCTGTAAATACTATAAATCATAGAAGCAACTTTACTTCTATTGATTCCAGTTTAAATGAAGTCCTGAAGAGCAATTTCATGTTCATTAGGAATTGCTTCAGGTTTCTTATGAGTCTCATCTCTGAGCTCTCTAACTTCTTCATCAAACTCAATTATTTGATTCTGAAGTTTGAGATTTTCTTCAGACAACAAGTTAGTTTTATTTTTCAAAGATTTTATTTCTCCTTACTTGCATTTGAGGTGACTCATAAGATCTTTAACTGTTTCAATTAATTCAGATCTAGTGAGTTCAGAATATACCTCATCTTCATCATCTGAGTCTGAACAAGATTCTGCATCAGAAAATGCAGTTACCATCAAGGCCAGGTTTGCTTCCTCTTCATCAGATTCAGATTCATTGTCCAGATCATCCCATGTTGCCATGAGACTCTTTTTAAGTTTGTTTCTGAAGTTACTGGACTTGGAGCTGGGCTTCTTTGCTTTCTCTTTAGACTTTTCCTTCTGAAGATCAGGACAGTCAGCAATAAAATGCCCAGGTTTCTTGCAGTTGTAGCAGCCCTTCTGATCTTCCCTCTTTGAACTAGATCCTTTAAAGTTACTGCTTCTGTTAGAGAATTTTTTCTTTCTATTCATTAGATACCGAATTCTTTTAGAAACCATTGCAAGCTCATCAGCATCTGAATCTTCTTTAGAATTTACCTCAGGAAATTCTTCTTCAGATTCAATAGCTTTCAAAGCTTTAACAGGCTTTCTTTTAGATTTCAGAGCTATTGATTTTGGTTCTCTAACAGACTCATCCTCATTGAGTCCCAGTTCATGCACCTTGAGGGAGCTTATAAGATCCTCAATACTTAAAGTATTCAGATCCTTAGCTTCCTCAATAGCAGTCACCTTGGGTCTCCATTTAGATGGCAGACTTCTAAGGATTTTATTCACATGATCAGTTGTGGTATAACTCTTCTTCAGAATCTGAAGTCCAGAAACCAGAGTCTGAAATCTTGAGAACATTGCCTCAATATTTTCATCCTCTTTCATTTTGAACAATTCGTATTGCTGAACAAGAATGTTAGCCTTATCTTCTCTAACCTTTTTATTACCTTCATAGTTAGAGCAGAGGGATGTGAATATGGCTTTGGCTGTTGACTTGTCACTCAGCTTCTGATACTCAGTGTGAGGTAAAGAATCCACAATTATTCCTCTCACATTGTGATGCTTTCTATATATTTTTCTTTATGCATCACTCAAAGCTCTTCTGTTGACAGCAACACCTTCTTCATCAACTGGAATTGTGATTCCATCTTCTATTATATCCCATAGAGAATCATCAATGCCAATTATATGACTGTACATTTTACTCTTCCACCAAGAGAATTTTTCTTGGTCACCAGTAAACATTGGGGGTTTATTGTGTGACCTAGATTTTCAAAGATCTGTACCATAGTCATATGATACAGAGGTATGACCACCAGGAGGAGGAGGAGGAGGAGGAGGGGAACCACTAGATGACATGTTTTTCTCAGGATCCTACTGACACACTGTTAAGTGTTAATATCATAACCGGAGCTCTGATACCAACTGAAGGTGAGAAAAACACACAAGAAGGGGGGGTGAATTGTGTGGACTCAAAAACTTGGGTTTCTTTCTTTTCAAAAAATATGTTAAGTTCAGAAACAGGTTCTGAGCTGTTATCAAAGTTAATTGCAGCGGATTCAAAATGAAAAGAGAGAGGGAAAGAGAGACACACAATATTTTTATACTAGTTCCTTCCATAAGTTGGAACTAGTTTAGTCCCCTTGTTACTAACAAGAGATTTTAACTATAATCAGATGATTACAATTGCTCAACCACAAAGGATGAGACTTCCAGTTGCTCAACCACAAAGGAAGAGGCTTCTAATGCTCAAGACACTAAGTCAAGAGGCTTCCCAATACTCAGACCACAAAGGAATGAGATTTCCTGCTCAGACCACAAAGAAATGAGATTACAACTTGCTCAGAACACTAAGTAATGAGGCTTATGATGCTTAGCACGCAGACTAAGACTTGAACCAAACTGAATTACAAAGAAAGTAAGTTTGGGTTGAACACTTGATAAATTATCAGAGGTGTTCACTTAATACAACACAGGTTAAGACTCTTAACCTTGAGAAATTCTAAGATACAAAAGATGAAAGAATTTCTAAGAGTTTTATGAACTATGAGTTTTGACAGCAAAAACAGAGCACAGTTTCAGAAGTTTTGTTTCAAGAGTCTTAGCAAAAATTCTTCTTCAGTTCTTCATCCTTTTATAGAGGGAATTAGAGCTGTTGAAGATTTGCAGAGATTAGGAAAAGAGCCGTTGCAAAAGAAGAACTAGACTAGCTGAATTTGTGTGCTGAACTTTTGCAGAAAACCAGAACTCAGCAGCCATTTTTGAATTGCTTTCCTTAAAAGCTGGGGGATGTTTGAGTCAGGGAGACAACTGTTCCATTGGAGTTGTTCTGACACTCCAGGCATTAAATGCGCACAGTACCAGTTGCTTTATCATCCACGTCAGACTTCAGAAGCTTCCCATGAATAGTACTTCAGAAGCTCTTCTTCAGACTCAGACTTCAGAAGCACTGTGCATCAGAAGCTGGTCTTCAGACTCAGGCTTCAGACGCACTGTTCATCAGACGCTGGTCTTCAGACGTTGACTTTTGTTAACCTTCAGACTCTCCCTTCAGACATTGATTTTCATTGACCCTCTGACTCAGCCTTCAGACGCTGCCTTCAGACGCACCCTTCAGACGCACCCTTCAGACTCAGCCTTCAGACTCAACCTTCAGACTCAGTCTTCAGACCCAGTTTTCCTCCAACTTTGCAACATTGCTTCTAAGCTTTCCTTTTATGCTCTAAGCTTGTTCTTCCATAACCATTATCATATACCAATCATTAATAACATGGTTCTGCACAACTTGAACAAAGCATTAGCAAATACCAATTTTCTATTTAACACTTTGTTATCATCAAAACCTTTAAAGAGAGATGTTCATACAAATTGTTCCAACAATCTCCCCCTTAATCTAAAAGAGAGTTGTTTCACATTTTGTTCCAACAAAATATCCTGTAAGTGACAGGGGGACTAGACTACTTCCAACTTATGGAAGGAACTAGTATAAAAATTGTGTGTCTCTCTTTCCTTCTCTCTTTACTTTTATATCCGCTGCATAAACACTCTGAAAAAGGTTCAGAATCTGATTCTGAACTTATCATAAGTTTTGAGAAAGAAAAGTTTTTAAACCCACACAATTCAACCCCCCCCCCCTTCTTGTGTGTTTTTCTCACCTTCAGTTGGTATCAGAGCCCCTGGTTCTGATATTCAATCACTTAACAGTGAGTCAGTATTGATCCTGAGAAAAACATGGCTTCTGGTAATTATGGTGAATCTACATCCAGAAGTGGTGGTGGTCGCTATGGTACAAATAACAAGAAATCTCACTCACACAATAAACTCCCTATGTTTAGTGGTGATGCTGAGAAATTCTCATGGTGGAAAAGCAAGATGTACAACCACATTATTGGTATTGATGACTCCTTATGAGATATCATAGAAGATGGAATATCTATTCCAGTTGATGAAGAAGGAGTGGCAATCAACAGAAGAGGTCTGACTGATGCTGAGAGGAAAATCTACAGGAAGCATCACAATGTTAGAGGAATCACTGTGGACTTTTTACCCCACAATGAGTATCTCAAACTGAGTGACAAATCAACAGCAAAAGCAATCTTCACCTCTCTATGCTCCAACTATGAAGGAAATAAAAAGGTCAGAGAAGCAAAGGCAAACCTTCTAGTTCAGCAGTATGAGTTGTTTAGAATGCAGGAGGATCAAAATATTGAGGCTATGTTCTCAAGATTTCAGACTCTAGTTTCTGGACTTCAGATTCTGAAGAAAAGCTACACTACTGCTGATCATGTGAACAAGATCCTTAGAAGTCTGCCATCTCAATGGAGACCTAAGGTGACTGCTATTGAGGAAGCTAAAGATTTAAATACTCTAAGTATTGAAGATCTTATAAGCTCCCTTAAGGTGCATGAACTGGGACTCATTGAAGATAAATCTGTTAGACAGTCTGAGTCTGTAGCACTTAAATACAAAGGGAAGCTTTCAAAAGCTCTAAAAGCTTCAGAATCTGATGAAGAATTTTCTAAGGAAAGTTCTGAAGAGGATTCAGAAGCTGAGGAGCTAGAAATGCTTTCAAAAAGAGTTAAGTTCTTGCTGCAAAGACAAATAAAATCTTCTAACAAGAGCAGCAATTTCAAAGGATCTAGTTCCAAGAAGGAAGAACAAAAGGGCTGCTTAAACTGCAAGAAAACTGGTCATCACAAATCTGAATGTCCTCAGTTGCAGAAGGATAAACCCAGAAAAAACAGTTCAAAATCAAGCAACTTCAAGGACAGATTCAGAAAAAGTCTTTTGGCTACTTGGAGTACTCTTGACCAAGATTCTGAAAATGAAGATGAAGATGAAGAAGAAGCTAATCTGGGTTTGATAGCTATAGTATCATCTGATTAGGAATCTGGATCAGAATCTGACAAGGAAAATGAAGCTGAATCCAATTTGAATTTGGTTGCAGATGTATCTTCTGATACAGAAGCAGATTCAGACTCAGATGATGAAAATCAGGTATTTTCTGAACTCACTAGATCTAATCTTATTGATACAATTAAGGAACTTATGAACCACCTCAAAAGCAAGTTAAAACAGTTAAAATCTTTGAAAAAGAAAAATAACTTGCTGGCTGATGAGAATCTTAAACTTCAGAATCATATCAATGAGATTGATGAAGAAGTTAAAGAACTCAGAGAAATGGTTCATAAGAAACCTGATGAAGTTCCTAGTGAACATAAAATTGCTCTTCAAGAGTTTATCTTAACTGGAATCAATAGAAGTAAGATAGCCTCAATGATTTATAATATCAACAGAAACAAAGGAAAAGGAATTGGTTTCAAAAATGATTCATTTAATTTTTCAAATGAAACAAACCTTCAATCTTGTTCTGAAGATAATATAAAAGGCTCTAAGGTATGCTTTGTGCCTGCTTCTAACAGTTCTGAGAAACTGGGTTTAACAGAAACTGAGACTGCAGAGTCTGAAGTTATGAACTGCTCAGACTCTGAAGCTTCTGAACCTAAGGGAAAGATGAAGGCAAATTTTAAAACCTTGCCAAAGTCTAAACCAAAAGGTCCTAAGCCTAAGAGTATGAGAAAATCAGACTCTAAACCTAAAAATGTTTAGAGTCTGAAGAATTTAGAACCTGGAACAAGTAAGTCTCAGAATCTGGAAAATTCATACTCAAATTTTCAAAAGGTTGTGGTTAATAAACCAGTTTATACAAAACCTTTTCAAAACCAGAATGTCAGGCAAAGCAAACATAAGAAAGCCATTCTGTCATCTGTTTCTGATTGTAATAAGAAAGGTCAGAAAGTCTGCCTTGTGTCAGGAGCTGATAAAACTGGAGTTCTTAACAGATCAGAACCTTGTACTTCTGAATCCAAGATTCTGAACAAATCAGAATCAAAGACTCTTAAGTCCAAAGTTCTGAAGAAATCAGAACCAAAGTGTTCAGTGGTTAAGACTCTAAAGAAATCAGAACCAAAGACCCTCAAGTCTCAAGTTCTGAAGAAATCTGAGTCAAGACCATTGAAAACTCAGGTTCTGAAGAACTCAATGTCTGATACTAAGACTTATTCAAGATTAAAGGATTCACATCCAAGGTTTCTGAACAAGTCTTAGTATTATAACTCCAGACATAAGGTGCATAAGATTAAACCTTTCAGGACTAACCCAAAAGGACCCATAAAAATATGGGTACCTAGGTGTGAGATTATTTCTGTTGCAGATATGCTGAACAACCAAAGAAAAGGAGAAATTCTGGTACCTGAGCAATGGCTGCTAGCAATGCATGACAGAAAACAAGTCTATGTTCCAAACCCTGATCATGAAAGAGGGAGGAACTGTGGAATCTAGAGGAAACCACAAAGACTTGATCACTGGTACTGAGATTCAGCTCTCAGAGGACACTTCAGAACCTGAACCAGAACCTGAACCAGAACATGAGTCTGAAGAATGTCCAAAGCTAAAAAGCCTCTCAGAATCTGACATTTCTCCTATAGCTAATCAAGAACATTGCTGGAACAAAAATGGGTGTTCAGCAACAAACTTAATGAACAAGGAGAAGTAGATCAGAAGCTCTACTGAGGTATGTTTTGTTCTCAGTTATTCTTAATAGATTCTACATGAGTTGGGAAACTATCAGATTCATGAAAACAGCATAACCTTCTTTGTGATAACATTGCTATAATCTGTATGTCAAAAATTCCAATTCTACATTCAAGAGCCAACCAATTGTGAACTTAAACATCATTTTATTAAGAGATTTTGTTCAGAAAATAGATTTAAATTTATTAAAAAGAATATGAACAATGCATTTCATCTCTTGGAAAAATTTGCTTGAGTCTGAATAAGAAACTGAGAATCTGAGTTCATCAGAGTTTGAGTTTCAGAATCAGAATTTTTGATTTCTGATTAACTCATTATAAGTGGACTTTTTCACATGACCCACTAATGAGAGTGAATCTGAACTGTTGTTCAACACTTAGTCAGAATCTGTTAAGTAATAATAGCTGGGCAATGATGAATTAAAGCTTTGAAAGTTATACTTTGTCCCTCCCAAAGTCATCAATGAACAAATGTGTTTTTCTGTTTTTCAATTCTGAAATGTTTTAACAAAAACACAGACACAATTTTCATCATAATTGCTCAAATTTGGTATCAGACATGTTCAGTTTTTCAAAACACATTTTAAAAAAACTCTGAACAGTTCTGTCTGAAAGTCTCATTTTGGTATCAGACATGTTCAGCTTTTCAAAACCTATTTTAAAAATCCTGAACAGTTATGTCTGGAAGAGTTCAGAAGCACTTAGCTAAATGCTATATTTTTCAGTTTTCTGAAAAGAAGTTCAGTTGTGCTAAAATCTTCAGTTGGTATATGATCTGAACAATTTTTGTCTAAAATAGTTCAGTGATACTAAACAGAATGTACTGAACAAAAATGCTCTGAACAAAATGATCTGTTTTCAGTTTTCTAAAACCAGTTCAGTGGTACTGAACATTTCTGAACAGATTGTGTCTGATCAGAATGCTCTGAACAATCTTTTATGTTCTGAACAGCATTCTCTGATTTTCAAATGCAATGTTATATACTTCATGTATGATCAAGCTTGCTCTGATGCTTATCCTTGCTGCTTGATTACCTATATGATTGCATTTTTAATCTCACATGTTTTCAAACTCTCTTATTTCTTAAAATTCTGGAAATTTTCTTTTTGTTGATGACAAAAGGGGGAGAAAAAGTAAACAAGTATTAAGGTTCCTGAGCTCAGAATATAAGTTTAATTTTAATCAGAACATAAGTTAAATTCTGATTAAAATTAACTTATGAGAACAGCTTTATATCTGTTTACCTCTGAATTAATTTTATGTGAGATAAATTACTATTAGTGAGTTAAAATGAATTTAAATAACTTGGATAAGACTCAGGGAGCTTACAAAACTCATCATGTGGATTATCAGACTTAGGGGGAGAGCTTACAAACCACATAACCTGAAGTCAGCTTGTTATTATAATTCTGAGTGAAAATTTCACTTTATTGTTTTAAGTTAAATTTAATTAACATGGATAAGAATCAAGGGGAGCTTGCAAACCTCACCTTGAGGATTATCAGACTAAGGGGGAGCTTGCAAACCTCATCCTGAAGTCAGCTTGTTAATTAAACTTAACAACAATTCTGAAATTCTCACCTGTTTTGATCTAAACTGAATTTAATTAACCTGGATCAGACTCAGGGGGAGCTTGCAAACCTCACACCTTGTAGTCAACTTGTTAATTAAATTAACAAAAATTTTCTATTAATACTTATGTTTGTCATCATCAAAAAGGGGGAGATTGTTGGAACAAAATGTGTATGAACAACTCTCTTTTGGGTTTTGATAATAACAAAGTGTTAAAAAGAAAATTGGTATTGCTAATGCTTTGTTCTAAGTGTGCAGAACCATGTCCTTAATGTTTGGTAATTAATATTGGTTTTGGAAGAACAAGCTAAGAGCAAGAAAGAAAGCATTGAAGCCTTTGTTGCAAGTCTGAAGCAAAACTGGGTCTGAAGCAGCTTCTGAAGGCAGAGTCTGAAGACTGCGTCTGAAGGCAGCTGTCTCTGTCAACAGTAAAGCCTGCAATGTCAGAACAACTCTTTGGAATTGTTGCCTCCTTCACAGAAACATTCCCCAACTTTTAAGGAATGAATTCAAACTTTGTGTGCTCTGATTTCACGCACACAAACTCAGCTGGACCTAGCCTCAATTTGCAACGGCTCCTTGCTGAATTTCTGGGCAATCTCAACAGCTCTTTTATTATCTATAAAAGGGTGAAGTTTTGAAGAAGAATTGCCAAGACTCTGTACAGAAAAACAACCTGCAATACCAGAACTGCAAACACTCTGTTTTACGTTTTCTGTCACAAAATAACTTAAGAATTCTCACAATTGTTTATCTTAGAATTTCTTAAGTGTTAGAGTCTTAATTGAGTTGTATTAAGTGAACACCTATGATATTTGATCAAGTCTTCAACTCAAACTTCTTTCTTTGTAAACCAGTTTGAAAGAAAGTCTCAGTCTGCGTGCTGAGCAACCTGAAGTCTCATTACTTTGTGTTCTGAGAAATTAGAAGTCTCTTGACTTTGTGTCTTGAGCAGGGAAGTCTCATTACTTTGTGTTCTGAGCAATTAGAAGTTGAAGGTGAGAAAAACACACACAAGAAGGGGGGGTTGAATTGTGTGACTCAAAACTTGTTCTTTTCTTTTCAAAACCTTAACACAAGTTCAGAACCAGGTTCTGAACTGTGATCAGAAGTAAATGCAGCGGATAAACAAGTTAAAAAGGTAAGGGAAGAGAGACACACAAAATTTATACTGGTTCCTTCTCAATGTGAGAAGTAGTCCAGTCCCCTTGTTTTCCAACAAGAGAGTTCCACTATAATCTGAAGATTACACTTGCTCAATCACTTAAGAAAGAGACTTCCAGTTGCTCAACCACCAAGGAAGAGGCTTCTAGTGCTCAACCACAAAGGAAGAGGCTTCCACTGCTCAATCACTAAGAAAGAGACTTCCAATGCTCAAGACACTTAGTCAAGAGACTTCTCAATGCTCAAGACACTAAGTCAAGAGGCTTCTGACTCAGACACCAAAGGAATGAGATTACAAATGCTCAGTATACAGACTGAGACTTTAAGGACCAAACTGGTTTACAAGTAAAGGAGTTTGGGTTGAACACTTGATCAAATATCAGAGGTGTTCTCTTAATACAACACAGGTTAAGACTCTTAACCTTAAGAAATTCTAAGTTACAAAGATAGAAGAGTTTCTAAGAGGTTGGGTAACTTGCGTATTTTTGACAACAAAACAGAGCAAGAGTTCAGTTCTTTGTTTCAAGAGTCTTAGACAATTTCTTCTTCAAATCTTCTTCCTTTTATAGATGAAATAGCTGTTGAAGATTTGCTTGATTTGAGGAAAGAGCCGTTGCAAGCTAAGCTAGAATTTCTGCAAATGTGTGCTGCACTTTTTCAAACAAAACAGAGCAGCAGCCATTTTTGAAATGGCCTACCTTAAAAGCTGGAGAATGTTTGGGTCAGGGAGACAACTGTTCCATTGAGTTGCTCTGACACATCCAGGCATTAAATGCGCACAGTACTGGTCACTTTCCATGCCACATCAGCTTCAGAAGCTTCTCTGTGAACAGTGCATCAGAAGCTGCTGCATCAGAAGCTGCCTTGTACGGATCAGAAGCTGGCTTCAGGAGTTGACTTTGCGTTGACTTCTTCAGAAGCACCCAGACTTCAGAAGCTGCCTTCAGACTCAGAAGCTGCACTTCAGGAGCAACACTTCAGGACTACTTCAGAAGCTCTACTTCAGGAGCACTTCGTCAGGACCACTTCAGAAGCTCTTACTTCAGGAGCACTTCTTCAGGAGTACTTCTTCAGACCCAGTTTCCTTCTAGCTTTGCAACCTTGCTTCTTAGCTTTCCTTCCTTGCTCTAAGCTTGTTCTTCCATAACCATTCTTAATAAATAATCATAAAGCACATGGTTCTGAAATCACTTGAACAAAGCATTAGCAAATAACCAATTTTCTCTTTAAAACTTTGTTATCATCAAAACCATAAAGAGAGATATGTTTACACATAAATGTTTCAACAATCTCCCCTTAATTCATAAGAGACTTGTTAAACACATTTTGTTCCAACAATCTCCCCCTTTTTGATGATGACAAACATAAGTATTAAATCAGAAAATTGTTGTTAACTTAATTAACAAGTAAACTACAGGGTGTGAGGTTTGTAAGCTCCCCCTGAGTCTGAACCAAGTTAATTAAGTTCAGTTAAAAAACACAAATGTGAAAATTTCAGAATTGTTGTTAAGTTTAATTAACAATCTGACTTCAGGAGAGGTTTGTAAGCTCCCCCTAGGTCTGACAGTCCTCAAGGTTAGGTTTGTAAGCTCCCCTTGATTCTTATCCAAGTTAATTAAGCTTAACTTAAGACAATATAATGAAATTAACACTCAGAATTCAAAATGACTTGTTGACTTCAGGTTCTAAGGTTTGTAAGCTCTCCCCCTCAGTCTGATAATCCACAGGATGGGTTTTGTAAGCTCCCTGAGTCTTATCCAAGTTATTTTAAATTCAATTTACTCACTAAGAGTAATGTATCTCACAGAATTGTATCAGAGCCAGAATTTCACTTCAGAGGCTAAGAGTTAAAATCTGTTCTCATAAGTTAAATTCAGTCAGAATTGTATCAGAGCTTAACTTATGTAGGGGGGGTTGAATTGTTCAATAGTTCACACAAGAACCTTAGGCTTTAATACCTTTTACTCCCCTTTCATAAGTTAGGCTTAACTGACAGAATTTTAACTTATATTTGAGCTCAGGTGCTTTAATACTTGTTTTACTTTCTCCCCCTTTTGCCATCAACAAAAAGTTTTACTTACTCCCCAACACAGAAAATTTCTCCCCCTTTGTCAAGAGAGTTTGAAAATATATCTGTATCAGAGTAGAAAAGGATTTTAAAAGAGTTTGAAAGCATGTATCAAAGCAGTTCAATTTCCCCTTTTTAAAAGAGTTTGAAAAACATTTCAAAGAAAAAAGGTTCAGAGTATATAGGAGCGGGTTGAACAAAAGTTTGTGAGATATTTATGCAATCATATTGATAATCAAGCAGCAAAGATGAGTATCAGAGCATACTTGACTTTCAATGAGTATATGACTTGCATTAAAAATAGAATGCTGTTCAGAAGCAGAAAAAGGTTTAGAGCTTCTGATCAGGTCATTCTGTGTTCACACATGACTTGTTCAGTACAAATGGTTCAGTATTAGAACAAAGCAACCAAAAGTGTTCAGTATCAGAGCAAAATATGCAGGAAGGTATCAGAGCAAATCTTGCAAGAAGGTATCAGAGCAAATCTGAGCTGGTTTAAAGAAAACAGTTCAGATCAGAGCAGGTCTAATTCATTTTTAAAACAAAATAGTTCAGATCATAGACCAACTGATAGGTTATATCAGAGCTTGATACCAATTGAGGATTTTATCTCAGAGTCTGATACCAAAATACAGTTTTTAAGACTGCTGAACTTGTATCAGAACCTGATTTCAAAACATGAAGGTTTACCTCAGAGTCTGATACCAAATTGGCATTTCAGTACTGATACCAAGATAAAATAAGTTCTAAAAGCTGAACATGTCTGAAACACTTTGAGCATTTGAAAAATGTGTCTGTGCTAAACAGTTTGAAAACAGACTGATACCAATTGAAAATTGTTTGTCAAGCAATTTTATTATGGAGTATCAGAGCTTAAAATTCATATTTTTTAAATTGATGACTTTGGGAGAATTAGAGTATAAACTTTCAAAGCTTTAATCATCATTGCCCAAGCTATACTTATCAGATTCTGACCAATATTAGATCTTTATTAGATTCAGTTAATCAGAAAAATCCAGGTTCTGATCCTTCAGACTCTGAAGTTTTTCAGGCTTAACTTTATTCAACCTCTCAGAAGATGAGTGTTTGATAAGTCTTAGCTTATGATAAACTCAGAATCAAGGAATTCATTCAGATTCAAGCACATTTTCAAGAGATAAAATGCATGTTCAGATTCTTTTTAATAAAATTGAATCTTTCTTCTGTTAGGGGTTTTGTGAATATGTCAGCCCATTGATGATCAGTATCAATGAACTGAATATCTAAAACACCCTTCTGAACATAATCTCTTATAAAATGATGTTTTATTTCTATGTGCTTGGCTCTAGAATGCAGAATTGGATTTTTAGATAGACATATAGCACCAGTATTATCACAATAAATTGGAATATTGTCTGCATGAATCTGATAATCCTCTAATTGATGTTTCATCCAGAGCAGTTGTGTGCTACAACTTGCAGCTGAGATGTATTCTGCTTCTGCTGTTGACAAAGCAATGGTTGCTTGTCTTTTGCTGGCCCAGGATATCAGATTCTCACCAAGAAACTGACAGTTTCCACTGGTGGATTTTCTTTCAATCCTTTCCCCAGCATAGTCAGCATCACAGAATCCAACTAGCTTATAATTTAGAGATTTCTTATACAGAAGTCCCAAATTAGTTGTTCCTTTCAGATACCTGAAGATTCTCTTGACAGCAGTCATATGAGATTCTCTAGGATCTGATTGGAATCTGGCACACAGACATACACTAAATAAAATATCTGGCCTAGAAGCAGTTAAGTATAGGAGAGAACCTATCATACCTCTGTACAGCTTCTGATCTACTTTTGAGCCATTGTCCTCTTTGCTTAAGGTGCAGGTGGGATGCATTGGTGTTGTCATCAGCTTGCAATCATCCAGCTGGAACTTCTTCAGAAGCTCCTTGGTGTATTTTGACTGATGAACATAAACACCATCTTTGCATTGGTTGATTTGAATTCCCAAGAAGAATTTCAGCTCACCCATCATGCTCATTTCAAATTCATCCTGCATTAACTTAGAAAATTCCTTTCAAAGAGAGGCATTAGTAGAACCAAATATGATATCATCAACATAGATTTGCACAATTAAGATTTCTTTCTTAACAGTTTTCCTGAAAAGTGTATTATCAACTTGACCTCTTACAAAATTATTTTTAATTAAGAAGTTGCTTAGCCTTTCATACCAAGCTCTGGAAGCTTGTTTCAGACCATACAAAGACTTCTTAAGTTTAAAAACATGATTTGGATATTTAACATCTTCAAAACCAGGAGGTTGTTTTACATACACTTCTTCAGAAATTACACCATTTAAGAAGGCACTCTTAACATCCATTTGATATAAGATGATATCATGATTAATAGCATAAGAAAGAAGTAACCTGATTGCTTCCAGTCTTGCAACTGGAGCAAATGTCTCAGTGTAGTCAATTCCTTCTTGCTGGTTGTACCCTTGAGCTATTAATCTAGCCTTGTTTCTGATTACTTCTCCTTGTTCATTGAGCTTGTTCCTGAACACCCATTTTGCTCCAATGATGTTCTTCTGATCAGGTCTTGCCACAAGATCCCATACATCATTCCTTTGAAACTGGTTCAGCTCTTCTTGCATTGCTACAATCCAGCCATCATCAGCAAGTGCTTCATCAGCAGTTGTAGGCTCAATCATGGATAGCAGGCCAAGCATAGACTCATTCTGAGTGAATGCTGATCTTGTCTTTCTTGGACTGTTCTTGTTTCCAATGATCAACTCCTCAGGATGTGAAGACTTGTACTTGAATGAGGTTCTGGGTGGATTGGCTTCTGAAGAACCATTAGGGATTTGTTCAGAGCCATGCTGATCTTGATTAGCTCCAGGAGTAGTGTCATTGTTGGAGAGTTTCTCAGATTCTTCATTGTTTTCAGCTTCTGAACCTTCATCAGAACCTGAATTGGGTTCAGCTTCTGAAGGCTCTTCTGAGATTCTGATATCTGCAAAACTCTCAACCAGCTCTGGTATTTCACTACCAGGCTTCTTATCATCAAACCTAATGTGTATAGCTTCTTCAACAACATGTGTTTCAGAATTATACACCATGTATGCCTTAGATCTCTCTGAGTATCCTAAAAAGGTACCCTTTTGAGCCTTGGCATCAAATTTCTTTAGGTAGATTTTATTGTTTAGTATGTAACATGTACAACCAAACTGATGAAAATATGAAATACTTGGTTTTCTTCCTTTAAATAATTCATATGAAGTTTTATTCAGAATGGGTCTGATATAGATCCTGTTCTGAATATAACATGTTGTGTTTACAGCTTCTGCCCAAAAGTACTTAGCAATTTTAGACTCATGGATCATGGTTCTGGCCATTTCTTGTAAAGACCTGTTCTTTCTCTCTACAACTCCATTTTGTTGTGGAGTTCTAGGAGATGAGAACTCATGGAGAATTCCATAGTCTTCACAAAAGTTTTCAAAAGGTTCATTTTCAAATTCCCCACCATGATCACTTCTGATTTTCAAAATATTTAAATCAGTTTCAGTTTGTACTTGTTTGCAGAATTTGAAAAACACATCATATGTTTCATTTTTGGTTCTGAGGAATTTAACCCAAGTCCACCTACTATAATCATCAACAATCACAAGTCCATACTTCTTCCCATTGATTGAAGCTGTTCCAACAGGACCAAACAAGTCAATGTGAAGGAGTTCTAGAGGTTTAGAGGTGGAAACAATGTTCTTAGATTTAAAAGAGGTTTTAGAAAATTTTCCAATTTGGCATGCTGAACACAGAGCATCTAAGTGATAATCAATCTGGGGTAAGCCTCTGACCAGCTGTAACTTGCTAAGCTTAGAGATGAGTCTCCAGTTAGCATGTCCCAGCCTTTTGTGCCAGACCCATTTCTCATCACTCACAGACAGAAGGCAAACTACCTTCTGCTGAACCAATTCTGAAAAATTAATTTTGTAATCATTTTTTTCCTGCTGCCTCTGAACACTACAGACTTATCTTTGCTACTGATTACAGTACATGTGTTCTTATTAAACAGGACTTCATAATCACTATCACATAATTGACTTATGCTAAGTAAATTATGTCTAAGTCCATCTACCAGCCAAACATTATGAATGTACAGGGAAGAATTACCTATCTTACCAGTACCAATGATCTTTCCTTTCTGACTTCCTCCAAACCCCACAGTTCCTCCCTCTTTCAGAGTTAGGGTTTGGAACATAGACTTGTCCCCTGTCATATGATGCGAGCATCCACTGTCCAGGTACCAGGACCTTTCCTTTTCTTTGGATGTTAAGCATATCTGCAATTGAAATTATCTCAGACTTAGGTACCCAGATTTTCATGGGTCCTTTGGGGTTAGTCCTGAAAGGTTTTGGCTTCTTGTGTCTGAAGTTATGATATTCAGACTTGTTCTGATACTTAGGATATGGATCCTTATATCTTGAATCAGTCTGAGTTTCAGAACCTGAATACTTCAGAACCTGAGTTCTCAAAGGTATGGACTTAGACTTCTTCAGAACCTGAGACTTGGAGGTCTTTGGTTCTGATTTGTTCAGAGGCTGAACCATTGAGTACTTTGGTTCTGATCTCTTCAGAATTCTAACTTTGTTTACTTCAGGCACAAGGCAAGCTTCAGTTTTGCCTTTCTTAAAACAATCAGAAGCATTAAACTGATTGGTTTGCTTTTGCTTGCTTTTCTTAACATTCTGAGATTGAAAATGTTTTGTGTTGACTGGTTTAATAGATTTTGAATTTTTAATAAACTCAGTCTTTGAGAAATTTGAATCAGGTTTATTCAGATTCTGAGACTTACTAGTTCCAGGTTCTGAACACTTCAGATTCTGAACATTATCAGGTTCAGAGTCTGATTTCCTCTTACTCTTAGGCTTGGGACCTTTTGGCCTAGATTTAGGCAGGGTTTTAACATCTGCCTTCATCTTACCTTTTGTTTCAGAAGCTTCAGAGTCTGAGTTGTTCAGAACTTCAGACTTAGTCTCAGATTCTGATACTTTCAACTTCTCAGAATTATCAGAAGCAGGCACAAAGCATATACCATTGCCTTTTAAAATATCTTCAGAACATGAAGGTGAGTTTAATTCATTTGAAGGTTTAAATGAATCATAGCCAATGCCTTCACCTTTGTTTCTGATCATATTATACATCATGGAGGCAATTTTAGTTCTATTGAATCCAATTAACATGAAATCTTGAAGAGCTATTTCCTGTTCATTAGAAACCTCTTCAGATTTCTTATGAGCCTCTTTTCTGAGTTCTTCAACTTCTTCATCATATTCAAAAATTTGATTCTGAAGTTTAAGATTTTCCTCAGATAGCAAGTTAGTTTGATTTTTTAAAGATTTAATTTCTTTTAACTTGCTTTTAAGATGACTCATAAGATCATTAACTGTTTCAATCAATTCAGATCTAGAGAGTTCAGAATATACCTCGTCTTCTTCATCAGAATCTGAGCATGATTCTGCATCAAAAGATGCAGTTGCCATCAGGGCCAGGTTTGCTTCTTCCTCATCAGATTCTGAATCATTATCCAGATCATCCCATGTTGCCATGAGACTCTTCTTAAGCTTGTTTCTGAAACTGCTGGACTTTGAGCTGGACTTCTTTGCTTTTTCCTTTGATTTTTCCTTTTGAAGATCAGGACAGTCAGCAATGAAGTGGCCAGGCTTTTTGCAGTTGTAACAGCTTTCTTTCTGAATATCCCTCTTTGAACTAGAACCAGATCCTCTGAAGTTACTGCTTCTGTTAGAGAATTTTTTCTTTCTATTCATTAGATACTGAAGCCTTTTAGAAAGCATTGCAAGCTCATCAGCATCTGAATCTTCATCAGAATTTCCCTCAGGAAATTCTTCTTCAGATTCAATAGCTTTCAAAGCTTTAGCAGGCTTTCTTTTAGACTTCAGAGCTAATGTCTTTGGTTCTCTAACAGACTCATCCTCATTGAGTCCCAGTTCATGCACTTTGAGGGAGCTTATAAGATCTTCAATACTTAAAGTATTCAGATCCTTAGCTTCCTCAATAGCAGTCACTTTGGTCTCCATTTGGATGGCAGACTTCTTAAGAGTTTGTTCACATGATCAGCTGTGGTATAACTCTTCTTCAGAATCTGAAGTCCAGAAACCAGAGTCTGAAATCTTGAGAACATAGTCTCAATATTTTCATCCTCTTTCATTCTGAACAGTTCATATTGCTGAACAAGGATGTTTGCCTTAGCTTCTGTAACCTTCTTATTACCTTCATAGTTAGAGCAGAGGGATGTGAAGATGGCTTTTGCTGTGGACTTATCACTCAGCTTCTGATACTCAGTGTGAGGTAATGAGTCCACAATGATACCTCTGACATAGTGATGCTTCCTATAGATTTTTCTTTCTGCATCACTTAGAGCTCTTCTGTTGACAGCAACACCTTCTTCATCAACTGGAATGGTGATTCCATCTTCTATGATGTCCCATAGTGAATCATCAACCCCAATAATATGACTGTACATTTTACTCTTCCACCAAGAGAATTTTTCTGGGTCACCAGTAAACATAGGAGGTTTATTGTGTGACCTAGACTTCTTTTCTTCAGTACCATAGTCATAGTGTACATTTCTTTGATTTCTGGGAGATGGTGGATTTCTGGGAGAGGGTGGAGGTGAACCACTAGTTGAGGTCATGTTTTTCTCAGGATCCTACTGACACACTGTTAAGTGTTAATATCAGAACCTAAGCTCTGATACCAACTGAAGGTGAGAAAAACACACACAAGAAGGGGGGGTTGAATTGTGTGACTCAAAACTTGTTCTTTTCTTTTCAAAACCTTAACACAAGTTCAGAACCAGGTTCTGAACTGTGATCAGAAGTAAATGCAGCGGATAAACAAGTTAAAAAGGTAAGGGAAGAGAGACACACAAAATTTATACTGGTTCCTTCTCAATGTGAGAAGTAGTCCAGTCCCCTTGTTTTCCAACAAGAGAGTTCCACTATAATCTGAAGATTACACTTGCTCAATCACTTAAGAAAGAGACTTCCAGTTGCTCAACCACCAAGGAAGAGGCTTCTAGTGCTCAACCACAAAGGAAGAGGCTTCCACTGCTCAATCACTAAGAAAGAGACTTCCAATGCTCAAGACACTTAGTCAAGAGACTTCTCAATGCTCAAGACACTAAGTCAAGAGGCTTCTGACTCAGACACCAAAGGAATGAGATTACAAATGCTCAGTATACAGACTGAGACTTTAAGGACCAAACTGGTTTACAAGTAAAGGAGTTTGGGTTGAACACTTGATCAAATATCAGAGGTGTTCTCTTAATACAACACAGGTTAAGACTCTTAACCTTAAGAAATTCTAAGTTACAAAGATAGAGGAGTTTCTAAGAGGTTGGGTAACTTGCGTATTTTTGACAGCAAAACAGAGCAAGAGTTCAGTTCTTTGTTTCAAGAGTCTTAGATAATTTCTTCTTCAAATCTTCTTCCTTTTATAGATGAAATAGCTGTTGAAGATTTGCTTGATTTGAGGAAAGAGCCGTTGCAAGCTAAGCTAGAATTTCTGCAAATGTGTGCTGCACTTTTTCAAACAAAACAGAGCAGCAGCCATTTTTGAAATGGCCTACCTTAAAAGCTGGAGAATGTTTGGGTCAGGGAGACAACTGTTCCATTGAGTTGCTCTGACACATCCAGGCATTAAATGCGCACAGTACTGGTCACTTTCCATGCCACATCAGCTTCAGAAGCTTCTCTGTGAACCGTGCATCAGAAGCTGCTGCATCAGAAGCTGCCTTGTACGGATCAGAAGCTGGCTTCAGGAGTTGACTTTGCGTTGACTTCTTCAGAAGCACCCAGACTTCAGAAGCTGCCTTCAGACTCAGAAGCTGCACTTCAGGAGCAACACTTCAGGACTACTTCAGAAGCTTTACTTCAGGAGCACTTCTTCAGGACCACTTCAGAAGCTCTTACTTCAGGAGTACTTCTTCAGACCCAGTTTCCTTCCAGCTTTGCAACCTTGCTTCTTAGCTTTCCTTCCTTGCTCTAAGCTTGTTCTTCCATAACCATTCTTAATAAATAATCATAAAGCACATGGTTCTGAAATCACTTGAACAAAGCATTAGCAAATAACCAATTTTCTCTTTAACACTTTGTTATCATCAAAACCATAAAGAGAGATATGTTTACACATAAATGTTTCAACAATCTCCCCTTAATTCATAAGAGACTTGTTAAACACATTTTGTTCCAACAGAAGTCTCTTGACTTTGTGTCTTGAGCAGGGAAGTCTCATTACTTTGTGTTCTGAGCATTAGAAGTCTCTTACTAGATGTTTGAGCATTGAAGTCTCTTAACTTTGTGTTTTGTGCAATTGTAATCAGTTTGATTATAGTTAAATCTCTTGTAAGTGACAGGGGGACTAGACTACTTCCAACTTGTGGAAGGAACTAGTATAAAAACATTGTGTGTCTCTCTTTCCTTCTCTCTTTACTTTTATACCCGCTGCATAAACACTCTGAGAAAGGTTCAGAATCTGATTCTGAACTTATCATAAGTTTTGAGAAAGAAAAGTTTTTAAACCCACACAATTCAACCCCCCCCCCCCCCCCCTTCTTGTGTGTTTTTCTCACCTTCATAGGGATTAGGGCACAAAACTTTCTAAACATTGCTCATAACATAAATTACACCCAAACTCACTCAAAGTGGGTTCTAAAATCCTAGGGAGCTCACCTAGCAATTGTTGTGATTCTGATCCTTTGCCAAGCTTGTCTATCCCTAGCTTCAATCTTCTTTCCTTCCTTGATTCTTCCTTAGCTTCCTCTTGTTCTAAGTCTCCCAAAGCTAGCGTGCTTGTGACTCAAGAGTTTTTGGAAGGAAAATAGATGGATGGTGGCAAGGAGAGGGTGGCGTGAGCCTTAGTGGGAGAGAGAGAGAGAGAGAGAGAGAGAGAGAGAGAGAAGTTTTCAGCTTTGTAGAGAGAGGAGAATAGGAAAAATGAAAGAACAAAGCCTTGCCTCAATATATAAATCCCCTTTCTCGCACAATTACGTTTATGCCCTTGCTCACTCGAACTTATATGATACGGATAAAAGTTACGTCTAAGCGGGATATTACATCGGGTCTCACACATAACCTGACCTAACTCGTCCTTTGTACATTCATACCTCAAGGTGGCATATACATAGGGATGTCAAGTTCATCCATAAAAGGGGATCCCTGCGAGTATCGCCCCATTTGGGGATCCACTGACGAAGAATGTTTCCCTCTTATTAAGGGGATGGCACATAAAATCTCTCAAGCAAAGTGCGGGGATAAGGACGGGCATCATACCCCTCGCCTCGTGATGACTCATCCCCGAGCAACTCACTAGAATACATTTTTTATTTGTACATACAATTATTTCTTTTAAATTTATGTCTTTTTACACAACATGTTTTAAAAAAAAAATGTATGTAATGTTTACTATAATGTCTTAATCTCATAATTGTTATATGATTAATTTTGGACAAAATTACACAATTAGTCTCTTAACATAATTTTAGGTAACACTTTCATCCTTTATCTTTTATTTGTCCCGATTTAATCTTTTATGTTATAATTAGGTAACACTTTCGTCCTTTATGTTTTTCTTTTCCCGATTTAGTCTTTTATGTTATAAAATGTCAACATTGTTGTCCATAACAAGGATGCATGGAAAACACTCAAAGAACAATTTAGTCCTCTATTTTTTTTGTCCTGATTTAATCCTTTATGTTATAATTAGGTAACACTTTGTCCTTTATCTTTTTCTTTTCCGGATTCAGTAATTTATGTCATAAAATGTCAACATTGTTGTCCTTTACAAGGAAAACACTCAAAGAACGAAGAAAAATGGCAAAATCCGCACAACTCACTGCCCCATGCGCCCCACGATGCACCCCCATGTGCATTGTACTGCCATAAAGTAGTGTTTTAACTGCCTCATGCGCCCCCATGCACCTCAAGTGCTTTGCTGCGGGAAAAATTAGCTTTGTGCTGATTTTTTAAGATGGGTCGGTGGAAAAATCCCAAAATTCTAACGCAAATTCATGTGGACATATGCCTATGAATAAATAGTCTTACATACAGAAATTTGGCGGTGCAAGGTGAAGGCAAGCATTGATGAGCATCAAGAGGAATTTTCATCTTCTCCATTATTTCTATAGTATGTTTTATTTATTTTTCATTATGTATTCAGTTACCTTGCGTAACTGTAGCACCCATACTAAACTGTCTAGAATATTTAGTATGCATATTAAACTTAGCATTGGATACATTAAAATTACAAATTTAAGTTTTGTCTGAATGAACTAAGACAATGCAAAATCTCATACATTTGATAAAAGTACTAATTGACGAGTACAAACAATAAGTCGTATCTGAATACAAATGCACTGACTGACGTGTACATAAAGCAATATCCTCTTTGAATGATAGTGCACTAACTAACGAGTACACATTACACAAGGTAATACGACTAATAGCCTAATATGAGACATATGTGCTTAGTTCTCCAGCTCTTCTTCTGCCTGCTCTTGCCACGTTCAACCTGTTTATCTGAAAATAAATAAAGGGATTGGGGTGAGACAAGATGTCTCAGTGAGTTCCACCTATCCTAGGCTGTAGGCAATCTCAGTGATCTTATGAACTCCATCTGTCTCTACATTATCCTAATTAGGATTTACTGTTATGTTCTGCATAACTTAGCGATCAAGGGAAATCTAGGATCGCTATATGTTTACTATAATAAGTCTTATCATATTCATATTGTATTTCATATTATGTTAGAAGTTAGCATGTAACACAAAATATTATCTGAGTTCATTTTACGTAATGGATTCAAGTGGAGTAACCCTGAATACATTCGATCTGATAAATCGGCTAAATTCCTATTTGAGGCCAGAGTCGGACTCCTCTTGTCGTCGTACAGGACTTACATCGGAAGAATGCCTATCCACTACTGACAGGGAACCTCAGCTCCACTACTGACGGGGAGCTAGATAGTCACGACTTAACTATTGTTGTGCAGATTTCCCCTGCGGGATAATCCCATCCAGCATAATCTGGAGCCTGATGGACACAACTTAATCTTATTATAATTATTTGTAACTTAAATCTGATGTATTATTCTAAACTTATGCATATAGTAAAATTTGTTGTCATGGTCGCTTAGCCATGCCTCGGCTCTCTTAGCCACCATGACAGAACAACAAACACTCCAAAAACTTAGTTTTCTGACAAATCTTTAGTACCCATGCTCTTGTTTCGTAATTTTAAGGTTCCAGTTCAAAGATTATAAATAGTTAATTACTAAGATTAAACACACTTCCAACAAGCATCATAAGGGGTCACTACTCTCATAAGCTAATAAGTTAAAATAAGATGTTTTATATAATTCCATGAAAATAAGCTACCCAAGGGTGGGGTTTCTATCTAAAGGAACTCACTTGACTTAATTTGGATCCTCTCACAGCTTGAACATTTTTGCCATGCCTCAACTTCCCATAATCACTTTTTCAACAACTTTCGAAAGCAGCTTATTGCTTCTGCTTCAACTTATTATCCCAAACAGCTCTGCAATTCCTACACCAATCTTTGATTCCTACTTCTAACTTGGATTTTGCTTCTTCAACATGTATACCTACACTTCTGTCACACAGGAAGCAACCCTAATACATCTCTTTTAATTCCTTTACAACTTTATTCCTAACTTTTAGCTTAAGCTGCCATCCACTTGCACCCAAGCTTCAACTTCAGCTTATTCCCCCATTTAAAGCTTCTAAGTACCAAATCAAAACACCAAGGATCAACAATTTTGCATGCACATAACTTAACACCATCATTTGTTCCTTGTGAACCCACAACAACACCTTCAATGATTAAAGTTCACATGCAGCTCAAACAAACTGAAGTGAATAAGAAAATGGAATTTGGGGATAAAGGGTTTAATTCGGCTGATGAGGGAAGAAGAGGGAATCCATGGCTTGCTTGTTGCATGTACTTTCTCTAGTGACCAATTACACGTGTTTGCATGTGGATTCTAGTGAGAAGTGAGTGGAAAGAGTGATGGAGGGAGGGAAGGATGATAAGACCGAGAGAGAGGGAGTGAGGAGGTGAGGGAAAATGTTTGTTTTCTGATGTGGGAGGAATGAAAGAAAATGAATAAGGAGGGGTGGAATGACTTATATAAATACTTGTGCTAAAATTACCTTTGCGCCCTTTCCTTAATTTGTAACCTCTTATTTCTCATTCGTTCTCAATTCTCAGTTGGTTGACACTCCATCTTGATAAAATAATAATACGTGGGATGTTACAATAACTAAACACTCTAAGATTAGGGTTATAAGATGGATATCTATTTATTTATTAGAATCAATTAATGAAACTTATTTATTCAATTATGATCTAAGTGTTGTTTAATTTTCGTTTGTTCTGATCGTAATGCTTTGTGACTCTAGGCCTCATAAACCTAGATATCAATATAGTCCTCTAGGTTATGGTATAAGAATGACAACCTTGATCTAACCCGAACATGAACAATATGAATGATGCTTGATTATCTTTAATTTGTTAGGAATTTGAAGGCATGATAGTTAGATTATGATTCATCCTTTGAGAACTTCTAAGTATAACCCTCGTCTAAGCACAAATACGAAGAGCATTATATGGAAATATCACGCTCTCGTAATCTATACCATCGTTTATAAAGTTCTAAGATCATAACCGGTAGGAAACTTGCGTTAATACAACAACAACAACAATTCCTATGAAGACGATAACTTACTACTTTATTACTTGGAGCAGTTTGGTGCACTTGCGAAATTTGTTATAAGTTTGGCGTCGTTGACAAGGATGTTTAATCTTTCAAAAAGACAATTCGCTTTAGTTATTTTATTTTGTTTAGTTAATTTGTTTTATGTTTACTAGCGGATAGACGGGCACTCACGTGCCCGTCTTTCCGCTCTTTTTATTGTGTTAATGCATGTAGATTATCAACGATATTTTATAGAAATTTTGCGTGTAAATTACAAACGATATTTTATATAAATTTTTTTATATAGATTAAAATTTATAAGTATAGATATCTTTAGTAAAAAAAAGTATAGATGTTTATGACTTTCAAATGTAACAAACCCAACAAATATTTATCTTTTTCAATGACAATAATATTATAACAAATATAACAAAAATTCTTATCTTTTTAAATAACACCAACAATATAACATTATTATACGAAAATTTGTTTAAGGGTATAATTGGAATAACAAAAAAGGCAGCCCAAAATCTCCCCAAAAGAGGCTATTTTCTTTACATATAGTATAGATTTGTTTTATTTATTATTATTTCATTATATTTTTATTTGTGTAAGTTTTGGTTATTAGATTTATTTTTAGGTTATTTGATTTGTTATTATTTTGTTAGCTTAGATTTTATTTTATTAGATGATATTAGATTTTATTTTACTTTTTTTCACAATATTTCAAAAACAAATAAAAAGATTTGAATTTTATTTACGTAGTAGTTTTATTTTTCCTAGTAGTATCTTTTCTTTATTTGTTTTTGTTTTTAATACTAAATAAAATTTTCAAAAAGATTGGTTTCAGCTATATTTTATTTTATCTTATCTATACTATATATAAAGAAAATATGTCGTTTTGGACTTATTTTTTCTTCTTTCAATTATACCCTTAAGCAAATTTGATTAAAAGAATGTTATTTTGTTATTTTTGAAAGATAATATATTTATTATATTGTTAGTATCGTTAAAAAGATAAATATAATTTATTACAATATGAGAGTGTAAAATATTTATAATCTACTAGACATTTATCTAAACGCTAGTAAAAATAAAAAAGATTTGATTTGCTTTTAGTTAGTTTTTGTGTTTTATTTTTCTAGTCGTATCTTTGTTTTTGGTTTGTTTCTACGCTAAAAAAAATCTAAAAGATTGGTGTTTGTTATTTTTCTTATTTCTATTTTTAAATTAAATAATTATAAATTACCAAAAAGATTTGTTTTTATTTCATGTTGTTATCTGAGTCAAATATTCTAAAAAATTTCAGAAAGATATTGTTTTAATTTTTATTTGTTTTTTTTTATTTCTCGGTCAAATATTTTTAAACCCCCAAAAGATTTAATTTTGTTATATTTCAATAAAAAAAATTAGAAATACCAAAAATATTTTTTAAGTGTCGTTTTGGAATATTAACACCAAAATAGCGAAGTGTATTTTTGCACATTTACTTTCTATTATACCCTTATTTTAATCCACCAATATA
Source organism: Medicago ruthenica (assembly GCA_018208015.1). NCBI lineage: Eukaryota > Viridiplantae > Streptophyta > Magnoliopsida > Fabales > Fabaceae > Medicago > Medicago ruthenica. The sequence continues at coordinate 64,654,423 of CM031375.1, read as the reverse complement.
TTTCTATTTTTTTTGCACACACTTTCTCTTTCAATAAATTTAATATGTTGTATTTCTCTCAGTAACAAACAATTGTTAGTTACTATCTTTTTCTCCAACAAATTTCTATTTTTTTGCACACTTTGTCTTTCTCATAACAAACAATTGTCAATTTTAAGATAACAAGAAACAAACTTTATTTTTTAAAAAAAAACAAACTTTGTTTAAAAAAAAAAAGAAAACTTTAGTTTTCCAAATAATTAGTTTTATTGAAAAAGATGAGAATTGACAAATGGTATAATTGACAAATCGTACCCTTAAAATACCAAAACGATAGTTAAATAGAAACGATAAATCTGCACTCAAACCACACTTAAAAATGAACGGAGGGAGTATTTTATTCAAAAGCATCCATATATGTTGATCATATCTTTAATACACGTTTCCTTTTAAATTATATTTTTTAGAAATATCCTGGTAACAAATTTGTACCTAATCTTTCAAAAAAAAAAATTGTACCTAATAATAATATATTCAGCGAGATATATGTGTGCGTGAATATAGAACTGACGAAATCTTTCTTTAAATACAATATAATATGAAGCCAACTTAAAACCACAGCCTCTTTCAACAACAAAAAAACCATAGAAAGAAGCATGGCGATTAAGAGAGACTGGGCAAACTTAGATTCACTCGCTCTCAACATGATTCTTGAGAAGTTAATTGAACCAATTGATCACATTTGGTTTGGTTGTGTCTGCAAAAATTGGCACTCAATTGCAAACCTTAATCATCAACACGATCACCAATTTAGGAGCAATATAATGCCTATGTTATTGATCCCTTCAGAAAAGAGTCCAGAAAAGCGATGTTTGTATAGCATACCAGCAAATAGAGTGTATCCATTAGAATTGACAAAGCTTAACAACAAGAGATGTTGTGGCTCAAGTCATGGCTGGCTCGCAACTTTAGACAAAGAAGATGTCATAACTTGGGTGAATCCTTTTAAGGATGTTGCTCCTATTAGTTTGCCATACATTGATAATTATATGGTATGTAAGGATTACGACTATAATGTGCATAAGGTTACATTGTCGGTTGATCCTATAACAAGTCCAAATGATTATGTGGTTGCAGCAATTTACACAACCCGTGGCTGTCTAGCTTTCATAAAAGCAGGACAAGAGTTTTGGACATACATACAAGACACTGACCATTTTGGTTTCATTGACATCACATTTTACAATGGTTTGGTGTATGCTGTAACTCGTTGGAGAAAAATTGTCTGCTTCGATCTTTGTTATTCAAGTGATTCTTGGGGTGTGGAACAGAGAATTCCAAATGTTTTGTTACCAAGAAGCGATGATGCAACTTTTTCTCCACTTACTTATTTAGTGAAATCATTGGAGGGAGAGTTGTGGATGGTGAGAAGGTTTATAAATAGGGTCAAAAATATCAACAAAGGTACTCATTCTTTACATGTATTTAAGTTGGAATTGAATGAGAAAGGTGACAAGCTTATGCATTTGTCGAAGCTTGAGAGTTTAGGAGACAATGTTTTATTTGTTGGTGATGGCGATTCAATGTCAGTATCAGCTTCATATTTCTCAAGTTATCTACAAAAAGATTCAATTTACTATTCTGATAATTATTATGATGAAGTACCGATTCCTTATCCTAGAGGTCCTTTTGATATGGGAATATATAATGTAAAACATGGAAGCTTGGGTGTTCATTGTCCTTACAAACCTTACTTCAAGGGTATGGCACCTCCCATATGGGTTGTACCACCTTTTCAGTGGAATTAATTAGAGTTTTACTTTATTTTTTTAATCCATCTTATTTAATTATTAGATTTTCATATATGTTTGTTATGCTCGTAAAAATCTTGTTATGCTGACAAAGGATGACTACAATAAATTCGCTCCACCTTCCACTAAAAATTCCTTTTATTCCTACTTCCAACTATAACACGCCATAACCAATAAATCTTGCTCATAATCTTCATTCACATATTTCCTTTACGGTTGTGCGAGGATGAATAACATACAACCTTCCCTTACAAAGATAACACCAAAATACAATACACATAATATGAACTCCTTCAATTGCATTTGCTCCTAGATTATTTCACCAACTATAACACTTTATAGCATGCCAAAGGGTTAACATTCCAATCTGAGATGAAAATGCTAGGATAACTGTATAAAGCTACGACATGGGGAGACACAAGTGTAGCCACTTATAACAGCCTCTGACAATAAATAAAACATCTAGGAGGATTTGGGATCCAACTCCAGCAGCTATTTTGCACCTCCTTGTTTGGTGAGTATGAGTTTTGTAACTATTTTTATCTTTGAATATAGTATATGGGATAACTCTGCATATTCTTTATTACCGTTGAAACTACTTGTTTTTATGGGATAAATTGATAAAAAAAAAAAATTATATTGTGGATATTCTTTATTTTATTTCTATGTAACTGCTGTTTACTAATCATACTTAATATAAATGCTATGCAGTCTGATAAACACTTTTGCAACCCTAAAATAGCTAACCCTAACCCTAATTTTTGGTTTTGAAAAAAATTTATGAAAAACAATTCCTGCTGAGAGCTGAACCCCAGACCAAGTTCTGGTAGATCACAACCATTACCACTAGATCACTAAAGTTTTTTGTGACTTATAGTTGCTTTCATTTTATTTATCTAGCACAAATGCGAGTTCACTTTAAGTCATTCTCACAACCCTGAATTCCAACATCATTTGAACACGAATTGAACGTCATTCACACACATCATGCGATTCAACTTCATTTTCACCGCCGCCGGTGACCCCAATAACAACATCCCGCCACCGTTGCAACTGCCACTTCAACAACACATGTCGCCGTAACTGCCACCGCCGGAAAATCACTTTCTCTCACTGATCCACACACATCACGCCGCCGCCGCAACTGCCACCTCACCAACAACTGACTGCCGTAAATGTCATTGCCGATAACTCGCTTTCTCTCACCGATTCACACCATCTTTCATCGAATTGACAAAAAATTATGACCAATGTTGATATTGATTGTCTGAATTTTGTTAATTTCGAATCCTTGACATTAGGGTTTGAAAATTATTGATTTTGTAATGTGATTGTGTGAATTTTAGCTTTAAAACTTCGGATGGGGATCGAACCAGGTACCACATGCTTTCAATTCACAACTCTTACCACCAAGGTACTGATGTTTTTTATGACATGTGATTGTTTCAATGTTGTGTATTCAACACAAATCTCGGGTCCTCTTTCTTTCAATCTCACAATTCCTAAATCATTTCTCACTCACTTTCATCTCTCTCACCATCTTGCAATTGAACCTAATAACCATAACACCACCCTTTTTGACGGACCTAATTAATTTTTATGAAAAAAAAAATATGCAAGGAATTGAATCAGATAACACATGAAAATGTCATTTTTTTAAAAGTCACTAACGCCATTGCAATTCTTTTTTTGATAGTAGTTCCTTTTCATTATTAGCGGTTCCTTTTTATTATTATTATTTTTTATTTCAATTACCACGTAACATTCCTTTTTATTTTTTTTTCTTTCGGTTACTAAATAACAATTCCTTTTCCTTATTTTTTTCTTTCGATTAACAACTTTTGCGGTTAGGATCAATTTCTTGGTGCTAGCTTTTGTATATATTTTTTCTTTTGATTTGTCATTTTTATTGCAGTCCATCTTTTATTTTTGTTACTTTTTGAGATAGTTTGATAACATATAATACTGAATATAACTATAAAAGTAATAATATAGTCATTTGATAGTTATATATGAAGCTATACAAAACCCGTGCATCGCACGGGTTAGAGTCTAGTAGACTATGTAGAGTCAGGTAGTGTCTAAACACTCAATAGTTACTCTCAAATATTAACCATGAACAGGGTAACTAATATGCTAATATTAACAATGTAGAGTATCTTTATTGTCCACGATATATATTTTTTTCCTTATTTTTTATTCTTTTAAAAGAGATAATTGATGCGAGTGAATTCAAAATTAAAAAAATATAACAAATATGATAGGAATATATGTCTAGTTTTTTTTTTTCTTTTAAGCTTTAAAAAACGTAACAAACTAGATCGAGTATACCTATACTATATATCTATACTACATATAAAGAAAATATAAGATTTTGGACTGACTTTTTTCATTATCTCAATTATACCATAAAACAACTTTGTCTATAATAATGATTGTTGTTTGTATCATTAAAAAGATAAGAATTTGGATTATATTTTTTTGTTATATTGTTGGTGTCATTGAAATAGATAAACAAGGTTAGTTTGGTTTGTTATTATTTGAAAACAACAATCATTTATATTTCTTGTCAAAAAAAACAACAATCATTTATATTTATACTTCTAATCAAAATCAAAATTTCATAGAAAAACATCGTTCATAATTTTTAAACTTTAGTGCAATAAGAAAAGCGGAAAGACGGACACGTGAGTGCCCGTCTTTTCGCTAGTAGATATATAGTATAGATATACTCAATCTAGTTTGTTACACTTTTTAAAGCATAAAGTAAAAAAAATTAGACATATATTCAAATTGTGTTTGATAAAATTTTTTATTTTTAATTATGAATTAACTCCCATCAATTATCTTTTTTAAAGAATAAATGATAAGAAAAATATGATATATCGTGTACAATAAAGATTGAGTTTGTTACACTTTTTAAATACACTAGATTGTGCAACATTATTATACCCATTGCATTTCAATACACCATGGTAGTGCAAACTAAGTCTTGTCAAATTTCATTCCATTTGAAAATAGTTATTTGAATTTTAAAGTAATATTATTTTTGCTTATAAAGAAAGTAATATTATTTTAAGATTAATTTGACGTGGCATCCTGTATGTATTAAATTCATTGTCACATCATCTAAAATTGCGCCACATCAACATTAATTGAATTGTTGGATTCAAAGGAATTGGAAAAATCAAGGGACCAAAATTGTGAATTTAAAAATTTGGGGACTAAAATCCAGAAATTGATTAAAAGGAGGGACCGAAATTACAATTAAGCCTAAGTTTAATAATATATACTTCTTCAATTCCTTTTTGAATGTCATTTTAAAATAGTACACTCAAATTAAGGAAACGGGGTTGTTAAGTTTTTTTTCTTTCAATTATACTCTTATTTTAAGCCACCAATAAATTCCTTTTCGTTTCGCATACTCTCTCTATTTCCAATAAATCCGATGTATTACTTTCTCCCATAACAAACAAACTTTATACTCCCTCTCTCTAATAAATTTCTATTTTTTTTTTACATACGATCTATCTCTCTAATAATAAAAAATTTTCAATACTCTAAATATTGTACACATCTTTGATTATGTTTTTGTAAGAGAATCTTTGATTATTTATGTAACAATTGTCAATTGTTAAAAGAACCATTTTTTATTTGGTCAAAAAAAAGAACCATTTTTTATATCATTTTTTAGCTTACCGTTTCGATAAACTTCATCTTTCTTCATAATAATAATTAAAAACAAACGATCATGATCATTGTGCGACACGACCAAAAATTTGAAAATTTTCCCCCCTTTTAGACTTAATATGGGCCTTATATGAATAAAACAACAAAGAAAATCCAAACTGTATTGGTTTGGTTCGATTTTATTTTTTAAATCCAACCGAACCACATGCTATTTTCTCTTGCGGTTTGGGTGACTTTTACCTTCAAAATTGAACCAAAATGCACCGCAAACACCCTAACCCTCGTCCCCCGCCCCATGGACATCTCTACAAAGTTCCCCCTTAAGAAGATTTAACATTGTTGCATTGTTGAATTTGAACCCAAATTGGTTAAGATTAGGCATGGCAACAGGGCGGGTCGGGGACAGGTTTAAGCATTACCGCCCCCGCTTCCATGCACCCACCCCCGCCCCCGTCCCCGTCCCCAAACCTTATCGAGGGTAAAAATTGAACACCCAACCCCGCCCCCAATGGGGACGGGTTTCCCGGCCCCGCCCCCACCCCCACCCTCGAAAACTCTATTTTTTATAAAATATTTAAAAAATTCATATTTTTTCATATTTTTCGTAGCAACAAAAAACAATAACTATATTAATAATTAAAGATCTAATAAACTTTTTTCAAAAGAGAAAAATAATTCTAATAAACATGTTTCTAAAGAGTAATAATATATTAAAATAGGTTGGTGCTTATTTGACAGAAAATGGAAATAAAATTATAAAATTTAATAAGGTAAATTTCAAAAAGCGGGTGCGGGGCGGGGTTGGGTGCGGGGCGAGTATAAGCATCCCCCGCCCCCGACCCCGTACTAAAAACTCAGATTTCCCTCGCACCCAGTTAAATCGGCTTTTCCCCGTTAAATTTGGGGTGGGGCGGCCGAGTCTAGGCGGGGGCGGATTTTGTTGCCATGTCTGAGATTCATTACTATTTCATTTAAGTGTTATTAATTTCCACGTAATAATCGTTTGTTACCACCAAATAAAAACTATATTTTTTTTATAACATGAATTGCTTATTAATGTTCTTTAATTATTGTAATGAAAAAAAAGTTTGCTCTTTCATTCCAATATTTTCCGTTACCTGTTGAAAAAAAAATTCAAATAATTTTACGATAAAGATCGTGATTGTTGTTTTGTTAGAGTTTACACTACCCGTGGATGTCTAGCTTTCATAAAAGCAGGACAAGAGTTTTGGACATACATACAAGACATTAACCATTTTGGTTTCATCGACATCACATTCTACAATGGTTTGGTGTATGCTGTAATTCATTGGAGAAAAATTGTCTGCTTCAATCTTTGTTATTCAAGTGACCCTTGGGGTGTGGAACAGAGGATTCCAAATGTTTTGTTACAAAGAAGAGATGAATTTAGTGAAATCATTGGAGGGAGAGTTGTGGATGGTGAGAAGGTTTATAAATAGGGTCAAAAATATCAACAAAGGTACTCATTCTTTACATGTATTTAAGTTGGAATTGAATGACAAAGGTGAGAAGCTTATACATTTGTCAAAACTTGAGAGTTTAGGAGACAATGTTTTATTTGTGGGTGATGGCGATTCAATGTCAGTATCATCTTCATATTTCTCAAGTTATCTACAAAAAGATTCAATTTACTATTCTGATAATCATTATGACGAAGTACCGGATCCTTATCCTAGAGGCCTTTTCATATGGGAATATATAACATAAAACATGGAAGCTTGGGTGTTCATTGCGCTTACAAACCTTACGTCAAGGGTATGGCACCTCCCATATGGGTTGTGCCACCTTTTAAGCGGGATTGATTGGAGTTTTACTTTTTTTTTAATCAGTCTTATTTAATTATTAGATTTTCATATTTGTTTGTTATACTCATAAAAATCTTGTTATGTTGACAAAGGATCACTAAAATTAATGTTTATTTATTCACATTTTAGTAATTTTTTTTGTTGTGTGTATTTTAAATTTATTAAGTATTGTTTTTATTAGCAAAATCATATTAAAATGATATTAATACGAAAGTAAAAGATATCTAAAAAAAGTATAAAAGGTACTCCAACCTTTACAACACAAAAGTCTAGACAAATCATCATAGTGGAGATGAACTATCCACTTTCTATCAAGGGTTAAAGAGCTCCCACGAAATCATGTGTTAGAAATTCGGACAAAATCAATACACCAACTCTTACAAAAATGTTTGGATACAACAAGATCAGCACAACAAATTCACTCCACCTTCCACTAAAAATTCCCCTTATTCCTACTTATGACCAGTGGCGGAGCCAAATGTACTTGAGGGTGTGCAGCTGCACACCTTAACTTCTTGAAAATTATACCAAATTTTCTACTTACTTCTAATTTGAATCCCCTGGATAATTACCATTGCACTCGTTCAACTCAATTTCCCACATTTTGTCACACTTCATCCAAAGGTTGTATCACCAAATTCTCTCACCTTCTCTTGTCTTTTTCCGCTGGCAGTCACTTCTTTTCCAATTTTTTTGTTTGTTAACTATTTTCCACATGAATCCTAATTTTCTCAAATAATAATATTGAAATCAACAAATAAAAGGGCAGGGGGAATGAATATGTGATTTGGTTTACATAGTGCAAAAAACACTTTTTAGATTTCATCCCTAAGTCAGTTGACCTTCCACCCGACTTAAAAAAAGACACATTGGCAATTTTGTAATTATTTCTAACTTTGGTAAGTTAGTTCTTTGTTTACGCGACTTAACAATTTTATAAAATAAAAATAAAATGTTTTTGTTAAATTCTTAAGTCCTCTTGTTGACCAACTGACTTAACAAAATAATTTCTTATGTCTAGTTGTTAACCACCCGACTTAAGGGTATGTTTTTTGAAGGAAAAAAATTAATAATATAAATTAGAAATTAGAAAATGATTTTTCCCCTTCTCTCTCATGTTCACCATCGTATATGAAAACCCTATATTTGTTTCACCTTCTTATCGCTATTCGATGTATTCCTTCTCCAATTCCTTGTTTTCTTCGTCAATTCGTCTTCTTTGTCAATTCTCCAATTCATATTCTTCGTCAATTAGAAAATATATTTGTTTCACCTTATCATCTCAATTAACCCTAAGTTGAATTTATGCTCCTGTCCAATTTGATTATTAAAGTTTGTCACATAATTTGACTAAATATCATGTAAAGTTCCACCTTGAGTTATTAGCTATACAATGTAGAGACATATTTGATGTATCTGCTTACGTGAGTGTGAAGGCTTAGACCACCTTCTATAAAAGACATGGATGATCTTTCTAGAGCACTCATGAGCAACCCAAAGTGACAACGGTCTTATTTATGATGGAAATTATTATCGGGGAGCCATCATGATCTTTAAGGTTAATGTGTGTGTTGTGAAGGTCTCATCTTAAGTTTATTAAGTTCAAGAGAAATTCACTTTATAGACATGTGGTGTTGCCTCACTTCACTGTGTGTTAATTCAATCCTTAGAACATTAACACTTATGCATGCAAAAATCTTTCCTTGCCCATAACTCTTCTTCCACTAAACCATATTTTTCCTTGCTTGTCATTAGTAGAGGATTATGGATATAATGACAATCAAGTGGCTTTAATCCTACTATTATTTTTTTCTTAAATCATATTCCATTCGATCACATTTATAAGCAAAAAAACAATTTTTTAGATACATTGGATAACTATTGTATGTGACTTTTACATAGACCAGATACATTAGTTATTAAATTAATCTAAAATGTTATTTTTTTTCTTATAAACGTGACCGGAGAGAGTAACCGATTGTTTCCTATAGTTAATTGTATGTTACATAACCAACAGTCAAAATGATTTGTTTTATGAGCTTGCATCAGTTAGTGTTTATATATTACTACTATTTGCTGAAACGTAAAATGAAGCCATTGAATTAGCTTGGCACGCATGATAGCTTGTGTCCAGGGTCGTTCCTGTAAAATTGGAGGCTCGGCTCTCATAATGAAGATAGACCCCTAATAAAAAAATGCAATTTTTTAAAAGAGCAAAAAAAAAATTATAATGTTTGCTTTATTTTATGATTTGAGAGAATAATTATAAAGTTTTTTGTTAGAGTTTTGCTATTTTATACGACAAGTATGAGCCAAAAATTACAAGTGCTCTAAAAAAATTATATTATATTTTTATTTGTAAATATGTAGTCTGAGTATGTTGAGGAGTTGAACTGAATTAGAAGGAGATGAGGGGGTATTAGTGACAAATAGACCTCAAATTCATAAAATTTAGGCCCATCATGCTGGAAACAAAAATTAAATAAAGCAAAAAAGAAAACATAAAACCTAGGAGAATTGAACCCAAGACGACAAGGAATCAACCACCAAGCTGAACCACTACGCCATGTACTCAATCTTTCAAATATCTCAACGCTACTAGTATATATCTATAATTTAATTGCGTTATATTTTTTTAAAAAAAAATATTTTGGGCCCCAAACTTTTGGAGGCCCAACTCTATAGAGTTGTTTGCACCTCCCTAAGAACGGCCCTGCTTGTGTCTATTTATAGAAAGGCATAAACTCAGAATTGGAGGAGGGAGCATGTGGTCAATATAAAATAAAATTAGTTGTTTGTGAAGTTGTACGTGTCTGGCCTCGAATACACATATTCAAACATGCAGTTGTGTAAATTCTAGATAGCAAAACAGGATAGTAAGTTGTATGGGTTCACCGAAAATTTACTTTGAGGACAGTGGTTTTTTCCACGGCACAAAACTCTCTTCTATCTTTCCTAACTATCCGAAATCTATTGTTCTCTTAATATTTCTAACAAGTAGGATGAGTTCACATGTGTAAAAAATCAATTTTGTGAACAAAATAGGTTTTAAATCAAGTCCTTCATTAAATCAATTCAATCGTATTTTTGGTAGAAATAAACAGGTAATTGTGCGAATGGATAAATTGAGTATTGGACTTGAATTTGGAAGTTGTAACTCTAAGCAAACGTGCAGTTTTTAACGTTTCACAACTCTCTTCTCAATAGAGATCACATGTGTCATATAGAGGAGTAAGTATACCTCTAACTTGTCTATTCTTCATTGATTGCTTCTATGCCCTCGACCTATTAAGATCTAGACAGGTTGTGGTATTATGCATGTTCAGCTGATTTGCCATAGGTTTAGTGAGGAGAATAATTCAAGATTGATGGCTTCTATAGCCACTAATTTTGGTATCCTTGCTCCATTGATTATGTGGATTATATGGTTATTTGTTAACAAATTTGTCATGCGTCAAAGAAAAAAAAGGAACAAATTTGTCTTCAATGGAACTTTAGAAGCATACCCCTCTCCTCAACTAGTTCGTAAAGTTAGTTGGCAAAGAGGTAATCGTGATATTATTATGGTTCTACATGTCAAAGGAAGGTGCTTTGACTATTCACGGGACCGCACTATTTGGAGCTTTGGTTAGTAACTATGTGTGTGTTTCAATTTGACTTGATTAAGAAAAATATTTGTTTTTTTAAGAAGAAAAATATTTTTTAGACACCTCAAAAAGTGTATACACCGTGAGAAAAATAAAGATAAAAGAGACTTAAATATACAAGTCTTTTTATCTTTCCTTGCTTGTGCAAAAATGCATTTGAGGAAGAGAATTCAAGTACAATTTTATGCAAGACTCGACATTTTCACTTTTCCAGTTTTTCTTTATTTGTGTCATGATTTTGCATCTTCGTAACTTCTACGGTAGCACTAATCAACTTGTTCTGGTAATACTAAAAGACAAAACTTACTACAAAGTTGTCTGGTTAGAAACATTTAAGCATAACACTAGATTTTCAAAGCATTTGTGAAATTCACAACACTATGCAAAACTTAGCTAAAACACTCCAGATAAACTTAAAATCCAATGAAAAAACAGTAAATATCTTCTAAGACTAAGAGTTGTCACTCGCAAGCCAGGGATTGTTTTCTCTAATCACTAAGGTCAATTTCACCATTATTATACTAACATGTTGGAGATTATTAGAGATTATTTGAAAAACGGATGAATTTTTCTTTTCACCATACTCTTTGTGTGAATATCTTTCCAAAATTGGGAGCTAATTGCTCATAATCTTTTATTTTTGGCCATGAGCCGCTTCCTTGTTTGTCCTCAACATGGTTAGGTGATGATCTACATTTGTCCTTTTTTGGTCGTGATAGGTTTTGGTCCCTATAAAAAATTTCAGTACTTAGTTTAGTCGTCATTAAATTAAAATTTGTTTAACTATGTTTAAACTCTTTTATTGAGTAAAATCGATGTAGGTTCCACCACTTTATGTGGGTCCCGTTTTCAAAGTGTATCATCCATATTGATTTCACATAATTAAAGAGTGGGTGCTAGGGAGAGTGTTGTAAAGAGAGTATTGGTAACACATTTTTTTATATTTGTTATATCTTTGGTAAAAGATAAACATACTTTTTTTTTTCAATTAACCTAGTGGTTGAAACTCACACATTTTAAATGTAAAGAAGTGAAAAATATATGGTTCGAAACTCGGTTCGGCATAATACTATTCTTACATCTATACATATAATTTTAATGAAAATCAAAATTTTATAAAATAAAATATTATTTATAATTTACACAATGTAACGAAGTATAAAATAAACAGACAGGCAAAATGGTTCGTTATATGTAGGGGTGTACATGAGTTGGGTCAACCCGGAAAACCCGGTCAAACCCACCCAAAAAATCCAAAAAAGTGGGTTGGGTTGGGTTGGGTCATTGGGTGGGTATGATTTTAAAAAATGGAAAACCCATAAAAAATAATGGATTTCGGGTAAAACCAGACCCAAACCCAATAAATCCACTTACCCAATAATACCCACATTTTAATTTTTATTTTCATAGGAACGAAGGAGAATACAAAAAGTTTTGATCATAAATCAAGTATAATTTTCAAACATGCTAGAGTTACAAATTAGGATGTTGAAATGTATCATCTATATTGAAAATTAAAACATGCTAGAGTTACAAATTAGGATGTTGCACTTTTTGGTTGTTTTGATACTAATGTAATTTATGTCATGCAACTTTAGTTTGTTGCTAGTATTTTATGATGAAATTTATTATTTGTTATTATCATTTATTTTTTTATGACTCTAAAATATAGTGAAAATAAGTTACGCAATTTAAAAAAAAATAAAAAATGAGTATTTTTTATGAAAAAATACGAGGACTCGTCATTTAGTCATTTAATTTAACAAAAAAACAGAAGAAAAAAAAATTTGGGTAACCCACTATCCAACCCAATCCAAACCATAAATTAGTGGGTTTGCCCAACCTAACCCAAACCGACTCATGTACACCCCTAGTTATATGTTCGTCTAAACGTTAGAATAGAATAAATTTGATAAGTTTATTTTTTCTAGCTCAAAATCTAAATTAAAAGCAAAAACTCGTGAACAACCAACCCTCCACCTGTTTTATAAAAAGACAAAGAACAATTGAGGCACTTTCACTTCATAAGAGAGGTGAAGAAAAGAGACAATACAATGTCAATCAGAATTGAGAAGCATCAGTATTTGTTGTTGTTGTCAGCACTATCTATCCATCAGAAATAACATCCGGTGAGTGCGCTTACAACCTACCACCGCGTCTGAGAGCACCAAGACATGGGCTAGCACGTGGGCTTATGACCCACGAAAAAGACATAACACTTTGCTGATTTCCAAAAGCCCATCCTTTTCTATGGCCCATTCCTTATCTGGTTGAAAGCTACTCTTGTCTCTTAGGGCCCCCACCTTTTGCTTCTAACTTTAACCTTCCACTATATGATTCCGCCACGTAACAACCTAAATCCAACATTATGGGTCCCGCAATACCCGTTGTTTTGCATGTTGTTTCGGAAATCTTTGGCTCTTCACAAAAGGAAAATATATTAATGATCGATGAGCCCATTTCAGCATAAGGCGTGTTTATTTAAAATGGAGACACAATAAAGATAATACAACAATGAAAAGTATTAAATCAATGAACAAAATTGTGTCAAGTTGCGGATTAACTCATACAAGCAGATGAATTAAACCACTAAGAATGAAAGTCGAAAAAACACTAGGTTTAAAAGTCTTCAACCACCACCATGAATAGAGTTTGATTTTAGTAAAGAGTTGATCAAGAGACAAGTTTTTGTTGTTGAAAATGCGAGAGTTTCTCTTTTTCCAAATAATCCAAATGGAAGATAATCAAACCACTTGAAAACAAACACATTATCTTATTTAAGCATATGACAATGTTATGAACATTGTCTTTAACATTTTCTCTTACCTTCACTCTTTTAGAGAACTTCTACCGTACACTCACAAATTGAGGTGTATATGTACTCTTGTTTCATAGATTTATAAATTAACGATAATTTTTATGAAATAAAGAGCTATTTGTCAATATTTATATTTTATAAAACATCATTTCATAATAAAAAACATCATTTCATTGTTTATTGGAATCATATTAAATTTTTTACATTTTCTCATAAAAAATAATCAATATTCTATGTTATGAGTAATAAAAATTCATAAAAATTAAATTTTATTTCATCGATGCTTTGATAAATAAGATTTAATTATTGTAGTTGTCAATGAAAGAAAATAATTCTTTTTCTTAAAAAAAAACAACTCATTTAATTATTAATTTAACGAAACGGTGTACTGATACACTTAAATTTTTGGGTGTACCATAAAATTTGCCTTAAAATAATACAAATGTCAAGAATAAACAATTCATTATCACATCATCAGATTGAATAGTCAAAATTATTGATTCAACAAAGTATATAAAATGAGAGACCAAAACTATATTTAGTCCAAAAACAATTAAGTGATATTTATTTGTGTGCGTAAATGTAGTGTCCAAATATTTGTGACCCCATCTTTATTTCTTATTATTGCTTTGTTGAGATTCAATATCGCACGTGGGACGCCACGAAAGTTGGAGGGTAAACACGAGGCACGTAGATATAATTGTCGGTAAAGAAATATCTTTGAATGGTTCCAAAACATTTTCTCTTCTCTACGAGTTTGAATTAAGGGTCCTTCTTATAGGTTTATGAGTTGTTCCTTAGAGGAAGATGAGAAGAAGATTTGAAAAGTACAAGAGAGGAATCAAACGTTCCCAACCATATGTTAATGTTTTCAGCTCTTAACCAACAATTGAACTTCAACGTCGAATCCATGTGGCTTTTAGTCGCTGTCTTTCTGTTCTATCATTCCTTCTCTGCGCATGCATTTTTTTTTAACAGTTCAATTTGTTTTGTGAGGTTATTTTCATCTTGTAGATAATCGGAGCAATTATTTCCTAGTGACTATTAAAAGTTTTGTTTTTTTAAATAATAGTGACTGTTAAAAGTTGTGACATTGATTTATCATTGATTTAAATACTGACTATTATCATAAAAACATATAACATAATTATTTTACATGATTTTGAGGACGCAAACTTCATTAGTCGTTAATCTTGGATTAGTTTTTGTTAGTCATGTTTTACCTATCAAATACTTGTTCGAAATTTAACAAAGAAGACCAAAGTTATTGATACAAAATTATGATATATTCACATATAATGTGAAAACGGTAGATTATGCACCTTAATGAATTTAATGATCCATTGATGTAAATTGAGCTATATGGTTAGAAGTAGGAGAGAGAGGCTAGGGTTGAGAGTTCTTCTCTTATTTATGATGTTTTTGTATGTTATATGTTGATTACGACCCATTAATAAATTACGACTATGATAAACGACTGAACTCATCACGGTCTATTTTCAATTACGACCCATTAATAAATTTCATTTTATTTAACATATAGTGCAATATTATAATTAAAATTTAATAGTTGATATAATAATTTATTATTTTAATTACGGTTAATTATTCAAATTAACCCTCTGGTATACGCAAATTCTGAAAAATGACCTTGTAAAAGAAATTACACATATTCTACACTTGTCATTTGAGAATCTTCATATTTTTTGACCTTATATATTTCTCTGTAGACATAAATTCCAAAAGAATAATATTAGTTATGAATTTTCATTCTTCGTAATATTGGAGTTTTTAAACGAGAGACATATTAGTTATGAATTTTCATTCATCGTAATTATGAATTTCTTAAATAGTTCATAATTAATTCATCCCTCGTTTAAAAGCTCCAAAGTTTTGTGATGAAGGTTCTTATAATGTTATAAACATGCCTACAAAATTAGGGAACGAAATTTGACTTCTGAGTATATGCTTACTCGGAACAAAATTGTAAATTCGCACGTATTGGTTTGAAAAGTAAAAAAAATATATTGTGGCATACTCTCAATACTACCAAACTTTTCAGATCCTCTATATGTATTTTTTTAGAGGCATATGAAAAAGAAAAAAAAACATTTCAAAATTAGATTTATAGGTCAAGATTTTTGTAGTTTTGTTTCTTGAGTTTTTGGCGCGTTAAAAATTCATAATTAATTTGTTCCTTGTCGGAAAATTATAATTTTATGTAAAAAGTTATATTTTAATATCCTAAACATTCTTGCAAAATATCATGAAAAATTCAACATATGTCACTTTTTTTTACTTTATGTCTACAGGGAAAAATATGAGGTAAAAAAAATAAAAAGAATCTCAAATTACAGAGGTAGAAATGTGTTATTTTTTACATAGTCATTTTTCAGACTTAATGTATATTACACGGTTAAACAATTACCCATTTTAATTATTGAATAAAGTTAATCCATAAAATCCAACAATATAATACTATCTACTACTATAGGAATCTAGTATTTTTTAATCATATTTTTGTATAAAATAAAGTTGAAATTTTTTTAATAAAAAAAAAGTTGAATAACTAAAAAGTTAAGAAACTATTTCCTTTTTTTATACGCAAAGAACCTATTTCTTTAAAATATATTTTTTTAAGAAAACTTAATTGCAATTTTGGTCTTTATATTTTCATCATTTTGCGAGTTTGGTCACCATAGATAAAATGTGACAATTTTGGTCACTCCATTTTTAGTATAAAATAAATTTTACTAGACAACTTCATGTTAACGACTAGATATTACACATCTTCAAGTTTATATGACCTGATATATGATCTTGTGAAGGAAAAATATCAACATCGATGAAATTGTAAAATAAAATTCCTAAACTTCATTTAAAACATGTCATTTGATCATACTTTAGAACATGTCATTTGATCATGCTTTAGACCAAATGTTTGATGGAGAGACCAAAATTGTCAAATTTTAAACATAGGACCAATATTGCAAAATGATTTAAATAGGGGATCAAAATTGTCAAACTTTATTGTATCATAACATTATCTTATGCTTCACTTATCTTTTTTTTGAAGAAGCTAAACAAATTTTATTAAGAAGCATATCTTAACCGATAGTGAAATTGTCGAATGATGTTTTAGTCTTTTGTATCATAGGGTTTTTAATGTCCTTCTAAATTGTTTACCTTTTGGTAAAATCCAACTCAAACTCCTTTGTTGGATTGAAGATAATCAAATGAAGTAATAATATAAGCTTAAATGAAAATAACATTAAGTTTCATATGCATTGTATCAAATGATCAAAGTTGCATGTACCAATACTTCTTCAGTGTTTCACTTGATGTCAACAAATAATGATTTACCAAACAACAGAGTATATGATACTTGACACATTGTATAATACTTATAGTGAAGAAATGGTATGTACTTTTTTTTTTTTGAAAGGGAAATGGTATGTACTTAATGGTCGTTGCTTTTTTTTTTTTGGAGATGGACACAACATGTATTACTTTCTATTACAAGACACTAATTACTAGATGATTGTTTCTATTATTGTTATTGACTAGATAATAAACATCTGATGTTTTGTTCCTAGCGATGAACACTCTTTATATTATATATACATACATAGATAGATAATCAACAATAGATGATCGTAAATCTTATTTGAATTTGCTTGATAAGATGTTATTATCTGAACACTTAAGCAAACGTCAGAGGAAATTTTTTCTCTTTGAATCCTTTATTATTGTCAAAAAGAATAATGGTAAGAATTGTATCTGGACCATCTTGGTTCCAATAGTTTCCCTATTTTTTTATGACAAACAATCATACAATTAATAAACAATTTTCCTTTTCTTTTTTAAAGAATAATATTTTGGTAAAAGATCACCTGGATTTAACATTCAAAACATTTTCTTTAACTTCAATCATTTTCTATCATGAAATAAATGTTTTCGATCAACATTATGGGACTCTCCCTAAATGTAATAAACATAAATTTTCTATGAATATAAAAATATTATTTGAATCATATATGATGTCATAAAAAACCTTTTAGGGTTATTTGTGCTTTAGGTCCCTGTAGTATGGATGAATTTGAGTTCTAATCCCAAATTTTTTTTTTTAATTTGACCCTGAAACATCATATTTCATTCCTTTTAGTACTTCGTTTTTCAATGTAAAAACAAAAGCTTATGTGGCTAGAATTTGTTGACTGGGTTACTGTCACGTGTTCAGGGGGCTTTGACTTGGCATGTATTAATGAAGAAAATCAAAATTTGCTTAAATCACATGGATGAAAAAACATAAATAATCATTAAACGTAGAAAATACATTTATATATGATTAAACACCATATTCATCTCTTCAACTTCATATTCATCTTTTTCAACTTATAAACAAAAAAAAAAGTATCATTTTCAACCTATTAATCAGAATGTCATGAACAAAAACAACAATAACAATAATTTGTTTTAAAGAAAATATCAAATTGATACAATTTAAAAATTAATCAGGTATTTGGTGGATCATCAACAATATTGGACCGTCTTAGAAATTTGATGTTAAAAATTAACGGAGAAGACCAATTTGATTAACGAAAGTAGAGTTAAGGGATCTAAACGTAACAACAATTGTGGGACCAAAGTGCAACAAATAAATTAACTAAGAGACCAAAAGAGTAATTTAGCCTAGGAAGTTGACTGCTAAATTATATTTAATGGGACAAGAATATTGCTGATATTGATCTAATAACTGTATCTAGATCGTATTGTGTCACTAGAATGAACCCTATTTATATAATGGTTAAGAGTGCAATTAACTATTGTCATGCTTTTTGTAAATTAAATTTGTGTGTTTCAAATTTGACGGGTTTGTCCTACCATGGATGACTAGAGAAGGGATAAACTAATGTGTGAGCTTTTAAAACCTTTTACAATATTACAAGCTTGATCTTTGGATCTTTTTATCCTACTTCAAATTTTTTTTCTTTCAAGAAATATGGATGATAAAGTGTCTTTAAACTTTTCTTTGACAACTAAAAAGTGAAGATGATCAATTGGGTAATGCTTCTAAAAAAAAAATTGAACTATTTTATAGTATTTGATAAAATTAAACAAAATAATATGGTGTTCATAGTGCCATACTTGAATGGTGTTATAGTCCATATTTGAATAGTTTTTTTAGCTTTGTTCGATTAAATACGAAGCTCGCTCAGTCTGATCCTAAATGAACGGAGTATCCATTTTTTTTCAGCTCTACCTTGTCATATCTACCCCATAAAGTTTATAAGATGCTTTAAACATCATGCATACTATAAGGTTATCAAACTCACTGTGGAGAAAGGAGGGGAAGACACACCTTATAAAGAGGAAGATCACGCTTATACCGGGGCGGACCTATATATATTAAGCATGGTTTGGCTATAGCCACACCAGAATTTTTAAAAAAATACTGATACTATTAGAAACTTCTTCTATAATGACAAAAAAATTCGATCGGAAAGGTATACAATCGGTCAATAATTTGTTTAGTAGCTGAAATAGTGATCGAATATTCAGTCGTTAAAATTAAATATAAAATATTAAAAGTTGATCGTTATTTTCGTTGCTATTTGTTTAACCTCACTGGAAATTTATTCTAGAGTTCGTCCTCGTGCTTATAGTATTATTTGTATTGACTAATATTTGATGAGGTTTAATTATACAAAAATTAAAAATGAAAAAGTACAAAGTGGCATATTTAACCATTTAATAGGGAGTAAAAGGAGTGAGAGAAACTTCACCTTCTCTCTAAGTTTTCTTTCTTCCTTATTCATTGAGGAGGGGTGGTTGTAGGTCATTTCTTTTTCCCTCTTTCTTTCAATTTAAATAAGTGGTTTTCACACATATCAAGTTTTTCATTTTGTGTTTTTTGTAATTTCGTCGTATGAGTGCGGCTTTGTGTTGTTCGTCGTCTTGTGCGGCGTTTGATTTCGCGTCTTGTTGCGGTGTTCGTTTGGTTCTTATTGAAAGATCAACTTCAGTCAATTACAGATTCAATCAATAATTTGGGCGTCGATGTTGCAGATCCAGAAGCATGAGTATTTTGGTGACTTAGAATTTATCATATTATTTGTAGGCATTTTGCCGTTATATGCTATTAACTTGGGTGATGTAAGTTTGTTTGTAGATTTACCCTTTACGTTTTTAGCGATGTTGAACATGTTATTGTATCTGATGTACTCTCAATTTGAATGAATGAATATCGTTTTGTTTTTGTCAAAAAAAAATAGGGAGAAAAAGGAATGTGTATATATCCTATCTTACAATGTTACTCCTCTATTAAAAGGAGGGTGAGCTGAATAAGAGAGGGTTAGGAGGAGGGATTTGGAATCCCTAAAGTCGAATTTTCCTACATTTCTTGTATTCAGGCTAAAATTTAAGGTATTTTTGTCTTTACAACATAGCATAAATGCCCTTACTCACAATATCTTCTTACTTCATTTTTATTTTTTGCATAAATGTTGGAAAATTTTGGAAACTCTAATGTAGAGAATCCAAATCCGAGTGGAAAGAGGATAGGGGTGTCTGACAACAGATCGCATGAAATACCTCTATTTTATTTGTCTTTTGTCTAAATTAAATTTTATAGTGAAATCTTTTAAAATAAATAAAAATGACACAAAAATTATAAAATCAAATAAATCAAATTTTGTAGAGCTTAGGATTTGAATCTAAGTGAGAGGTGATATGAAATCAAACATCTACAATTAATTTATCATATGATATATTTACAACTAAATTTATTTTTTTTATCTCAAAATTTCGAGACCAAAAACCATAGTTTTGTTCGTTGGGCCGATATGCCCCATTAAATCTGTCATCTGGACCATTTATCACCTAAATATTTATATAAAAAATGCTAACGCATTGACGCAGTCAGAAGCAAAGGCTAGCAAGCGTTAAACCTAGAAAGAAAAAAAACAAGTTTGCAAGTGACAAACTTGTGAAAATAGGGTTCCGGAATCCACCAGAAATTAAGAAAACTCTCTCAAATATTATTGAATGAATAAAAAGTGTTTCTCTGGTGACAACTGAAGTGTTTAAATACTAAGAAACCCTAATAGGCTGAAAATCCAAAACAGAAAATAAAACATAAATTATTAAAATTGGTCTAAAATAATAAACTCTAATATTCGGCCTTCAGATGAACTCAGATGGCATAAAAATCTCATACATCATTGCATAGCAATGAGTTCTACTCGTGAGCCAATTCCCTTTCCAAAAAAGTGTATTAACAGTCATTCTGACATCGGATGTCAAATCTGCACTATTTCAGTCGAACCTTTTTTACGTGCAACTTCGTCTTCAATTCGTGCAGTCAGTCGTCCTACATCATTCTCCTCCACCACCGAAGAACTCAACCCTGATTTCTCATTCTGATTATGAGCTTCATCTACATGATATTCATATATGTTTGCTACATTGAAAATTTTAACTCTTCGATGTTTATCACCAACATTGTCCATCTGACATTTATCCCTCATGGGAGGAAAATCGTTTGGTAGCTCACCTGTGATCAACTCTTTGAAATCTTCTAGGATCTCTAGTACTTCTTATGAAATTGACAAGTCATCCTTCACATCACTCATCAGCCTTTGCTCACCATTGGACAAAAGCATTCGGTTTCTTTAACAGCTTCATTAAGTTCCTTTTCATTCTATGTCATTACCAAAAAACTAGATTTCTTTTCTCTTGGCCTCTTATCAAAGTGTAAAACAGGAGCCATATCAATCTTATGTGTACCTCATGTAAACATTATCACATTATCCCGTCCCCGATAAGTAATATCATTATCAAACTGCCAAGGTCTACCAAGTAAAATATGACAAACATCTATATCAAGAACATCACAAAGTACCTCTTCTATATAATGCTTGTCGATGGAGATATGAACTTTGCAGGATAGTGTTACTTGAACCTGGGATCCCTTGCTGACCCAACCTATGGTGTATGGCTTCTAATGAGGTTCAATGGATAACTTAAAAGAATCTACTAATTTCCGAGACATCAGATTCTCCGTGCTGCCACTATCCATGATTAGGTTGCACACTTTGTTCTTGAAAGAACAATGTGTTTTGAACAAGTTCTTGCGTTGTCCTTCATTTTTGGATGCTATTAACATGTTCTACAACACAAAATTTACCCCTCTCATAAAATTCCTCCTTGGCAAACTCAACCTTTCTTCCTCTCCTTCCCGTTCTTTCGCAACAACAATGACTCTCCTTGATGGACAATCATTTGATTTGTGACCTTTTCCATTACACCGATAACAAGTATCTTCGGTGGCCTTATCATATGGATTATTCTACCTCTAGGGTGGTGTCTTACTCTGTTGAACACCGTTAGAGTTGTTGGCCCTGTTATTACTAGGATTGGAATCTATGTTTGCTGCACTCTTTTCCTTGTCGGCTGCTGATTCAAGGTTATTCTGGGGAGAACATCTTCTTAATGATGAGAAATTTTAGAGGGATTTCTCTATTAATTCTGCCTTCAAAGCTAGGTTGGATGCTTCGGCCACGATCCAAACAGTTTGTAAACCCATCTTCTCTTGCAAGGATCCCTTTAAGTCGTTGATATATCGAGCTACCTTTTGATTTTCTGATTCTCCTAGTTCGTTACGTTCAGAGAAACGCAGGAACTCAGGTGTATATTCTGTCACTGATCGGTTGCCTTGAAAACAATCAATATACATCTTATACAGAATTTTTTTTGTAATATTTTAGTAAAAACGGCTCCAACATCAATTGTTTCATTTTCTGCCAAGTTAGGATAGGTGTTTTTATTTGCCTCTGTCTTTGAACAACAAGTTTATCCCACCAAACAGTAGCAATACTCTTCAGCCTGATCGCCACCATCTGAACCTTTTTGCTTGCAGGGACGTCCATGACGTCGAAAAATCTGTCAACATCTATCTGCCAATCCAGAAACTCTTCTACCCCCATTGTTCCGTAAAATAATGGAATATCAACCTTCACTCGGTAATCATGGTGTTTCCCCCGATCATCTGCATCTTCAGTCACAATTTCTTCCTCTTCAGAACTAGAATCCTCAATAATTCGATTGTTTCCACCACGTGGAATCCTAATCGGTCCTCCTCCCCTGTTCTGATTGTTTCCGTTGTTGTTGTTGTTGTTGTTGTTGGTGGTGGTGGTGTTGTTAACGTTGTTGTTGGAGTTATTCACCTGAGTTGATAATGTCGCCACCTGTGCAGTCAGAACATTGATGGTCGTGGTAAAAGCTGTGGTTATGCCCTCAAACTCTGCTTTCGTCGCTGATTGATCTCCCAAGGCTGATCACGTTACGAAAAGAACAAAAGAAGCCTGCTCTGATACCACCTGACGCAGTCGAAAGTGAAGGCTAGCAAGCACTAAACATAGATTGAAAAGAAACAAGTTTGCAAGCGACAAACCTGTCAAAATATAGTTCTAAAATCCACCAGAAATTGAAAAAACTCTCTGAAATATTATTGAATAGATAAAAACTGCATCTTTGACTACAACTGAAGTGCTTAAATACTACGGAAACCCTAATGAACCGAAAATTCAAAACAGAAAATAAAACATAAATTATTAAAATTGGACTGAAATTATATAATCTAATTTTCGGCCTCCTACATCACGTATGCCTTATACCAAAGATAAAAATTATACATTTTTTGTGTATCAATGATATACAATCTTTTCATTTTCACCAAAACAAAGAGTGAGCTTTGTGACAAGACTATCACTTTCTAGTAGTCCACGTACAAACTTTCAAACGTTGTCATTGCACATTTACCCCATCATTACATTTCCTTAGCAAGCTTCTAAATTCGTAATAAATTGATATCAATCAATTTTCGTTCTAAGCCACTGCCCAGAATGATTCTTAAGTACACCTGGAATGAGACAATGCCCTTACTCGTTTATGGTACTCAATATAATCATGACAAGGATAATTAATGAACCTTGTGCTTCAATTTTGATCCTAAGCTACAAGCAAGAAAGGAAAAAGGAAAAAGACCCCAAAGAGATTCACTTAACATCACTTTCACAAAAAATCAAATGGCAAATAGAGCAGTGTTCCTCTTTTGAGGACCACATAAAACTTTTGACCTTAGCTGGATTAACCCACAAAGAAATATGACATTTGAAAAAACAGACACAAGAGCATGACATTTTTGACTCCTCAGTTAACTTCTACGATGCTCTAATTCAAGGAAAATATCAATAGCCATATATATACGGTTTGTATGATTTAAAAATATTATTTTTTAGGGTATTATTTAAAGAAAAAAAAACACAATTTTTTTTAAAGAATAAACCCACTATTGAAACTGTTCATCTATTTGTTACGGTTTAAATAAAAACGAGAATTTGAAAAGAAAAAAAAAGTCATCTAAAAACTACTTAGAAGTTGTTTTAGTAGCTTTTCTTAAAGATCATTTTTGATAAATAATTTTTATAAAGAAAGTAATTTTCATTACAATAGACAAACACAGTAGTTTTGGCTTTATTGAAAAAATTAAAAATCATTTCGTCTATTCCAATTTTGAACCTTTTTTTTCTTCATACCAATGATACCATCAGGTTCCAAACACAGAAATATTAACAATGTTTATTTCGTTCCAATTTTATACTTACTTTATATGCCATTAGGTTCCAAACATAGAAATGTTAATTAATTAATTTAATTACAGTTACTTGAGTGTGTGTGTGCCTTCCTTCTAGCTTAAACTTTATTTTTCACGTGAATAACGTCAAGAAAGACAAAGGGCCATCCCTGAAAGGTGCTTCCATTTATAACTTGTCAATGTGTGATGCAACACATTGAGTAAAATATTAATATAGATAATATTTTAAAGGGTGGGACACTTTACAATTTACATGGACTTTTCTAATAGCCAATCACAATTCGACAGCAAAAGATATTCTACAACGGACAATTTTTCATGAAAAGAAACCAAAAGCATGGGTATGCTTTTGTTTATATAAAAATAATAAATAGGATATTCTGGTGAAATGCAAATACTAATTTTTCAAATCAGGATATAATTATATGAGCAAGAAAGTTGTTCCTCTACTTGTTGAGCATTTTTGGCTAATTTTATATTCAATTTATAAGCATGTGAATTTTATTTTTACTAAATACTCAATCTATTGTCTTATAATTCAATTTCTCGCAGCTCAAATCAACCTCTCACAAAAAAATAATACTCAAATCAACCTCTAACATTTTCATTCGGGGAGAAATCAGGGAATTTTTCTGTTATAATGAGTCAAAGATTAATTTGAATAATATTTATAAAAAATTGAACTGGATTGTGAGCAAACTGTGAGAGACTAAATTAGATTTAATATTTATTTATTTTTTGTTACACAAGAGTTTAGTCGTTGGATTTTGGGTTCACCCCAACTTAGAAAGTTTAAAGATATGGAGAACGTGGACTTGGATTATCTCCTTCTATCATTCTCTTCTTCTCCTCTTTTTTTCTATTTTGTGTCTTTCTCTCTCTTGATATTCTTTCACTCTTAATCTTATTTTTTTATTTTTTTCTCTCTTGATCTTCTCTCTAAAATTTAGAGAGAGGAAAACACAAAATTGAAAAGGAGAGAAAAGAGAGAATGAGAGAAGAGAATCCAATCTCAAAAAACATTGACAAATATATTTACATATTTACCCACTTAAAGAGATTTTTACATATCTCGAATCCTTGTGAGATCTAAAAGTGAAAATCATTACAAATTGAAACGATCCACGGACAATTACATAACTTTTTTTTAAGGCTACATTTACACAACTATTTGTTTGTTTAATTGCACGAATGAAAATTTCAAATATTTTAATGCTTAATGTAGACGAAGGTGTCAACATCCTCAGTTAGCTAACAATGGCTAAAAAGTCCTCACAAATCCAACTTGTTCTAGTGAACCACACCAAGAAACCTTGACTTCTGTAGTAGGGTTCAGTATTCACCATCTTTGGTTTCAACATTAGGTTTGTTCACAAGAGCACAGTTACTTATAGATGTTCAATTTAGTAATTTGTAGGGTTACTTATAAGGGTATTTATTATATTCAATTTTCTTAAGGGACAAGTATAAAGCAACTATCACGGCCTTCAATGGATGTCACTTCTGTTTATCCATTAAAGCTACATTTTAAATGTGAATTGGCACCAATTGGATGTGACTTGAAAGTTACTTAACTTCTTATATCTAATCTACGATCTATCCCCTGTTAATTAAAGATCTAATCAAAATAGTAATATTAATTAATAATAAAATATAGCTTGCACACACAAAACTCACGAAATTTACCTTGATGATTGGAAGACTTTTGAACATGTTACCAATGTGTACAAGATGAGTACTGTAGCCAAATATTTCTAGTAGTGTTCTCACATAAACTGTATATTAATTGATTTTGTTTCGGCTCAAAATTATTTTAGTGAATATTAGTGGATATAACAAACTGGAAAAAAAACAGCACAAAAGTATGAAAAAAGTAGTAGAAATTCTATAGATAAAACTTGTATATTGACGAATAACTAACAACAAAACAAGAATAAGAGAGAACGTGAATTTCGTAATATAGATTTTGGTAAGAAGTTAATTAAGTAAAGTCTAACCAATTATTTGTTTTCAAGCAAAACTTGAATTTTGATTTTTCAAATAATTCAATTTTGGTGAGACCTCCTAGGTTACCTTTAAAAAATTATTGGTAAGAACCTACGACCAATTAAAATTAGCCACGTATTCTCCGCTATATATATATATATATATATATATATATATATCAAACATAGAATTTTTAAAGAAATTACATGTGGCTGTTTTTAATTGATACGTGAGTAACATACGTGCAACTTTTCAAGGCAACCTAAAATATTTACCTTAAAAAAATTTCCTAAACAATATCGCTTGGTGGCAGGGTAATCTCTTACCAAAAAAAAAAAAACTATTTTAGTTGATATTTGGTATAAAAAATCTAGATTAAAAAAAATTCAATTGATTTAGTTTCTTTGTAAATATAGTGAATTTGGTTTCTAAACTTCTGTTTCAATATGATAGAAAGTAATTTAAATTAGGGTAAAAAATGTACACTATTCTTTTCACTAAACCTACACGAGTTACTTCATTTCAAATTCAGTTCTTACCAAATCAAATATGTTCAAAATATTATATTCTCTAACGTTTACCCAATGGACACACATATTCAAAGAGCTGTTACTATCTATAGAGGAAGAAGGACAAATGAATAATGATAAATAAAGTGTCTACCAAATAAAAGAGTAAAGACAATGGTGTGATCTATACGAATCCACATATTGAAACAGAGTTTCCACATCCAGACACCCTGACGGTAAGTGCACGGTTGGATTTTTATTTATGAGCAGTAAAAGTTAATTTTTTATTTTAACATCTTGTGTTGAATTGATTTTACTGTCAGAATAAACTTTTAACATAGTTCATTAATTGATTTTGTAAAAATTTGGTGACACTCACACCTGAGTTTGTTTGAATTTTAAAGTGTAGTTGGCCTAAATTGCATTGGTCCATTGTGATTCTGCCCTATTACCACTAATTCAACAAACATTAATCACTTCAAACTTGATTTATATCCATACTTGATTTGTAGTGTCAAATATATTATTATTCTAATTTACATATGTTTTTATCTTAACCTTTGGTCCCTAAGAAAAGGATATGGTATTTTAGATTTCGATTGGGAGATGAGTATATAAAGTTTGACTAAATTTTGTCGCACAATTATGTATTAAACTCAATTTCTATGGAACAATTCTTCATTAATTAAGGTTCATTAACTATTTTATTCAAGAGTTGTGCTATTCGAACATCTATTTATATAACAACTTTTGAGACAACTAAAATTTTACAAAGAAAATGAGGTATTGACACAAAAATAAAGCAATAGAGAGAGAAAGAAAACATAATGTGAGTATGAGAAAGAAAGTTGTGACAAAAGTTGTCAAAAAAATGGTTGTTCAAATATCATTTCTCTTTATTCAAATCACTTGATTATTCAAGTTTAGGCTTAATGATCTTTTAATCAAACACGAGCACAAATTCATTAAGGCTTAATGATCTTTGCCACACTTAAATATATTCACATATATTACACAAAAAACCATATATATGTTCATAAATAATAATAATTGTGGCACATTGCTTTATAAAAATTAATGTTTCAAACTTTGGCGAAGGCAAAGAGAAGTATCAATATTTTTCCTTGTTAATAACAATGTAACCCTTTTGATTTTATTCTTTAGTAGAAGGTTTACAAGAGAACTAGTACAGAGTTACAACTGCAGTGGAACTTTAAATTCAATAAGGCCAGAAACAGAAGGTTTGATCTTCAACAGGGAACCCAAAATTACAAGAATTTTCATGTGGGTCATCATAACAAACATCTTCAACTTTTGGTAAGCAAGGAAGAGTCAAAAGATTATGACTCAAGTTATCATTATCCTCTTCATCTTGTGAGAAATCTGAATGATCAGGTTCAAAAGCATGTGAAGAATCTGTAGGCTCTATGAAAGAAGAAAGATTGTTCCCATCATTGCAATGTGGGCTATCAGAATCAAGCACATCACTTTTAGCTGAGTTGGCATCTTCTTGCTTACATTTTAGTACCATATTAGGGAGTGACACTTTGGACCCATTTTCAGAATTTGTAATTGAGATTATATTCATTGGATCTTTGTTGTTATGAGGTGAATTGATTGCTTCTGGTGATGATTTGTCATCTGAATTCTCTTTCTCTTTATCTCTTGGGATCAATTTGTTCTTGAGAGAATTCACCTGTTGTAACAAAATAAAAAATAAAAAATTAATCCCCTATTCAATCATTAACTCATTAGTGGGAGAAATATCAAACTTTATTAAAGTAAAGAGGTCATAGCAGCATAAAGTAGAAAAGCTG
Organism: Medicago ruthenica; assembly: GCA_018208015.1. Classification (NCBI taxonomy): domain Eukaryota; kingdom Viridiplantae; phylum Streptophyta; class Magnoliopsida; order Fabales; family Fabaceae; genus Medicago; species Medicago ruthenica. The sequence continues at coordinate 64,625,683 of CM031375.1, read as the reverse complement.
TATTAGTATGTTTTTGTGTTTGGAAAGGTGGTCAGTGTGCTTACTCTCGGAATGCACGTAGTTAGTAAATCGGTGATCGGTAGATTGAGATCAGACAATTCAAATTTTAAGTTTGATATTTTAGATTTAAAATGAAAATCTACATTAGAATTTGGATTGTCTGATCTTGATCCATCACTTATTGATCAATTTTTACCTCTTCTTTTAACTTGTCATTCTCTTGAAGAAGATTATCATAATCATGTTTGAGACAATCAAAGCTAGCTTTCAATGTGCCATAGTCTTTTTCAAGCTGTTTGGTTTTGAACCTTGCCCTTCTGTTTTGGAACCATATAGCAACTTGCCTTGGTTGCAAACCAAGTTCTTTTGCAAGTTGAACTTTCCTATCAGGTTCAAGCTTGTTTTCTACCTCAAAACTTTTTTCAAGAAATTGAACTTGTTCACTTGAAAGCCTCCTTTTCTTTCCTTGTTGTTGGTAGCATGCTTCATAATCTTCATCACCACAATTCTCTTCTTTCTCAAGTTGTTGAAAGAAGGGTCTATCTGTTACCACTCTGTTGCTGCCACCACCATTCTCAAAATTAACCACTGAATTTGAACCTGAATCCATGTCATCAAACACAAATCATGTTATAACTCAACTATATCCACAGAAAAATAATGAAAAAGAGTATTTTAATATGGTTTCTTCAAAAATAAAGAAGACTATTTTTTTTATGGTTTCTTCACAATGAAAAAAGAAACCCACTTTCATGATCTTAAGAAAGAAACATGTGTGTGGTATGCTCTATGATATTCATAAAACTTGAAATTGTGAAATTTTAAGACCAATTGAAAGTTTGTATTGACGGTGAGTTAGACAGAATTACAAAAAACTACACTTTAGAACTTAAACAAAATCATGTTGTGACAGTAATTCGTAAAACTCACCGTCAATTCAAATATACACATGATGGTGAAGAAACAACTACAAAAACTGATGGCAATTATGTACAAAAAGAAGTGAGGAGCTAAAGATCACCTTGAAAAGAAGCAGGGGTGTGAACCCAAAGAGATTCAAGGACTTCAGAAGTACAAGGGAGTCTTTCATTTTGAAGCAAAAGTGACATATTAGAACCACCAAAAAGCTTGCCACCTGCCATAAGAACAGCCTTATGGGGAAAGAACTTTTGGGTAGGTTGGTATGTGTGGAGCCTTACAAGAGAGTTTTAGATTAAAGGGTCACAATCATACATACCCCATAAGAAGTAAAAAAAAAATGTTGATTTTCAAAGGGTTGAATTTGATCTAGAATTTATGACGAAAGAAGCAGGTGTTGAGGATTACTATAATGTGGGAATTGTGGGAGTGAGGAGAGATCATACCCATTACTGGGAGAAATATTAAAGAGGGGTGTCAGAAGTTAATAAATTGGAGGGCAGAGAAGGTTGAGTGTATACTTGTGAGTTTTCAAAGAGGGGCAGAAGGTCAGAGAGAAGAGGGTAGAGAGGGGGTTGGGGGAGAGTTGAGAGTTAGAAATATTTTGTTTTGTGAAAGAGAGAGAAGTAAAGAGAGATTCTTTCTTCTGTGTTGTGGGGAACTTTGATGTGGTTATATGGGGAGCCTTGGTCTGATTTTGGGATAGGGAAGCCTTGATAAATGGGTTGCATTTTACTATATTGCCCCCTACGTTTATCTCCATTGTGCTATTTGAACATCAAAATATTGGCATTGTATGAATCAATATATCTATCTATTTACTCTTACTTTTCATCTTTTGTAATTTATATCCATATATAAAAAATACGCACTAAAACTAAATGACACATTAGTTGACATGAACATTTTGATGTTCAAAAATTATTTTTCTTTTTATTCATTCTTTTTTATTTTCTAACTTTTAAGTACTACATTTCTCCTTAAACATTTGATCTCTTTGAGTAAATTACATGAATGTGAAGAGGTCTTATAAAAAGGGAAAAAAAAACTTCAAGAGAATCTCTATTTAGGAATGGAGGTGGTGGTTATTAAATTTGGTTTGTCCTTCAAAAAAATTAAATTTGGCTTGTCTAAATTTTTAAAAGACTTTTCTGTCCGGTATATATTATTTTTTTGTTACATATATTTCAATGGATTTGACATCAATGGGTTTTTATACATCTCCATATGATATTGGGTTACATATGTTTTTGGTCCATATAACTATACTAACTTTACATTTTAGTCCCTCTAAAATTTTCCTTCGACTTAGTCCCTATAAAAATTTTAACCACCACTTTTGGTCCCTATTTTTAAGTCAATACATGTGTAGCATTTGTATTTTTTTAAAAAAATTGTGTAGAATATTGTAGAAATCTCTCCCATAAAAAATTAAAATTTTTCAACAAAACATGAATTAAATATGAATTTTTAACCGTGAAAATATAAAAATTCATATTTAATTCATGTGTTGTTAAAAAAATCTAACTTGTTTTTGGGAGAGATTCTTATAATATTTTAAAATTTTCTGCAAAATTTCATTCAAAAATATGAATTCTACATATGAATTTACTTAAAAAGAGGGATCAAAAGTGAAGATGGAAAATTTTTTGGAGACTAGAAATCGAGCAAATTTTTTGAAGGGACTAAAACAAAAAGTTGTTATATTTAAATGGATCAAAAACATATTTAACTCTATAATATCAATTGATTTGTTATTCAATGTTTTATATTATACATTTTATATTCTAAAAATATCTATAGACGGAGATCAAACTCTTAAATGAACTTCGATTACCTAGAAAGATTCATTTTCATGATTTATCGGTTGTACACAACGATGATTGCAGTAGAAAAGTGTGGATTTATTTGTTGCAAAGTATGAAACTCGAAGATCCTTTGTGGTGTTTATGAATGGATGGTTAGAAAACAAATGAGAGAAGTAGCCCGTGAAGGTTGTTAGTGAAGGATTAATGGGGTGTTGGGTTGGTGCAAGAGTGAGATACATTGGCTTTGGAAAGGTGGCAAGAAGACATTATCGAACCTAAGGGAAGGCATATCCTTTCTTTCTAAAATTAGGGTTTTTATCTCTTTACCGGGTTGTAGAAAGGAGAAAAGAGTCTCAATATGTGAATGTTATAGGAGAATTCATGATGCATAGTACCTCTAAGGTACCTAATAATTCTTTTCTTTGTCTTCTAATGAGAATATAAGGGATGATTCTTGAATTGGCACACCTTATTCACACTAGAAGTTGCATTTGGCCTAGTTAAAGTTACAAACTACAATGCACTACAATGGACCTATATAATGTTGGATCAACCAAAGAATCAGTATAATACTTCCTTAACTTGCAACTGCTAACAATAGGAGACCCAATTGACTTAGATTCATCCATTTTGGCTCTTCCCAATATGTCCTTATTGTATTTAGCTTGATTTAATATGATTCCACGAGTTGACATATGATGAATTTCAATGCCTAAAAAAGTTCAAGTTGGCCTAACTATTATAAGGCAAATTGATGATTTAATTTATATATCACTTCTTGAGCAAGGTTAGGTGCAGATCCTGTAATGAGGATATCATCGCCATGGATCAAGACGTAGTTTCAAGCACCATTGTTGTTGTGAAAATAAGTGAAGGATCATTTTTTTTTTGTCAAGACAATGTGCATAAGTATTGTGGTGAGTCATTTATACCATGTCGTTGGGGCTTGCTTGATCTCTTAGAATGACTTATTTAGTTTCCTTACAAGTGATTTATTTGAGTCCTCAAACCCTGGTCGTTATAACATATATACTTCATCATTGAGTATGGAATTTAAGAAGGCATTGTTCACATCAATATGTATAAATTTCCACTTATAAGTAACGGACAAAGTGAATATAATTTTGATGGTTAAATTTTTAACAAATGGTGAGTATAATTTCCCCGCTAGGGTATGTTTTATTTCTTTTGTAATTTGTCTTTAATTAGTTACCATGAGTAACTAAACTCTATTGAGTAGGATTTTAAGATGAACCTCTATTTTATTTGTGGAATCTATTTAATTTAAGGGTCTGTTTGGCAAAAAATAGCGGATAGCTGATAAGCTAGCTGATAGCTTATAGCTTATGACTGATGACTGATGGCTGATAGCTGATAGCTGATGGCTGATGACTTATGGCTGATAAGCTAATTGAAGTGTTTGGTAAAATTAGCGGTTCAACTAGCTGATAAATGTAAAATGACATAAAATGACATTTTTATATCATTCAATTTTTTATGAAGACAAGAGCAACATACATTAATAATAATAATAATAATAATAATAATAATAATAATAATAATAATAATAATAATAATAATAATAGTAATAATAATAATAATAATAATAATAATAATAATAGTAATAAAAACAATATCATTGTCATTTAAGCAACAATACAGAGACCGAAGAAAATAGGGGAAAATCGCAAACCTGGATGAAGAAAGGAGAAGAAACAATGGAGGAATGGTGGAGAAGGAGAATGTCGATACAGAGAGAATGAAGAAGCAGTAGAACCCATTTTTATCTCTCTTTGCTTGATCATTGGTATTCCCTGTATTTATAATACATTTATTTTTTATTTTAAATTATAATAAAACATAAGGGGTAAAATTGGTATTTAAATAAAATAGTAAGGGTAAAAGAGGAAGAAAAAATAATAAGCTATAAGCTCAAACGCTACTAAGCTCCTGAAATAAGCTATAAGCTCCTGAAATAAGCTATAAGCTCTGACGAAAAGACTATTACCAAACAGGTCTTTTTTTTCCAGACAAGCTTATAAGTTATAAGCTATAAGACATAAGCTTGTTTTTGTGCCTTGCCAAACAGACTCTAAGTCTTTTTATTAAGTTGTTTTATGAGTCCTATTTAATTTTATTATGCAAAATCTTAATGCTTTCACCCCCAATTAAGGCATACCTGAGATAACATTGATTAGGGAGGTGACAAACCTAATGTAACGGTGAAAACTTACCCGAATCAGGAAGTAACTAAGATAATGGTGTAACCACCTGAATTAGGGAAATTGTTATAACAACGACGAATGAACCTATAATTAGGACCAAATACTAATTGGAACATAGCATAATAATTTTACCTTTCTTACATCGTTGGTATGGTAGACGAGATAGGGCTGCCCGTTTGTAGAACTACCAAGATGGAGAGTATGATGGTGTACTTCTAAGATTCATAAATGATGGAACCTTTACGACCACTCAAAATTTAGGAACTTGATAAGTCGTAGTTTATGTTGCTTTAAGTATTTTAATTCAATAAAGTCTTGTTAGTTTTAGTTTTATTTTGGTGGAACTATTTTACTACAAAAGCTGTATTTTCCATTTCAGGTTTATTATCAAAGAACCAAGAATGTTTAGTTGGAATTTGGACAAGAAAAGGATGAAAAAGAATGAAGAAAAGGCCAATCCAGAAGGAAGAGCACGGTCTGTGCGTTTTAAGTAATAGACCGTGCGTTTTAGCGTGCTTTCCCAGCCAAACCGTGCGTATGTACGAGCAGCATCACCGTAACATACACACGGTCCGTGCATTTTTATGCACGACCATGCGTTTTGACGTGAAGGCACTGGGAAAGACCGTGCGTTTTTATGTGCTGGAATCTGAAAAGTGCATGGTCTGGGCTTGAGACTGTGCGTTTTTGCTGTCAGTTTTTAACTGTTACACAACTCTTAGTTTTTCCTCATTATTCAGCTTGTAATTTATCTTCAATGCTTTGTCTAAGACCGTAGGCTATAATAGGTCCTCCATTAGACTTGTAATTATCTTCGAATGCTTGTAAACTTACTATAGTGAGATCTAAGTTCTACATTTTGTTCCAAGTTCATTTTCTTTATATTTTCTGCACTTTACTTTCTTGTTCTTTATTATTTCTCCACTTTACATTTCGGTCATTTATAATTCTGCACTTTATATTCAGTCATTTATCTTTATGCAAATTACTTTTATGTCTTTTTATTCCAAACTTTTGTTTACAATGATCATGAGTGAGTAGTCCTTCTAGTCTTGGGATTGTTGGAATAGTCTAATGATTGAATCCTAATCAAACCAAGTCTAGACTCTATTTTATTACAATTCATTTTTCTTATCTAATCTCATAGATTTTAAACTCAATAACAAGTGTTGACCAATGGACCGAGAGGTGAAGTTCAATAACTATTATTTCATCATCTCAAACATCAAACGAAGGATCGAAAGATGAAGTTTGATATTGGAACAAATGAGATTAGACAAGACAACACAAAACTTGATAGGAACTGTAACAACCCGATTTTTAGGAGTTATTTATTTAATTGTTTATGTGTGTTTAACTGTTTATTTTAGTGATTTATTGAATTTTGGGTGATTAAGGGTATTTTGGTAATTTGAGAGTCAGTGGCATAATTGAAATATGTTAGAAATTTAGAATTTGAAAATAGTGGTGTATAAGTAATAGGGGGTTTAAGTGAAGTAAAAGTGTAGAGAAAATAATTGTGAGTTAGTTATGACTAAACCCATTAGTGGAAGTAACCTTAGAAACCTGTTATAAATACACTAGTTAGTGGTGAGTGTATTAGGTCATTCATTATTCACAAAACTTTTGAGAGGCAAGAGAGAGATAGAGAGAAGAGGCTTGGAGAAGAGGAAAGCTAGAGAATCAAAGGGGAAGGAGAGGATTGCACTAAGAATAGCGAGGAAACTAAGGTAAGAGGGGACATTATGATTAACATATGGGTTTAAGAAGCAAATGGGTGTTTGGGAGCTTTTAGATTATAACTTAATTTTATGAATTATGATTAATTGTGTTGATTTTCGTGTTCTTTGTTGATAACTAAATTGAATATGTGTTAAGTTGTTGAATTCATGCTTTTACTTCATCAAAACTCATGTTTGATTTTGTTATTTGTGAACTTTGTGAAATTTGGTGAATTTGATGAGAAACATGATATTTGATGATGTTTATGTTTAATTGAATTGATTATGAGTATGATTATGTGTTTGAGTTATGAAATCATGAAGTTATGTTGTTTGGGTTAAGTTGGGATTGTGGTTGTTGTTGTTTATGTGAAAATTGCTTAAATTAGTGAATTTGAGTGAATTGTTGATTAAAACAGTTTTACGTTGGTTCATGTTGTTAATTAAGTGATTATGAACTTGTTGATATGATTAGAAAGTTAGAATTATTGTTGTAAAAATCTGTTTGGGATTTTAAGTTGTTTTGGGAGAAAACGAGTTTTTGAGACGAACTTTGATTTAATCCGATTTAGTGGAGTTTAAGTAATTAAGATTAAGTTGTTTTAAAACATAATAAGTGGTAGGTGATAGGGTGTGTCTTGTTTAAGGTGTTGGGATGAATTTGGTGCGAATTGGGTCGAAAACGATTTTGAAAAACAATATTTTGCAAAAATGAAACGAAAAATCTGTCACCCCTTACCTGCATAGGTGGCATGACCGTGCGCCTATATGGCACATCCGTGCATGTCCTTGCTGCCTGGGAGGGCACGACCGTGCTGTTTTTGGCACGACCGTGCCATCCTGCCTGAGCTCCGAAACCCTAACTTTGTGACTTTTTGAGCTATCCAACGACCCTAAATGGTTCCCAAACCTTTAAACTTGATTAGCAAGAGTGTAATAAAGATGTTTATGATTGATTAACTTGGATGTAAATATAAGAGGACTTAGAGGTTAATTAATTACAATTGGACTTGTGAATTGTCTTGAAATTGAGTTATGATGAAACTATTGACTTAGTAAACAAGTAATGAGTTAGGGTTGATGAGAATGAAGATGAATAACGCTATTGATGATGCTAGTGATGACTTTGAATGATGTGTAATAATGATACATGTTTTGTATTAAGTGATGATGTCTGAGTAAATGATGATGATGTTTAATTACTTGACTTGATGTGTAGCCTTAGTGATTTGATAATGTGTTAGGTGATGATTTGATGATGATATGTTATATGACGGAGTGAATTGTATAACAAATGGTGAGTATATTTGGTGAGCATTGTCGAGTATCTTTGTGGGTCCATGCATTCATAAGTCAGTTCGGTGTGGTGTATGGTGATTTCATTGCGGGGTTTTAGATCTCAAGGATTTCATTAGTGATTGTTTGGTGAATTCATTGCGGGGTTTTAGATCTCGATGAGTTCATCGGTGGTGGTACGGTAAAACATATAGAGTCGTGTTAGGTGCATTACATTCATAGAAGTCGTGTTTGGTAATGTTTTGGCATGAATTTTTGCATTAAGGTGGTAAATGCTAATTGGTGTTTGTATATGATTGAATATCGAATGGTAAATGAATTGATGATACTTGATGAATCTTGAGTGTTTGATATATGATTGAAGGTTGTGATTAAGACTATAACTAAATTTGATGATGATATGTAAGTTGAGTTATGTAACCAGGCTTGTTTATTTAAATGTATATGTGATAATTGTTGATGTTGCTTGCCTGACATACATGCGTTTATTATTCCCTTATGTTGAGCATATATCTAACCCTCCAATGGCTTTATTGGCGCCTCATCCTTGGGTTAATCCCTCATGGATGTAGACTTGCAGGTCGAGGAGTAGCTTATTCGTGAGTATGTCGAGGACGACGTTTGCCTACTCGAGTTTATCTGCTTTGGAGTCTAGCTTAAGAGCTCTGATTAGGACTTGGGGTTTATTTATGGTATGCTATTGTTACCTGTGTTTTTCGACAAAAGACATTTGACACAGTCACTAAGGTTTGATTGGACACGCTGGAAAGAGATGGGATTTTTTTAGTTTAAAAGATTTCCAAAGTTGCATTTGTTCTCTCGCCAGAATCGAAGTATCTAGGATTGGTCGAAGTATTTATTCGACGAAGCGGAAGACGGTTATATCTTGGGAAGTTTTTTCTTTGACGAATCGTCATAGATCGCAGCTATCGAAGGCGCGAGATTTGATTTTCACATAGGTCGTTTTTCTCTGTTATTTAACCTTATTTAGCAGTTAGAAATGTGGATAGGATTGTACAGTTATTTTCCTTAGTATAAATAAGAGTTTTCCATCAGGAAAACAGGGTCACAAAATCATTATACATAACATTCTATGCACTCGAAGAATTCAGGTTACAGCGAGAAAAGAGTTACGAATCATGTATGATCCTTGTGAACAACCTTTATTTCCAATCAATGCAATTTATTTTATTTTAAGTTGATTTTCTACAATATACTTTTATATTGCAATTCCTTGTCGAAGAGTTCAAGCAACCGAACTAGGAGATTTCCCGTTTTTTACTTCTATTTGAAACATACAAAAATACATAAAAACATGCAAAGATACTCAAACAAACTTGACACACAATGGCCTGAGATTACTGGTTGATCTCGCAAGCAATAAATCTATAACCAGCGGTTGTTTACCAAAAACCAGAGTAAACAAATTGGCACGCCCGGTGGGATGCTGTGTGTCTAAAATTTCTTTTCGTTTGGTTCTTTGAATAAATTCTTGTGATTTTGCGTCGCATGCGATTGAGAGGAGGCAAATGTCTTCCTGAAATGGCCCGTCCAAATTCAACGACCGCTCTCTCATCCAGCACTCAAGCCGGTGCACAAACATCACAAGAAATGCCTGTTAGTAGCCAAACCCAGTCGAATGTGACTGGTATAACGGCTTCTATGTCGTCGTCATCGTGGATACCAACATCGACTGGGCCTGCAGTTGTCGAAGCCGTCATTCCATCGACGCAAATGAGCCCACGGGTCTCCAGACCGTGGATACAACAGGTGGATATAAATACTTTGGCAGGGACTTTTGGTGGCTCAATGCCACAGTTTTCCCTCGCATCGACAATAAGGGATCCACCTTATGGCATGCTAACAACTTTAATGGCAGGTCTTGGGACGAATGAGTCTATATTCGTGGATAACGTGAATACTGTGTTGTCGCCAGTTCATGGGTCTGAAATGAGTATCCCTGGACGAAACGCCCCTTTGGCATTGACTAATACGTCTGTGGCGTCGATTAGACAACAAATGGACGAGAGTAACCATGACATGGTTAATATGTTAACTCAGTAGATTGGAATGGTATTTAATCCCATGATCCAGGCTACTAACCAAAGTTACCAAATGTTGGCGGCTCAAATGGAGAGAATTACCAACTTCTTCAACCCGGTTTAACCACCGAACCCTGGACTGCTTCGAATTAGCGGAAGAGGAGATAATGTGGCAAATCAGGGGCCACAACACTTGCCCCAAGCGGTTGAAGAACCAATGGTAGGGGCAGCACAACAAGCCCCTGAAGTCGTTTTGGTAAATAGAAACCAAAATGCAGACGAAGTGGTTAGACAAGTTCGACAGAATAACCTTGGAGGGCAAGAGAATATAGCCCATCTCGTCGAGACAATTTTGGTTCAGAACGGCCTTAATATAGGCCTACTTAGGCCAAATTTCGTTTTGGCCTTGTCCGAGTACGTCTTGCAAACTGAACTTCCTAGGGGATGGAAGATCCCCAAATTCACAAAGTTTGCTGGAGAAACCAATGAGTCCACTGTCGAACATGTTGCCCGTTATTTAACGGAGGCCGGGGACATTGCAAATAATGAAAATTTAAGAATGAAATATTTCCCCAACTCCTTGACAAAAAACGCTTTCACATGGTTCACCACTCTCCCCCCTCATTCAATACACAATTGGAATCAATTGGAGAGAGTATTCCATGAACAATTCTACATGGGCCAATCTAAGATAAGTTTGAAAGAATTGGCTAGTGTTAGACGGAAAATGCCTGAATCTATTGATGACTATCTCAATAGATTTAGACTATTGAAAGCAAGATGTTTTACCCAAGTGCCTGAACATGAGTTAGTCAAGATGGCTGCTGGTGGCTTAGATTACTCTGTCCGAAAGAAATTGGACACCCAGCACTTGAGAGATATGGCCCAACTGGCCGATGGGGTTCGGCAAGTAGAAAGGCTAAAAGCTGAAAAGGCTAGGTCTAATAGGTTCCACAAAAAAGAGATGGTTGCATATGTCGACGATATCGGCAGCGACCAAGAATTCGATGTCGAATTTGCTTCCGTAGAAGAGAATGACGTTAATGTGGGCGAATTAAAACCTGGACCTCCATATGTTTGTAAATTGTTGAAACCGTCAGACGGAAAGACTCCCGTCGAACCAAAAAATGATAAGTTTGTTGCAAAATCATACATCTTTGACGTTACTAAATGTGACGAAATTTTTGACTTGTTAGTCTCTGATGGTCAAATTGTGGTGCCTAAGGGTTTAAAATTGCCACCAATAGACCAGAGGAAGAAAAGAGGATTTTGCAAGTTTCACAATTTTTTGGGTCATAATACTTCCCGTTGTGTTCTTTTCAGGGACTTGGTGCAGAAAGCACTCAACGAGGGAAGATTGAAATTTGGTGACAAGTCAAAATCACCAATGCAGGTAGATGTTGATCCTCTCCCAGTCACCGACGCAATGTATGCCGAGCCGGTAGATGTAAACATTGTCGAGGTTTTGGAAGAGATGCTAGGGGAAAGTTCCAGCGTCCCCAAAGAAGCTATCGAAAGCCTTATGATGGCACCTGCAATGATCACTGAAGGTCAGTACAAGAAACAATTGAAGGTTGTGTACCCTGATGCTGAAGAGGGCCTAGTTGCTTTTTTGAATAGCTGCAAAATAAGCAATTCAGAGGTTACTATTTGTCCAAAATGCAGTTCAGTGTTCGACAAAAAAGCAGCGAGGAGCCTCGAGGGAAAGCAGTTCGTGTCGAAGAGGAAGGGAAAATGGGTCGACATCAGGCCTAAGTTCAATTTCAATTAAAGGGGGGTCCCATATAGGGTAGTGCCTCCAGTGAAGACATATGTCCCATCCTCAGAAACTCCTATGGGTAAATGAGTCCATTCTAATGGGACAAAGACTCAATGACGTAGGTTCCAACGTTAGAAGAAGGCTGCTGCAACTGATGTTGCTGAGAGTTCTGCGAAAAGAAAACGATTGGTGACTACCAAGGTTAGGAAGCCAGCAACAGGGAGACTTTTTCCTCCACTGCCACCTGTCAAAGAAAATCTTCCTGCTGAAGATGAAGAAATGGGATCAAATTTTTCCGATTCCGAACCAGATTTTGATGTGATATGCAACGTCGTTTCGATCCTACCAATTGAATATGATGTAGTCTCAGAAATCAGTGAGGGAGAAGAAGACTTTACAGAGGAAATGGCTGAGCATAAGCTAGTTTGTTATTATGTGATGAATAATGGTTGTGTCAAAGAGCAGCAAGCCATGTTTGAGAGGCCTAGTTGAGATATGAAAAGTCATCTTAAACCTCTTTTCGTCCAGGCCAAGGTGAATAACATTGGGATAAACAAAGTCCTAGTGGATGGCGGCGCAGCAGTGAATTTGATGCCATTATGTTTGTTGAAAAAGATCGGGAAGAAAGAATCCGACCTAACATCCCATAATGTGGTGCTATCTGAAGTAAAATTATCACAAGAAATGGGGGTTTGAATTGTGATGTAATTAAAAATTACCTATTAAAAATCTTAACAACAAAACTTAGTAAGTAATATTTGGTTAGTCAAGAAATATTTAAATGTGTGTGTAAGTGTGAATGATAAATATAAAGAGATAAGGAAGAAAAATCACACACAAAAATTTATTCCGGTTCACCCAACGTGGGCTAGTCCAATCCCCATAGTTCTTGTGAGATTTTCCACTAGGTAGTTGAGTTATGACTTAATCTCAACTCCTTCTTTCTTTTAGATCTTCTTGATCTATACAACAATTTCTTTCAACCGTTACGGGTTTAGACACTTACTGTTACGAGCAAGCTTTTACAAACTTTGTGCTTTCTGCACAATATCAATTTCTTTACAAATGGAAGTTGATTTGAAAAGTATTAATCTTCTTTATAAGATGTAATACGAAAATGAGAAGCTTTCTCAAACTAGGATTTTGTTCTTGATTGATTGCAACTTGATATGAAAGAGGTTGTAAATGGAGTTTGCCTTTGTTATTTCCTCAAAAAGTTGTGTAGTTTTCTCTTGCTGTAGTCCTCTATTCATAGGAGAAAATGCCATCTTATCTTTCCTCAAACTTGGAGGCCAAGGCTTTAAGTGAAACATAAGATGAGATTGATTTCTTCCAGTTGAGATCGATCTCTGTGAATGCTGAAGCCTTGTTCCTTTTTTTGCGTGTGGTGTGAGCTTTGTACAGCTCATGGCTTTAACATTTCTTGCTGTAATATCAAACTTGAACCCAAAGAAAAGGAGCTTTTGTACTAGGTAGTAGCTTTCCTTTGTCATGTAGTGAAATGACCATAAAGAATAACCAAAGGATCATAGAATTACATGGTACCACTTTTGTCATATGCTTTTGGTGTGTTGTCGAAATTCTAATGGCCTTTCCTTATGCTTTGTTGGCTGAGTTCTTTTTTGTACATGGAAATAAATATGTTCTTTTTGTTCACATGCTTATTTGAAGTAAGCTCTTATGATAATAAATCCTTGCCATGACATATTTAATTCCTCCAATATCTATTGCTTCCTTAAATGTGACAATATCAATTCTTGCATGGCCTTGTACGTTTTTGCTTGCTCAAAATATTCTAACACTTTTGGGACCATAGTTGAGATCAATCTCTTCCAACATAACTTTATGCTTCCTTGATAGTCATATAATGTTTTATACCTTTTGGCTTAAAATAAAACACTCAAGAGCACAAGTTAAATAACAATTAATATCAGAATTAATAAAACTTAATTTAATATGTTTGTTATCTTTAAAACTCAATTAGGGATTTTTGATTTAATCTCAACACTCTCGAACTATGAGGGAAAGTCCGGCCATTCCTATGGGGCAATTGAAGTTGAATTAATTGTCGGAAGTGTCAAAAGGTCCACATTGTTCTTGGTAATCCCATCCAAAGCCAATTACAATCTGTTACTCGGCAGAGAATGGATACATGGTGTCGGAGCAGTCCCATCAACTATGCACCAGATGATTTCAATCTGGAGGGAAGACGGAGTGTTAGAGAATATTGAAGCCGACCAAAGCTATTTCAAGGCTGAAGTCGACCATATAAACAAAAAGACCTTTGACAAACATTTGGCATATATTTCGCTATGTCGATCCTCAGGTTTTGGTCTAGTAAGACCAGAGCTTGTGAGGAGTAGTTAAGCTCCACCCATACCATGGTCTTTTTTGGGAGAGGGAGCTAGTCGAAGACGATATATCTTCGTAGGACAAAGCCCCACCAACCGGGTGGGATGTCAAGCAGTAATCATGTCTACTCCCAGTACATGGGAGAGAATTACGGCCTATGTGGCCAAAAATAAACAAAACGCGCGGCTTTGGAAGCTGTCATGCAACAAATGCAAGGCTGTCAGGAGAATGAGAGGCTCGAAGATCAGAGGCTGGATTGCATTTATGATAAGGAACCCCTAGGTTTTGAGAAAGACCCTATGGGTCCTGTTAAGAAAATTGTAGTGCAAGACCCTCTGGAAGAAGTCGACCTGGGAGATGGCGTTGTAAGGAGGCCAACGTATATCAGCGCCAAAATTGATGAGGCATTCAAAGTCCAAATTATCAAACTCTTAGAAGAATATAAGGATTGTTTTGCTTGGGACTATGATGAAATGCTGGGGCTAAATCGAAACGTAGTGGAGCTAAAACTACCTATCCGACCAGGAAAGAGGCCAGTGAAGCAAACTCCAAGGAGATTTGCACCTCAAATCCTGTCGAAGATTAAAGAAGAAATTGAAAGGCTCCTACGAAGCAAGTTCATCAGAACAACAAGGTACATCGAATGCTAACATAGTCCCTGTAGTGAAAAAGAATGGAACTCTTAGGGTCTGCATAGATTTTAGAGATTTGAACAACGCTATGCCAAAAGATGAATACCCTATGCCGGTAGCAGAAATGTTAGTTGATTCAGCAGCAGGTTTTGATTATTTGAGCATGCTAGATGGCTATTCTGGTTACAATCAGATTTTTATAGCCGAAGAAGATGTGTCGAAGACAGCCTTTAGGTGCCCTGGGGCTATAGGCGTATATGAATGGATAGTTATGCCATTCCGGTTGAAGAACGCTGGCGCTACATACCAAAGAGCAATGAATTCTATGTTCCATGATTTCATAGAAAAATTCATGCAAGTGTACATAGATGATATTGTAGTGAAGTCTTCAACACAAGATAGCCATTTAGACCATCTTCGACAATCATTCAAAAGAATGAGAAAATATGGCTTAAAGATGAATCCTTTGAAGTGTGCTTTTTGTGTTCACGCAGGTGATTTTTTGGGTTTCGTGGTTCACAAAAAGGGTATTGAAATAAATCAAAATAAGACAAAAGCCATCCTGGAAACGAAGTCTCCTTCTACCAAGAAAGAACTGCAATCTCTTCTAGGCAAGATCAACTTTCTGAGGAGGTTCATTTCGAATTTAAGTGGCAAGACCCAAGCTTTCTCGCCATTGCTTAAACTAAAGAAAGAAGACATGTTTAGATGGGAAACAGAACATCAGAAGGCTTTTGAAGAAATCAAGTCATATTTGACAAAACCACATGTTCTCTTACCCCCTGTTAAGAACAGGATGATGAAGTTGTACATAGCAGCATCGGAATCATCCATAGGTAGCATGCTAGCCCAAGAGGATGAAAATGGTGTTGAAAGAGCCATATATTACCTCAGTAGGATTTTAAATGATGCTGAGACAAGGTATCATCCAACTGAAAAGTTGTGCCTTTGTTTGTATTTCTCTTGTACAAAATTGAAACAATATATAAAACCAGTCGACATTTGTGTTTATTCTCATTTTGATATTATTAAGCACATGTTGTCAAAAACTATTTTACATAGTAGAACCGATAAATGGGCTTTAGCCCTAACAGAGTATTTGTTGACCTACATGCCCTTAAAAGCCATTAAAGGGCAGATCGTGGCTGATTTCATAGTTGACCATTCTGCGATCGAAGCTACGGTTGGCTTAGTAGAGACTCGTCGTTGGAAATTATATTTCGACGATTCCAGTCACAAGGATGGCACTGGGTGTAGTACCCTAATTTTGTCCTAAGCATTTTAAAAAACAAAAATAAAAAAAAATCAAAGAGGGGAAAAAGTCAAAAGTCAACAGAAAAGTCAACATTTCAAAAATGCTGACTTCGCACTGCGAAGGTCACTTCGCACTGCGAAGTCTGCGATTTTTCTGCAGATTCTTGGTTTCTTTGATTTAATTCCAGAATTTGTTGCATATCATTTCCATAATTATTTTAAGTAGCATTCATGGCTAATTGGGCCAAGCAAAACCAGAATTGAAGGACTTGCCATTAATGCCAAGGTTGGAAGCTTTTTCTTCCAACCTAGCATGTGACAAGCAAGTGGGCTTGCCCTTGGGCAGCTCTAGTCCCTCCCATGTGACCTGTTAACCACCACCAGGTTGCCAACCACCTGCTTGAGGACTTTCCTCCTGCTTGCTCCCCCAAAACCAGTCAAACTAGCTGGATTTTCTCACTTGAAAAGCCATGAGTGCCTACTCTGTTTTTGCAGCAGCTTTTCACCCCTCACACCAGCCATAAGTAGCCTTTTTCATCCCTCAATCTCTGCACATTACAGTGCACGTTTTCATTGATCAACCATTGAGATTGCAAGGATTGATCCCCAAGCATTAGCCAATTGCAATTCAGCTTTGTTCTTCATTATTACCTTCTAGAATTGGTTGAATTTGTGGCTGAAATCAGGCTGAATCTTGCCCCTTGGTACAAGGCAAGGTTGCCTCTATCCATTAGCATTTAATGCAAAAGGATCCAGCTTGATCTTAGCCACAAATCAGCTGAATTTTGGGATTTAGTAATGATGAAAAAGATTTGGTTTTGGCCTATAAATAGAAGGCAATGCCCAAGGGAACAAACACAACTAAAAAACAGCATTTCAAGAGCAGAAACACAACAAAAAACAGCATTTCAAGAGCAGAAACTCTACTCATTTTCAGCTTACAAACCCTCACAAACAACCAGAAAAAATCAATCCAACACAAAGTTTTACCAAAGTTCAAGTTCATCACCAATACAAAAAAACCTTTGTGAAAGCCTTCAACCAAATACAAATCAATTGCAGCTGGAGCTTTGCTAAGGAGTTCTGTAAGTTTCTAAGCTTTTGTTTTGCATTTACAATTGTGTTTGCATAGCTATTTTGGTTCAAAACCATTTGATTCCAAAAAACCCCTTTTGAATTTCAAAGAAATCCCAAGGTTTTCAAAACATCAAAACTGGTTTGTCCAACCTTTTTCACCCCAAAAACTCAAAGTTTTTCACCCACATATAAGGTCCTGAGTGTGTTCAGAAGTTGTTTCTGAACAAAAGTTCAGAAACAGCTTCTGAACTCAAAATTTCGCATGCTTCGCAGTGCGACCATGACAGAACTCAGAATCTGAGTTTTTGTGTCCAAATGACCAATTTTTGAGGTTCTAGCCCAGGAGCTCAGAACCTAAGAGTTTTTAAACCCATGTTCTTCAAACCATAACAAGGATTTTGCACAATTTTGACAAAATCACAAGTTCGTATAACATTTTGTGGATAACTTGTAAAACAAGTTATGTTCCCAAACTTTCAAACAAGCATGAACAAACAAGCTATGTTCATCATCTTAATCAAAACTTGAACAATAAATATTGTTCATGATGTTCAAAACTCAAGCATGAACATACGCCAAATACGTTCGCTTTTCGCAAAATGAGCCGAACTTATGCGTTTTCTAGTAAAATTGCTAAACTTTCCCATTTTGGGTTTTCAAACCAAATGTTTTGACATACCTTGGGATTTCTAAAGGATTCAACCCAAAAACATGAATGAAAAAGGGATGGTGTGACGTATGTCTCTCCATCGCCCCGATTGTACGAATGCGTGACGTATGTCTCGTCGTTCGGACAATCGTCATTCCTTTTTCAATATGTACAACCCTAACCAAACCAAAACTTGGCCCCTTGTGGTCAATCCAAACCTTTTGGTCCCCCGTGGCCATTAGACTCACCCCTCGACTCGTTTGAGTCACTCGGTCAATGTTCGACTCATCCGAGTCCATTGTACCTGTTCTTGATCTCAGTGGATCAATCGAACAATCGCCCGACTCTTCGGAGTCCACTCGGTCAATGATTGACTTGTATGAGTCCATTGCACCTCTCTTGGTCCCGTAGCGACCAATTAACCCTTTACCCTAACGGACGTACCTTTTAACAATTCTAATGTGATTCACGAACAAACGCTTAATAAGTCTCCCAAGCGCGAGCATACAAGCTATACGCTTAATAAGTCTCCCAAGCGCGAGCATACAAGCTACGTTTAAATCGCAAGAATTCGGTTAAAACATCGTCCATCTAAAATTAACCAACACATGTACGTTTTTCTACCAAAGAACTACGTACGCTTTGAATTCTCCAACTACCGGGAGATACGTAGGAGCAAGATCGACATCTTGTCAAGCGCAATAATAAAAACTTTTTCTTTCTTTTCTTTCGTTTGTTTTTATCTCTTTCCCCCCCTTTATTGTATTTTTTGACATAAACGAACATGCACGCAAAGTATTTAAAAACAATTCAAGCTTTAACCAAATAGAAGGTTCCCGTTGAGTACAACGGACGTGAGGGGTGCTAATACCTTCCCCTTGCGTAACCGACTCCCGAACCCGACAATGGTTGCGATGACCATCCTTTCCTCATCGTCAAAGGGTTTTATTATCGTTTCCCTTTAAACAAAAAAAAACTTAAGGGTTTATCAACGTTCCCTTTACACAAAAACTTTGGTGGCGGCTTCACAAAGGCCCTCCGAGCGTTTACGAACGACCTCGGAGGATTTGCGCGTCTTTTTCCCAAGGAAAAAACGAGGTGCGCACAGCTGGCGACTTCACTGGGGACCCTGTTCCCACTAGCGAGTCAAGCCTAACCTATTTGGTTTTTAAGCCAATTGTTTTTATTTTCTTTGCGTGCCATGTTTATTATTTTATTCATACATGCCATATTTATGTTTTATGTTTATATTTGCTTTATTTTGCTTTATATTCATATCATATATATATCAAATGCGGGGGTTACTTGAGTGATGCTACTCCACATTGTTCGGGTTAATGCCGGACGTGTGAGGCTCTCTACCCGAGCTTGAGAAAAAAACTAAGTTAGAAGGAGGTTGTGTGCGGAAGCCCGCGTTGACGTATGTCCGTGAGGTAGGATGTCCAACCCCGCTTAGATGAGATTTTCACGTGGAATTAATTGAAGTCATGTCGACGTATGTCCATAGACAACCCTAATTCCATGTGAGGTCTATGACTCTAAGGACCTCTTCTTAGGATATTTCACCATTTAGAGCCTACACGTGAGGATGGGGGGGAGTTCCGAACCTTCATACACCAAACCCTTGCATATCATAGCATTTGCATTCATGAAAATTTTTTGCATAAAAAAGAAGGGGCATATTTTTGCATACTCATTGCATTCATACATTCACATGCATTTTCATGCATTTCAAAGAGGAACCCTCACATTTTTCCCTCACCAAAAAAAAAAAGGGAAGTACCCGACCCAGTGTACAGTAGCGTTTCGGATGAGATCCGAGCAACCGGAAGGCCATCGAAATTCCGGAAATCATTTCTTTGTCCAAGTAATTTATCTTGTTTTTCAAAAAAAAAAAAACAATCATTTTGCTCTTCCCAAGGCAAATGATTAAATTTTATGGGACCCCCATATTTCAAATCATTTCTGTCATTAATAAAGTTGCAGTTTATGTTCAAAAGAGTTCGTTTTTCTTTCGTTCTTAATTAGCAATAAATTTTCGCAACCCTACAAAAAAAATTATCACCACCAAGAAATAACACTGCTACGATCCCTTTTGACTTCAATCTTCGAATTAACCAAATGGAAGATGATAATAAGGACGATTTTGAACCTCCTGAAGGATTGACCAGACTTGGGGACCAAGAGGATAGGGTAATGCAACCTCACCAAGAGAGCCCTCAAAAAAAAAAAAAAATAGCACCACAGTTCTTCCCTCTGCCGGGGCACACTCTATAAGAGAAGTTATAGTCTCACTCAGACATGTGGATAAACATGAAGCAGTCATGCTCACCAAAGAAATCCATGAGGAATCCTTCCAAACCCATGCCAAGACATGTCACAAGTGACAAATTTATGCCAACAAGGGGCACATACCACAAACACCTCTGAATGTCATGACATCACCCTAACCTTTCTCTATGTGGGGCATAAACATGTTCGGAATGATTGAGCCAAAGGCTTCAAAAGGGCACCAGTTAATACTAGTTGCCATCAACTGTTTCACCAAATGGGTCGAAGCAGCTTCCTATGCAAACTTGACCAAACAAGTGGTCGCCCAATTCATCAAAAAAGAAACCATTTGCCGTTACGGCACTCCCCACAAATTCCCACAAAAAGTCAAGTCGTCATTGGCATTCCTCACATTCCCAAACAAACAAAGCCCAATATTCATTGGTATCCCCAAACACAAAAAGCCAAGTCGTCATTGGCATTCCTCACATCTCCAACAAAAGACCAATTTTCATTGGCACACACAATTTCCAAACAAAAGGCCCAATTTCCATTGACAATCACAAACCCCACTTCCAATAAAAGCCCAATTTTCATTGGCATTCCCATCCAAAAAAAAAGCCCGACCTTGCTCGGAAGCCATTCCCATCCAAAAAACAAAAGCCCGACCTCGCTCGGCATCCAATCACAAAAAGTCCGACCTTGCTCGGAAGACAATCAAAAGCCCGACCTTGCTCGGAAGCCATTCCCATAAAAAAAAAAACAAAAGCCCGACCTTGCTCGGCATCCCATCATAAAAGCCCGACCTTGCTCGGCATCCCCTCATAAAAAGCCCAACCATGCTTGTCATCCAAGCACACAAACACAAACAAGGTTTGACCAACTAAACCCCATAAAAGAGAAACACCTCACAGCATTGGGGCATGGACAGCTCGACAAGAAAGTTCATTCTCGAGAATTTAGAGAAGAAGACTTAATGCTTGGAAAAAAGGTATTACCCGTCCACAAGGATTCCCCTATCAATAAACTCCGGCGCAGTCAAAAAATATATATATATGCCAAAAAAAAAAAGAGCTCGCTAAATCGAAAACCCAAAAGGGCGGTTTAGGCAATAGAGAGCGTCCTGATAGATCGAAAACCTAAAAAGGCGGTCTAGGCAAAAATTAAGGACATCAAAAAAGGAAACATACCCCAGTGGACTGAAAACTCGAAAGAGCGGTCTAGGTAAAAATTAGGGGTTTCAAAAAAAAAAGGCAAAAGACTGCGGCACGTGAGGTCCGGACAGAATTCAAGAGGGAAAGAATCAACCTCATTATCATCTTTCAAAAACGAGTTATTTCGAAGTCATAGGGAAAGTAGCACGTGAAACCCAAGCAAATTTCCATTTGTCTTTTTGTTTCTTCCTTTTTCTCTATCTCAGTAATCACCTCTTATAGGGATTACAATTTCACGAATAGTTACCCATACAAGGGACTAAGTTTCGTTGAATCAAAGTCATTTTAAAACCTTTTCATTGTTATGCGTCCTTACTTGCTCATAAAATGTGTTTTTATTCATGATAGATAATGCATTGAAATATGGGAATAACATAAAAAAACAAAAAAAATGTGTTTTTTTACTTGGACGTTAAATGTCGAAAGAATTTCGTTGGTCTCCGGCATTGCATCAAAGGACTCAAGACTTGAAAACTTTCATCAGTCACTTCAAGATCTTACTCTTCATCAGAAACTAGTGCGTAGCTCACGACGCGTAAAACGCAAAGATCCCGGGTGTCGGAGGAAACAAATTTCCCAAATAAAGCTCACCCCCATACATCTTTTTCATCCACTAAGGCCGGATATCGATCATGCTTCCAAAATTATCCTTATATCCCCAGTGAGATCACACCAACAAAAAGCCCGACCTCGCTCGGCAACCAACAAAAAGCCCGACCTTGCTCGGCCACCACACACAAAGTCCAATTTTCATTGGCGAACCAAAGTCCAATATTCATTGGCAAACCAAAGAACTACGTAAGCTTTGAATTCTCCATCCCACCAGGAGATACGTAGGAGCAAGATCATCATCTTGTCAAGCACAACAAAAGAAAGCCCAATTTTCATTGGCCCACAATAAAGCCCAAATTTTATTGATATTCCCCAGGGAGTCTCAACCCAAAACAAAAGGTCCAATCATTATTGGCAAACCCACACAAATCTTCGGGCTAGGCTCGAACTACACCGGTTTTGATCCCATTCGGGTATGTAGGCAAAGGACCTTGTCCTTCCAAACCGACCAACCAAAAAAACAAACAAAAAAAAGAGAGCCCAATCGTCATTGGCACAACCACAACCAAGACCGACTTTGCTCGGCACCCAACCAGCATCATTTCATTTTCATTCATGCATGCATATTCAAATCATTCATACACATGCATTTCATTTCATAAATCATGCATCCTCAACAAGGATTCTCCAGTGAGTATCACATATTCACCAACATCCATCAAACATTCAACCAGGGGCACCTATTTAGGGTAAGACCACAGCTCGTTAGGAATCGACGTTCAGTGACAGTGCCTGAATAAGATCACCTAGCTTAGGTATCGACCTCTAGTGACAGTGCCTAGAGTCGATCACCACCATCAATGTTCCACCTCTAGTGACAGTGCCTAGAGTAAATCACCATCCTTAGGTATCGACCTCTAGTGACAGTGCCTAGAGTCGATCACCTCCATCAATGTTCCACCTCTAGTGACAGTGCCTAGAGTAAATCACCATCCTTAGGTATCGACCTCTAGTGACAGTGCCTAGAGTCGTTCACCTCCATCAATGTTCCACCTCTAGTGACAGTGCCTAGAGTAAATCACCATCCTTAGGTATCGACCTCTAGTGACAGTGCCTAGAGTAGATCACCTCCCTCAACGTTCCACCTCTAGTGACAGTGCCTAGAGTAGATCATCACCCTCAGGAATCGACCTCTAGTGACAGTGCCTAGATAAGATTACCTTCATCCCCCAGTGGATCTACCTCCAGTGTTAGCGGCTAGATACGGTCAACCTTTGCCAACCATTGCATTTGCATTTCGCGAAGGACAAAATTCGGGTCCTTCTTTTTACTTAATTGATCTTCGCAAAGAGTTCATGAGATGCCCTCGGCACTCACGCACTCTATGCGAAGACACAATTAAGTAGGGGCAGCTGTAGTACCCTAATTTTGTCCTAAGCATTTTAAAAAACAAAAATAAAAAAAAATCAAAGAGGGAAAAAAGTCAAAAGTCAACAAAAGTCAACAGAAAAGTCAACATTTCAAAAATGCTGACTTCGCACTGCGAAGGTCACTTCGCACTGCGAAGTCTGCGATTTTTCTGCAGATTCTTGGTTTCTTTGATTTAATTCCAGAATTTGTTGCATATCATTTCCATAATTATTTTAAGTAGCATTCATGGCTAATTGGGCCAAGCAAAACCAGAATTGAAGGACTTGCCATTAATGCCAAGGTTGGAAGCTTTTTCTTCCAACCTAGCATGTGACAAGCAAGTGGGCTTGCCCTTGGGCAGCTCTAGTCCCTCCCATGTGACCTGTTAACCACCACCAGGTTGCCAGCCACCTGCTTGAGGACTTTCCTCCTGCTTGCTCCCCCAAAACCAGTCAAACTAGCTGGATTTTCTCACTTGAAAAGCCATGAGTGCCTACTCTGTTTTTGCAGCAGCTTTTCACCCCTCACACCAGCCATAAGTAGCCTTTTTCATCCCTCAATCTCTGCACATTACAATGCACGTTTTCATTGATCAACCATTGAGATTGCAAGGATTGATCCCCAAGCATTAGCCAATTGCAATTCAGCTTTGTTCTTCATTATTACCTTCTAGAATTGGTTGAATTTGTGGCTGAAATCAGGCTGAATCTTGCCCCTTGGTACAAGGCAAGGTTGCCTCTATCCATTAGCATTTAATGCAAAAGGATCCAGCTTGATCTTAGCCACAAATCAGCTGAATTTTGGGATTTAGTAATGATGAAAAAGATTTGGTTTTGGCCTATAAATAGAAGGCAATGCCCAAGGGAACAAACACAACTAAAAAACAGCATTTCAAGAGCAGAAACACAACAAAAAACAGCATTTCAAGAGCAGAAACTCTACTCATTTTCAGCTTACAAACCCTCATAAACAACCAGAAAAAATCAATCCAACACAAAGCTTTACCAAAGTTCAAGTTCATCACCAATACAAAAAAACCTTTGTGAAAGCCTTCAACCAAATACAAATCAATTGCAGCTGGAGCTTTGCTAAGGAGTTCTGTAAGTTTCTAAGCTTTTCTTTTGCATTTACAATTGTGTTTGCATAGCTATTTTGGTTCAAAACCATTTGATTCCAAAAAACCCCTTTTGAATTTCAAAGAAATCCCAAGGTTTTCAAAACATCAAAACTGGTTTGTCCAACCTTTTTCACCCCAAAAACTCAAAGTTTTTCACCCACCTATAAGGTCTTGAGTGTGTTCAGAAGTTGTTTCTGAACAAAAGTTCAGAAACAGCTTCTGAACTCAAAATTTCGCATGCTTCGCAGTGCGAAGTCATGGTCGCAGTGCGACCATGACAGAACTCAGAATCTGAGTTTTTGTGTCCAAATGACCAATTTTTGAGGTTCTAGCCCAGGAGCTCAGAACCTAAGAGTTTTTAAACCCATGTTCTTCAAACCATAACAAGGATTTTGCACAATTTTGACAAAATCACAAGTTCGTATGACATTTTGTGGATAACTTGTAAAACAAGTTATGTTCCCAAACTTTCAAACAAGCATGAACAAACAAGCTATGTTCATCATCTTAATCAAAACTTGAACAATAAATATTGTTCATGATGTTCAAAACTCAAGCATGAACATACGCCAAATACGTTCGCTTTTCGCAAAATGAGCCGAACTTATGCGTTTTCTAGCAAAATTGCTAAACCTTCCCATTTTGGGTTTTCAAACCAAATGTTTTGACATACCTTGGGATTTCTAAAGGATTCAACCCAAAAACATGAATGAAAAAGGGATGGTGTGACGTATGTCTCTCCATCGCCCCGATTGTACGAATGCGTGACGTATGTCTCGTCGTTCGGACAATCGTCATTCCTTTTTCAATATGTACAACCCTAACCAAACCAAAACTTGGCCCCTTGTGGTCAATCCAAACCTTTTGGTCCCCCGTGGCCATTAGACTCACCCCTCGACTCGTTTGAGTCACTCGGTCAATGTTCGACTCATCCGAGTCCATTGTACCTGTTCTTGATCTCAGTGGATCAATCGAACAATCGCCCGACTCTTCGGAGTCCACTCGGTCAATGATTGACTTGTATGAGTCCATTGCACCTCTCTTGGTCCCGTAGCGACCAATTAACCCTTTACCCTAACGGACGTACCTTTTAACAATTCTAATGCGATTCACGAACAAACGCTTAATAAGTCTCCCAAGCGCGAGCATACAAGCTATACGCTTAATAAGTCTCCCAAGCGCGAGCATACAAGCTACGTTTAAATCGCAAGAATTCGGTTAAAACATCGTCCATCTAAAATTAACCAACACATGTACGTTTTTCTACCAAAGAACTACGTACGCTTTGAATTCTCCGACTACCGGGAGATACGTAGGAGCAAGATCGACATCTTGTCAAGCGCAATAATAAAAACTTTTTCTTTCTTTTCTTTCGTTTGTTTTTATCTCTTTCCCCCCTTTATTGTATTTTTTGACATAAATGAACATGCACGCAAAGTATTTAAAAACAATTCAAGCTTTAACCAAATAGAAGGTTCCCGTTGAGTACAACGGACGTGAGGGGTGCTAATACCTTCCCCTTGCGTAACCGACTCCCGAACCCGACAATGGTTGCGATGACCATCCTTTCCTCATCGTCAAAGGGTTTTATTATCGTTTCCCTTTAAACAAAAAAAAACTTAAGGGTTTATCAACGTTCCCTTTACACAAAAACTTTGGTGGCGGCTTCACAAAGGCCCTCCGAGCGTTTACGAACGACCTCGGAGGATTTGCGCGTCTTTTTCCCAAGGAAAAAACGAGGTGCGCACACTGGGATTGGCATTTTAATTGTGTCTCCTACTAACATTCCAACAAGTTTTAAGTTCAGAGTTAATGAATGATGTTCAAACAATGAGGCTGAATACGAAGCCTTAATAGCAGGACTTGAAATCTTGTTAGAACTGGGGGCAAAGGAGGTTGAAATTAAAGGAGATTCCAAACTGGCTATAAAGCAGCTAACGAAGGAATACATATGCATTAAAGAAAATTTGATTACGTATTTTGTTCTAGCCAACACGTTGTTACAACGTTTTCAGCATATGGATATTCAACATGTTCCTCAAATTAATAACCAAGAGGCAAATGAGTTGGCACAAATCGCTTCGGGTTATAAAGTCCCTAAAGCAAAGTTAAAGGTGAAATTCTGGCTTAAACTTGGACAATACGCAAAACAGGGCACACAGATAGAAAAACAGAGCACACACAAACAATATCAGAAGCAGCAATAAAACAGTGCAGAAAGATAAAAAGGCACAGATATTTGTTAACCCAGTTCGGTGCAAAAGCCACCTACGTCTGGAGGATACCAATCCAGGAAGGAAATCTACTATAGGAATTAATCCTCAAGACTCAAGACACAGACCCCCTGTTCCTAGCCTAAGCAATTAATCTCCTCCTAGTTCTGATTTCTACCCAACACCTTGAGTATTAGAACACTACTAACTTCCTATCCAAGTAACAGCCTAGTTACTAAAACAACTTCTGAACTAAACCCAGTTCTGAACACAACTTCAATACATCAATGAATAACACTCGTACCTAAAGGCTTAGAGTGAATTACAACTCAAACACACCTAAACCAACTCAGTTGAGTGGCGTACAAATAAAACTCTAAGTTTAACACAAAGACTCTAAATTCTCTGATTTTTATCTCTAATTCGTAAGTCTTCCACAATAGCAGAACAACTCCATTTATAGACTTCAGCAAGCAGCATTAATCTGAACCAAATCTTCTATAATTGATATGTTTCTGAATTATGCAAGGCTTGAAAAGGAAACAAATAATTCTCCAAAGTATCTTGTAAAGATTGCTTCAGAAAACATGATAAACACGAGCCAAATCTTCATAAGATCTTCAACAAATCAATCAGCATTCTAGAACCCTTTAGCCATAACAAATCCATGATAAAACTTACAAAGATTCGCACAGAAATAACACTTAAAAACCCAGCTTCTGAAGAAGTCAACGCGGGTCAACGCATGAATAGTGCGTCTGAAGCACTGTAGTGCGTCTGAAGGCAATTCAGCGTCTGAAGCACTGTTCCTGCGTCTGAAGGCTCATTCAGCTTCTGAAGGTCCAAAGTGCGTCTGAACCACTTCAAATCCATTTTCTTGCAACTGAAGACTTCTTATATACATGGAGATGCTTTGCTTGAACACACTGAATTTACCAAAACATGTAGCCAACTTCAAAATACTCAACAAAAGGAGTTGATAGAAATAAGAGACAAATCTTCTCCGATTTCCCCTTCACGAATAGAATTGTCAATAACAAAAACTGCGGGGGCAGAGGAAATAGACAATCTTTCAGCCGAAACTAAAAATTTTTCAGGCAAATTTGCGAGATTTTGGCTTGAAGTTTTTGCCATTGACAATATGGCAAACAACAATTGGTGCAAACAAATTGTCGAGTACTTAAAAAACCCTGTTGGGAATACCAGTCGAAAGATTAAATATAGAGCCTTAAGCTATGTGGTGATAGGAAATGAATTGTTCAAGAAAACACCTGAGCAAGTTCTACTGAAATGCCTTCATGAAAATGAGGCATATTTGGCGATTTCTAACACCCATAGCGGAGTTTGTGGTTCTCACCAAGTAGGCCTCAAAATGAAATGGCTTTTGTTTCGACAAGGAGTCTATTGGCCTACGATGTTAAAAGATTGTATAAAGTTCGCTAAAGGTTGTCAAGAATGCCAGAAGCATACAGGGATACAACATGTACCAGCAAGCGAACTTCATACGATAGTAAAACCATGGCCATTTAGAGGATGGGCTTTAGATTTGATCGGAGAAATAAAACCTACTTCGTCGAAAGGTTACTGCTATATTATAGTCGGGATAGATTACTTCACCAAGTGGGTAGAAGCCATCCCTTTACCGAATGTGGATCAGGAAGCAGTTATCAAGTTTATTCAGGACCACATTCTGTACAGATTTGGAATCCCAGAGACTATCACCACAGACCATGGGTCGGTCTTCACGGGATGAGAGATCGTAGAGTTTGCCTCCGAAGTCGGATTTAAATTGTTAACTTCGACACCTTATTACGCGCAGGCAAATGGTCAAGTCGAAGCCGCCAATAAAGTTATCATTAGTTTGATAAAGAAACATGTGGGTAGCAAACGAAGAAATTGGCATAATACTTTGAATCAGGCGTTATGAGCTTGTCGAAATTCACCAAAAGAATCGACTAACACTACCCCATTTAGGTTTACATTTGGTCATGATGTAGTTCTACCCGTCGAAGTATGTTTACAATTGACTAGAGTTCAAAGGCAATGCGAGCTTCCCACAAACCATTATTGGGACATGATGTTAGATGAACTGATCGATTTAGACGAAGAAAGAATACATGAATTAGACGTCCTTATGAGGCAGAAGGAGAGAGTGGCCAAAGCCTACAACAAGAAAGTAAAGTCTAAATCTTTTGTTTCAAGATATTTAGTTTGGAAAGTGATTCTGCCTATGGATAAGAAAGACAGAGTTCTAGGAAAAAGTTCAAAGAGAGACTAAATGGTGTATTTGAGATGAAGGATCTTGGTTCATTAGAGATGATTCTTAGTACGAATATCATTATAAATCAGATAAAAGGTGAATTATTCTTGCCTCAATATGGTAACTTGACAAAAATGGTGGAGCGGTTAAGGATGACTAATTCTAAAATCGTTATTACTCCTTTGGATCATCACACAAAGTTGTCAGTTATGCAATGTCCCCAATTTGATAACAATAAAGAGAAGATGAAGGGTGTTCCCTATGCCATTTGGGTTGAAAGCATCATGTTTTCCATGGTTTGTAGTAGGATGGAATTTTCTTATGCAATTAGTAAAGTCAATCGATTTATGGAAAATTCGGGTCATGTTCATTGAAAATCTTTGCAGTTGGTATTGAGATACTTGAATGATTAATTGAAAGGCAGTTTAAAATACACAAGAATAACTCAAGCGGAAGATACTTTAGAGGGGTTTGTGGATTCATACTATGTGGACACTATAAATCTTAACATATTTTTGGTTTATAATATTTGGCATGGCTATTAGTTGAAAGAAAAATCAACAATCCATATTGAGTTAGGAATTATTCAAGAATGTATGAAGATACACTATGATAGCCAAAGTGTCATCTATTTGGCAAATCATCAAGTGCATCATGAAAGGACAAAGCACACTGACATTCGTTTGCACTTTGTTAGAGACATGATTAAACTAAAGGAAATTGTTGTTGAAAAAGTTGCTTCAAAAGAGAATCCGACAAATGTGTTCACAAAATCACTACCTAGATCAAGACTCAAAAATGTCTTAGACTTGATCAATTTTGTTGAAGAGTAATTCATTGATGGATAAAACAACAAGTGTGATAGATTATAGAACAATCTTGATTGTTTGTATATTAATGTATATTGATATAGGTTGGCTAGTATATTAATGTACATTAATAAAGGTTGATGATGAGCCTAATTTGAGGCATTGTATTTTTGTATATATTGGTCTATCATGGAATGAATAAGACACGGAATCAAATTCCTTTATGGTATCAGCAGACTAGGGTTCCTTTCTCTCTAGCTTCCGCAACCCTAAATTGAAAGTCGTCATTCTCCTTCTTCCTTCTCTCTGATCTGCCGCCCACTCACCATGTCTACCCCTCCAAAAAAATTTGAAACTACCAAATATCATCCTGCCTTATCTATCTCTAATGTGAAATCTCTTATTCCCATCACATTGGACTTAGAATCATCACAACATCATTCATGGGCGACACTATTGAAAGTTCAAGCAAGGGTGCATGATGTGCTTTAACATATCATCCCACCTACGGAGAAAGACGAGATCAGGGCGTATGAAAAGACCAAAACCGTTGATCTCCCACTCTGGAAGCGGCTTGATGCAGTGGTTTTACAGTGGATTTATGCCATGGTCTCAACTGACATCCTCACTTCTATACTTGTTGACAATGACTCGGCTGAACAGACAAAACTTGCTTTGGAGGAGACCACCTTTTTAGAACGCACAAAACAAGAAGCCCTTGTTACTAACCATAATTATTTTGCTGATGATGGTTCATCTTCCCAAACACCACATCCAAGTAATAATTTCCCTGGTCGTGCGAAGTCCAACAAAAACCGCAACAATAACAAAAATCGCAACAAAAATAGCGCAGGCGGTGGCCGACAGTCTGGTGGGGACGGTCAGGCTGGTGGTGGACGTGGCAACAACCGCTGGGGTGGTCAAACCGGCGGTGGTGGACGGCCGGTGCAGCAGCAGCGGAGTCAACCTCCAAGGTGGGCGTTGATGCAAGCTCCATGGGCCATGCCTCCCTATCCTTACCCGACTCAACCTTTGTCTAGGAAACCTGGGCCAAACCAACATGGAGTATTTGGCCCCAAACCACAACATCAGCAGGCCCATGCAGCAGCGACACAGTGGGCTCCAACAGACATTGAATCAGTGATACACACGATGTCTCTTTCTCAGCCTGATCCAAATTGGTACATGGACACCGGGGCGACATATCACATGACGTCCACTAATGGTAATCTCTCGTCTTATTTTAATTTGAGAAATAATAACGGCATTACCATTGGTAGCGGTCAATCTATTCCAATTCATGGTTATGTTCATACATCCTTACCTCCCCCAAACCCACCTTTATCTTTAGAAAATGTCCTTCATGCACCTAAACTAATTAAAAATTTAGTGTTGGTGAGGAAATTTACTACTGATAATAATGTGTGTGTGATGTTTGATCCTTTTAGGTTTTATGTCAATGATTTACAGACGGGGACGCGACTAATGAGATGTGATAGCATCAGTGAGTTTTACCCCATCACCTCCACCAATCCAAATGAAATTTCTCATCATTCTGCTTTTTTGGCGCCGTCTCTTTTGCATGATCATTTGGGTCACCCAGGAGCCTCTGTTTTAGAGTCGCTTCGGCATAATAAAATGATTGATTGTAATAGTACTTCTAGGACTAATATTTGTCAATCTTGTGTACTCGGAAAACATATTAAGTTGCCTTTTGTTGCATCCACATCTGTGACATTTATGCCTTTTGATATTATTCATAGTGATCTTTGGACATCTCCTGTTTTGAGTTCTTCAGGACATCATTATTATGTGCTTTTTCTAGATGATTATTCTAAGTATTTGTGGACTTTCCCCATTGCTAAAAAATCACAAGTTTTTTCCATTTTCACAACACTAAAAGCTCATATTCATACTCAGTTTGAACGTGACATTAAAAATGTACAATGTGATAACGGGAAGGAGTTTGATAATGATCTTTTCAGGAAATTTTGTGAGTCCAATGGTATTACCTTTCATTTTTCATGTCCACATACTTCTTTACAAAATGTGAAGGCTGAGAGAAAAATTAGATCAATTAATAATATCATGAGAACTCTTCTTATTCATGCATCTGTACCGCCGTCATTTTGGCATCATGCATTGCAAATGGCAACATACCTTCATAATATATTTCCGAGTAAACTATTAGCCAATGAGTCCCCACTCAAAATTCTTTATCAAAAAGAACCATCATATTCTCACATTAGAGTATTCAGGTGCTTGTGTTATCCTCTTTTTCCTTCAACTACAATAACCAAACTCCAGGCTCGTTCAACTCCTTGTGTCTTTTTAGGGTATTCGTCAAATCATCGTGGCTATAAGTGTTTTGATTTATTGAATCATAAAATTATCACTTGTCGACATGTTTCTTTTGATGAGAACATATTTCCTTTTGCTACGATGCATGAACCAAAACCCATTACTTATGATTATTTAGATAGTGGATTGTCTCCTTCCACGATCCACTATCTTCAACATTAATCATCACATTCACCTATCAACTACTCCACTATCTCCCACGGCCCATCCAACTACTCCACACTCTCCCACACTGATTCCTATGACTCTGCCCTCACCAAATCTGCCCACATCGTTGAGCCCACATGCTGGACCGGTGCCACAACCCACACAAATTCAACCATATCCTACTCCAATTCATGGTCCAGTAACTCGCAGCCAACATGGTATTCATAAGCCCAATCCTAGATATAAACCATACCAAGCTCATAATACCACGATTACAAAATCACCTCTTCCCCGTAACCCCCTTGCTGCCCTTCATGACCCAAATTGGAAATTGGCTATGGATGATGAATTTAATGCTCTTATTAAAAATAAGACGTGTGATTTAGTGCCTCGTCCACCTGATGTTAATATTATTCGTTCCATGTGGATTTTTACTCATAAAGAAAAGTCTGATGGTTCTTTTGAGCGGCATAAAGCCCGTCTTGTAGGTGATGGTAAAACTCAATAGGTTGGCATTGATTGTGGAGAAACTTTCAGCCCAAGTTGTCAAGCCAGCAACAATTCGGATCGTCCTTAGTCTTTCTTTATCAAAAAATTGGCCAATTCATCAGTTGGATTCAGAAGGTTTAAGTTCAGATTGTGTGTCAATGATTCAGAAGGTGACTAGTTTTGCTCTGATACCTAGCATTATGATACCTAGCATTATGTTCAGAGTTCAGAACTTTTGCAGCAACAAGATATGTCTAGATATGATCAAGGGGGAATATGTGTCTCAGGGGGAGTACAAGATCATTATTTTCCTGAGTGTTTGTAATCCTGAAGTGTTGTCCTGAAGAACAATTGTGCTCAGCTCCTGAAGTGTGCTCTGATACCATTTATCACGGCAGTCAGTAGTAAGGGGGAGTTTGTTTGTGAAGCTTCAGGGGGAGAGTTTTATGTGGTTTCAGTTGTCCTGAAGTGATGCTGAATGTGCTCAGAAGCTGTTAAGTGTGTATCAGTGTTCAGAAGTTGAAACTGATTGTTTAACATAGCTGAATCCGCTGCCTAAACTGATTGCTATGATATATTACTGTAGATTTCTTCTTTGCTGAGTAGATTTGATTGGAGATTGAAGAACTTGGATGTGTGAACATTGGTTTTAGCCAAAAATTTGCCAAAGGGGGAGATTGTTGAGTCTTTTGGTGTTGGCTGCATGTTTTGACAAAACCAATGTGTTGAATAGTAGCATCTCCATGATTAGAACAATTCTTCAGTTACAAGTTTTCTCATTTGAAGCTGTTCAGAAGCTGAAATCACCATCAGAAGCTGAAGGTTGCTTCAGAAGCACTGTAGCACTTCAGAAGCTGAATTCAGGTTCTGATGCCAGCGTTGACTTCATCAGAAGCTGGTTATTTTCAAGTTATTCTTGCGCGAATCTTGGCGAGATTTAACAAGGAATTATCCACGCATAATGCTTCTAGAATGCTGATTGATTTGTGGAAGATCTAATGAAGATTTGGCTCGTATTTATGAAGATCATATTTTCAGAAGAAATCTTTGAAGAGATACATTGCAGAATTATATGTTTCCTAATTGAGCCTTGCATAAATTAGAAACATATCAATTCAGAAGATTTGAATCAATTTAATTCTGATTGCTGAAGATTATAAAAGGAGGAGCTTTGCTGCTATTCAAGACTTATGAATTTAGTGTTATAATTCAGAGATTGAGTCTGTGTTTTAAACTTAGAGTTTTTCTTTGTGCACCACTCATTGTTTGAGTTGGTTTAGAGTTTTATAGAGTTGTAATTCATTCTAAGCCTTTAGGTACGAATGAAGTTTTGTTATTGAAATTGTGTTCAAAAACAGGGTATTGTTAAGGGTTGTTCAAGTGGCTGGGTTTAGTTACTTGAATAGGAAGTTAGAGGTTTTCTAATACTCAGAGTTGGGTAGAAGTCTGACTAGGTGGAGGTTAATTGCTTGGGATAGGAACTGGGAGTCAGTATCTAAGTCTTGAGGATTAAATCCAATAGTGGATTTCCTTCCTGGATAGGTATCCCCCAGAGTAGGAGGTGTTTACTCCGAACTGGGTTAACAAACCTTGTGTGCCTTTTTACTTTCCTGCACTTTATTTTGCTACTTGTGTTGTGTTTGTGTGTGCTCTGTTTTAAGCAATTTATTGTGCCCTGCGTATTGTTCAGAACCTGTTGGTTCAGAACCTGGTTACTCTGTCACATTGCCTGGCCACAATTTCAATTGGTATCAGAGCAGGCACCCTGCCTGTGTTTTGGGTGAGATCTAGAGGAGTTAATATCTGGCAAGCATGGATAGAGAAGGAGGCTATGTCAATAGACCACCCCTACTAGATGGCACAAACTATGAGTATTGGAAGTCTAGGATGTGTGCTTTTCTAAAGTCTATTGACAGCAGGACTTGGAAAGCTGTGATTAAAGGCTGGGATCATCCTGTGTTTACAGACAAAGATGGTAATAAAACTGAGGTTCTGAAGCCTGAAGAAGAATGGACCAAAGCTGAAGATGATCTGTCACTGGGAAATTCAAAAGCTTTGAATGCAATCTTTAATGGTGTGGATCAGAACATGTTCAGACTCATCAAACAATGTACTGTGGCTAAGGATGCCTGGGAAATTCTAAAAACAACTCATGAAGGAACCTCTAAAGTCAAGATGTCCAGACTCCAGTTGCTGATTACTACGTTTGAGAACCTGAAGATGAAGGAGGATGAAAATATCCAGGATTTCTACATGAATGTGCTGGATATGGCTAATTCCTTTGATTCTCTTGGGGAG
Organism: Medicago ruthenica; assembly: GCA_018208015.1. Taxonomy (NCBI): domain Eukaryota; kingdom Viridiplantae; phylum Streptophyta; class Magnoliopsida; order Fabales; family Fabaceae; genus Medicago; species Medicago ruthenica. The sequence continues at coordinate 64,590,809 of CM031375.1, read as the reverse complement.
AAGATGTCAGATGAGAAGTTAGTAAGAAAAATCCTCAGGTCCCTGCCCAAAAGATTTGATATGAAGGTGACAGCAATTGAAGAGGCCCATGATATTACCACTATGAAGCTTGAGGAGCTGATTGGGTCATTGCTCAATTTTGAAACTTCCTTTTGTAAACAGCCTGAGAAGAAAGGAAAAGGTGTAGCTTTTAGTGTGAATTCTGAAGCTGATGATCAACAAGGGTCTGATGAGGATGACTTATCAGAAGCTCTAGTGTTTCTAGGAAAACAATTCAACAAGATTCTGAAGAATGTTGACAGAAAAGCCAAAGCCAAAGGTCAGAATTTCAGATTCAACAACAAGAAGCAACAAACTGATGTAAAAAGGACCAAGTCTGAGGAGAAAAGTAATCAAGCTAAAGGTGTGCAGTGCTATGAGTGTGAAGGTTATGGACATATCAAAACTGAATGTCCTACTTTTCTTAAGAAGCAGAAGAAGAAAAGCCTAGCTGTTGAATGGTCTGATGATGATTCTGAAGAAGATGCTGGAAGTGAATCTGGTATGTGTGATACTGGTATGGTAGTGAGGTTAGGAGCTATCTTGAAGAAGGAACCTATTTTAGAGTCTGAGACTTTTTCAGAGTCGGACTCAAAGTCTAAAGCTTCATCTGTGTCTGAAGCTGCTAAAACCTCATATGATGAACTAGCTGAAAATTACAAGAAGTTGTATACCAGAAGTGCTGAGGTTTGCAAACAAGTTCTGGATCAGAAGGAGACTATTTTTCAACTGGAGGCTGAGAAAGGTGAACTGTTGGTTCAGAATTCAGAATTAACAGAAGAAGTGAACCTGCTAAATTCTCAACTTGATCAGATGAAAAAGCAAGTTAGGATGATGAACTCTGCTACTGATAAGTTGGAAGAGATTCTGGATGTCCAGAAACAAGGAAAAGCTGGTTTAGGTTTTGTTGATCAGACTCAGATTCATAAACAGATGAATTTTGTTAAAAAGTTTGTTCCTACCACTAAGACTGATGATTCTATGATTGGAACATCTAAGATGGCACCTCAGAAGGAAGCCCAGATGCAAGGTCAGAAGCATATTCAGATGAGACCTCAAAAGCAAGCTCAGAAGAGACCACAGATGCAAGGTCAGAAGCATGATCAGATGCTACCTCAGAAGCAACCCCAGAAATTTTTCAGAAACAGAAGGAGGAGAAATCATCCATGGATCTGTCATCTTTGTGGAAAGAAAGGGCATATCAAACCATTTTGCTTCAAACTTTATGGCTATCCTGAACATTTTCAGTATAGAAGAGTTGAACCAGCTGCTATCAGACACAATGTTCAGAAGGTGTGGAAACCCAAAGTTCAGAATGTAGGCCTTATAGCTCATACTTCTTTGAGAGCCAATTCAAAAGAAGACTGGTATTTTGATAGTGGGTGTTCAAGGCACATGACTGGTGTGAAGAAGTTGCTGAGCAATATCAGATCATACTCCAGAAGTTATGTTACATTTGGAGATGGTGTAAAAGGTCAGATTCTGGGTATTGGTGATTTGATCAGTGAAGGTTTGCCCAGACTTAGATGTGCTACTGGTGGAAGGATTAACCTCTAATCTGATCAGTATTAGCCAACTTTGTGATCAAGAATTGAAGGTTAATTTCAACAAGCTAGAGTGTATTGTTACTGATCAGGAAGATAAGATTCAGATGAGAGGTTGCAGATCCAAAGACAACTGTTACTTATGGGTTTCTGAAGAAGAAAGAAGTCCGACTTTTTGTCTTATGAGCTCAGAAGAGGAAGTCAAACTCTGGCACCAGAAACTGGGACATCTGCATCTGAAAGGCATGAAGAAAATCCTAAGTACTGAAGCTATCAGAGGTGTACCTAATCTGAAGATCAATGAGGACAATGTTTGTGGTGATTGTCAAATTGGGAAACAAACAAGAAAGTCTCATCCCAGATTAGTTCATCAGGTAACTACTAAAGTACTAGAACTTGTTCATATGGATTTAATGGGGCCTATGCAAGTAGAAAGTATTGGAGGAAAAAGGTATGCTTTTGTAATGGTTGATGATTACTCAAGATTCACTTGGATTAGTTTTGTTAAAGAAAAGTCTGACACTTTTGAAGTATTTAAAGACCTGTGCATTCAATTACAAAGAGAAAAAGACTGTGGCATAGTCAGAATCAAAAGTGATCATGGCAAGGAATTTGAAAACAAGAGTTTTTCAGAATTATGTGCTTCTGAAGGTATAAAACATGAGTTCTCTGCACCTATCACACCTCACCAAAATGGTGTAGTTGAGAGGAAGAATAGGACATTAGCAGAATGTGCAAGGGTTATGCTGCATGCTAAGAAACTTCCAAATATGTTCTGCGCTGAAGCAATGAACACAGCATGTTACACACACAATAGAGTCACTTTGAAAAAGGGAACAACATCTACACTGTATGAACTGTGGAAAGGAAGGAAGCCTACAGTCAAATACTTTCATGTGTTTGGGAGCAGATGCTATATTTTGGCTGACAGGGAAAATAGAAGAAAACTGGATCCTAAGTCTGATGAAGGCATATTCCTGGGTTATTCAGTGAACAACAGAGCTTATAGGGTGTTTAATTCTAGAACCAAGGTTGTGATGGAGTCCATAAATATTGTGATTGATGATCTGTCTGCTGAGAAAGATAGAGGTGAGTCTGAAGTTGTTCCAGAGTCTGAAGCCTCAGAAGAACAAACTTCAGAAGCAGAAAAGCATCCAGAGTCTGAAGAAGCAGAAGTGCATCCAGATCATGACCCTACCAATAAAGGGCCATCAATTAGAGTTCATAAGGATCATCCTAATGAGCTTATCATTGGGAGTTTGGATCAAGGTGTCAGAACCAGGAGATCAGACCCAGCTGCTACTGATTCATGTTTTGTGTCTAAGTTTGAACCCAAAAATGTAAAAGAAGCTCTAACTGATGAATTTTGGATTGAAGCAATGCAAGATAAGTTGAATCAATTCAAAAGGAGTGAAGTGTGGGATCTTGTTCCAAAACAGATGAAAGTGGTACTGTAGTCAGAAACAAGGCAAGGTTGGTTGCTCAGGGCTATACTCAAGTAGAGGGTCTTGATTTTGATGAAACCTTTGCACCTGTGGCCAGACTAGAGTCCATAAGATTACTGTTGGGTGTCTCCTGCATTCTGAATGGATATCTGCAAGAAGAAGTGTATGTTGAACAGCCTAAGGGTTTTGTGGATCATCAGTTTCCTGATCATGTGTACAAATTGAAGAAAGCCTTATATGGACTCAAGCAAGCACCAAGGGCATGGTATGAAAGGCTTACTCAATTTCTTGTGGCTCAAGGATACAGAAAGGAGGTTCTGATAAGACTTTGTTTGTGAAAGATGAAAATGGGAGTCTGATGATTGCTCAGATTTATGTGGATGATATAGTGTTTGGAGGAATGCCTCAGAAGATGGTCAAACTGTTTGTTCAGCAAATGCAATCAGAGTTTGAAATGAGTTTGGTTGGAGAGCTGACTTACTTTCTTGGTTTACAAGTTAAGCAAATGGAAGATACCATCTTTATTTCTCAGAGTAAATATGCCAAGAACATTGTGAAAAAGTTTGGTATGGAATCTGCTGCTCATAAGAGGACACCAGCTGCTACTCATCTGAAGTTGACCAAAGATGAACATGGAGTATCAATTGATCAAAGTCAGTACAGAAGCATGATAGAGAGCTTGTTGTATTTAACTGCAAGCAGGCCTGATATCACTTATGCTGTTGGAGTTTGTGCAAGATATCAAGCTGATCCTAAGATGAGTCATCTGACACAAGTTAAAAGGATCCTGAAGTATGTGAATAGCACAAGTGACTATGGAATCATGTATTCTCATAGTTCAAGTTCTGAACTGATGGGATATTGTGATGCTGACTGGGCTGGAAGTGCTGATGACAGGAAGAGCACTTCAGGAGGTTGTTTCTTTTTGGGAAATAATCTAATTTCTTGGTTCAGCAAGAAACAAAACTGTGTTTCATTGTCAACTGCTGAAGCTGAGTATATTGCTGCTGGGAGTAGTTGCTCACAACTGGTTTGGATGAAACAGATGCTTGAGGAGTACAACATTGAACAAGGAACTATGACATTGTTTTGTAACAATTTGAGTGTTATCAACATCTCTAAGAACCCAATACAGAACAGCAGAACTAAACACATAGACATCAGACATCATTTTATCAGAAACCTTGTGGAGGATAAGACTATTCAGCTGGAACATGTGAACACTGAGGATCAAATTGCTGACATATTCACAAAGGCCTTAGATGCTAAACAGTTTGAGAATTCGAGAAGCAAGTTAGGTGTGTGTATACATGAAGAATTATAGCAATTACTGCAAACTGGATGTGAGGAAGATAGAGTACCTGCCAGTTGTGCCTGTGCTAAGTGTGATCCTGAACCTGAGTCTGAGTCTGATATGTTTTCAAAGATCTGTGTTACTTATTTTGATTTTAATCCCTATATGAAGACTATTGTTTGTCATAATTTTGTGGCTAAAAAGGGGGAGAAAATCTTAGGTTTAAGTTCAGATTGTGTGTCATTGATTCAGAAGGTGACTAGTTTTGCTCTGATACCTAGCATTATGATACCAAGCATTATGTTCAGAGTTCAGAACCTTTGCAGCAACAAGATATGTCCAGATATGATCAAGGGGGAATATGTGTCTCAGGGGGAGTACAAGATCATTATTTTCCTGAGTGTTTGTAATCCTGAAGTGTTGTCCTGAAGAACAATTGTGCTCAGCTCCTGAAGTGTGCTATGATACCATTTATCACTGCAGTTCAGTAGTAAGGGGGAGTTTGTTTGTGAAGCTTCAGGGGGAGAGTTTCATGTGGTTTCAGTTGTCCTGAAGTGATGCTGAATGTGCTCAGAAGCTGTTAAGTGTGTATCAATGTTCAGAAGTTGAAACTGATTGTTTAACATAGCTGAATCCGCTGCCTAAACTGATTGCTATGATATATTACTGTAGAGTTCTTCTTTGCTGAGTAGATTTGATTGGAGATTGGAGAACTTGGATGTGTGAACATTGGTTTTAGCCAAAAATTTGCCAAAGGGGGAGATTGTTGAGTCTTTTGGTGTTGGCTGCATGTTTTGACAAAATCAATGTGTTGAATAGTAGCATCTCCATGATTAGAACAATTCTTCAGTTACAAGTTTTCTCATTTGAAGCTGTTCAGAAGCTGAAATCACCATCAGAAGCTGAAGGTTGCTTCAGAAGCACTGTAGCACTTCAGAAGTTGAATTCAGGTTCTGATGCCAGCGTTGACTTCTGTTGACTTCATCAGAAGCTGGTTATTTTCAAGTTATTCTTGCGCGAATCTTGGCGAGATTTAACAAGGAATTATCCACGCATAATGCTTCTAGAATGCTGATTGATTTGTGGAAGATCTAATGAAGATTTGGCTCGTATTTATGAAGATCATATTTTCAGAAGAAATCTTTGAAGAGATACATTGCAGAATTATATGTTTCCTAATTGAGCCTTGCATAAATTAGAAACATATCAATTCAGAAGATTTGAATCAATTTAATTCTGATTGCTGAAGATTATAAAAGGAGGAGCTTTGCTGCTATTCAAGACTTACGAATTTAGTGTTATAATTCAGAGATTGAGTCTGTGTTTTAAACTTAGAGTTTTTCTTTGTGCACCACTCATTGTTTGAGTTGGTTTAGAGTTTTATAGAGTTGTAATTCATTCTAAGCCTTTAGGTACGAATGAAGTTTTGTTATTGAAATTGTGTTCAAAAACAGGGTATTGTTAAGGGTTGTTCAAGTGGCTGGGTTTAGTTACTTGAATAGGAAGTTAGAGGTTTTCTAATACTCAGAGTTGGGTAGAAGTCTGACTAGGTGGAGGTTAATTGCTTGGGATAGGAACTGGGAGTCAGTGTCTAAGTCTTGAGGATTAAATCCAATAGTGGATTTCCTTCCTGGATTGGTATCCCCCAGAGTAGGAGGTGTTTACTCCGAACTGGGTTAACAAACCTTGTGTGCCTTTTTACTTTCCTGCACTTTATTTTGCTGCTTGTGTTGTGCTTGTGTGTGCTCTGTTTTAAGCAATTTATTGTGCCCTGCGTATTGTTCAGAACTTGTTGGTTCAGAACCTGGTTACTCTGTCACATTGCCTGGCCAGAATTTCAATCTTTACCCTTCCTCCATAGATGATCTTGTCTCCTATACTGATGCTGATTGGGGAGGATGTCCAGATACTAGACGATCCACGTTAGGGTATTGTGTATATTTGGGCGACAATCTAATCTCGTGGTCGTCAAAACGTTAGCCAACTCTATCTCGCTCTAGTGCAGTACCGAGGAGTGGCTAATGTTATTTCCGAATCCTGTTGGATTCGTAATTTGCTCTTGGAACTACATTGTCTGGTTCGCAAAGCGACATTGGTCTATTGCGACAATGTGAGTGTCATTTATCTGTCAGGCTATCCCGTTTAACACCAATGCACAAAGCATATTGAAATGGATATTCACTTTGTTAGAGAAAAAGTGGAGCGTGGAGAGGTTCGGGTCCGTCATGTTCCTTCTCGTTATCAAATAGCCGATATCTTCACTTTCGTAACAGTCTCAGCGTTCGTGACCCTCTCGCTTCGACTGCGGGGGTGTGATAAATTATAGAATAATCTTAATTGTTTGTAATTAGTCTTTACTAGTTATTATTGTATATTAATGTATATTTATATAGGTTTACTAGTATATTAATGTACATTAATATAGGTTGACGAGGAGCCTAATTTCATGCATTGTATTTTTGTATATATTGGTCTATCATGGAATGAATAAGACACAGAATCAAATTCCTTTAAAGTGGTTGATGGTTAAATTAACATCACCATCGATTTGAAGGTAAGGTATAGAATTGTGGTGTATGCCTTAAAATCTCATGTTGAATGTGAAAAAAAATGGTTTCTTGTTGTCCAAGATTATAGGAGTGTAAAGATGGATCAATTGGCAATTTTTTGGTGCATTTTCACGGATTTCACTAATGTCGAACACACCTTGCGCATGGAGCTACACACAGGGCACACCAGCTTGTAACAATTTGCACACAAGGCATGCAGTACATTCGCAAGGCGCCCAACTCTGGGACAACTTCTATAAATTGCATTTTTTTCGCATTCTTTTGTGTTAATATTGTAAAATCAAAGGATGAAACTTTCAGGAAAATCAAGGCTTTGAATTGAATGTCTTTGAGTAAAATTTTTGGGTTAGAAAATACTTTATACATCTAGGATAGTGAGATCTCATTATAGGAAGGAACAAAAGTGTTCTCTCGTGTTTTCTCTTAGGATCTTTATGTGGGTTTGATTGACTTGAAAAATGGGTCTGAGAGCTTGTGAAGCTAATTTCTTGTAACATGTTTGTATCACTCATTTCATAGTGGATTGGAGAGTTTCTCTCTTCCTCAGACCTAAGCCTTATTGAGCGAAGTAGGTAAACAAATATTGGTGTGTTGATTTCTCTACTCTCTTATCTTTGATATATTGTTATGCTTGTGGTTTTGTTGTACTTAGGTGTTAGACATGTTGTTATTGTTACTTAGACTGCATTGGATTTGGTTTACTTTGACTCTTGCTCCACACATCTAAGATTTTTGGTGTGATTTGATTTTTAAATTCACAGGATATGTAGATGAAATGACAAACACCACCGAAAATTCTGACATATAAATGCAAAATCCAGATTTCAAATGCAAATAATAATATTCAGCCTAATAATATCGACATAATCGGTTGAGTTGGACCATTAATAACAAGTTAAATCAGTCATGTGGCAGTGATATTGTATCATGGTCTGTCTACCAAGAAAAAAACAATTATTTTCTATCTAAAATAAGTAATTTGAATGATTAAAAATGTTCATAAAAAAAGAGAGAAAGGGATAGATATGGTAGAGCATAAAATATGGAAATAGGTGTAGATGACAACCATGAAGAGAGTGCAATGTGTGTGTGGAAAAAAAAACAAGAGTAACCTGTCTGTCAGTCTCTGTCATTGTTGCGCTCGGAATTTAGGGAAGGATCATGAGTCACTCAATACGCCCCCACCCACACCATTCAATTTCCCTTCACAAGTACTTTTCACGTCATTTTTTCTTTTTTATATTCGATTTAATATTTTGTATACAAAAACAAGAAAAACAGTGCAATAAACTATGATTTATTAACGTATTTTTTTAACTTTATAAGGAGATAAAATACAGGGTTTTATACACACACATATATATATATACACACACACAAAAGGATGCTAAACCATACTACTATTTTTTTTTAAAGTGACCATACTACTTCATGACATGTCTAGTTAGCATATTTAATTAATTAAGAGAATGGAAAATTATTGTGTTATCTCTCATCCTTTTGCTGAACTTCTTGGTCTTCGTCTTCTCTTGCAAAATGGTGTTTTTATGAGGTAACTCTTATCTCTTATATTCTTTGGAAGTGTTTGGCATTTATATTCCATCTACTTCAAAATATGTTTAATACTCAAAATACTTTTACTTGTATTTACATGGACATAAGTAGCGGTGGAAATAAGCTAGGCTGAGCTAGGCTTTGCAAGACCTAATTTTGGTCTGCCAAATTTATTAAGGCCTAAGTCTGACATGTGGCCTGTCATAGACTTACTTGTGAGGCCTGAGTCTGACCTTCTGAAAGCCAGATAAGACCTGCTAGAGTGTTTAAAACTTATATCATATGAACATATTTAAGTCAGCAATGTGATCTAAGTTTAAATAGACTAGCAAACTAATAGATCAATTAAATTAAACTCTCTTTTAATAATCGACATGAACTTTTATGGAATTTGACTATATATTATATCATATTTCAATTCTAGTTTATAATAATACATTTGTATATGCGGAAAATTAATGTATACTAATAAGCTTAAATTAATAACAAATTTATATTTTAATTCAAAGTAGAAAATATATTATAATAATAAATAATATTATTCATATTTACGTAAATAGGTCGGCCTAATAAGCTTAAAAGGTTTTTTGAATGTCTTGTGACCTGACCTTTTAAGCTAAATAGGCTTCTAAAAATGACTAGGTCTTCTCTATTTAAGAAAAAAGTTTGGTTCTCTATTGTAGGCTAGGTCGTAGGCCCGTATAAGTCGGAATGACATTTTCCTATCCCTCGACATAAGTTGACTGCTGTCACTGTTTCATGTTGTCATTGCAGTCAAAACAGTGTGAACCATTAGATCTATCTAGTCATCAATGATTATTCACTTATTTTGTCCATACATAAAAATAAAAATAAAAACAATTGAAGAGATCAAGAAAAACCTCACTCTGGTCGATCTACACGAATTCTCGCAACAGAAGCATATTTTGGTTTTATCATTGGGCTTTGAAAAATGGTGTCCAGATTTAATTATTAAAATAAATGGTATTAAAAAAAGGAAAAACTAACTTGTATCCTTAAATAAGTTAATGAATTAGACACAAATTAGCACGATCCTTAAAAAAATAGGCTAAAAAAAATACTTATAGTGATGTGTTGGTGGTGTAGTACCAAGAACAATGCATCAAAATATACCCAATTCATGCTACAACTAATGTAATTTTTGAACCAAATCAATGTAGTTTTTTTTTAAAAAAAAAAAGGTTAAATATGTTTTTGGTCCTATAAATTAAGAAATGAATTTATAAAATGGAATAAATTTTATTTCAAGATGAATTTAATCAAAACTTAAAATGGACAGACCAACAGTCGGTTGATACATAAATCACCAGTGTATATAGAGATCATCATTAGACCACCTACAATGGTGGTGTTGAATGAGTTATTCAACATGTTGAAGCCTTGCAATGGTGTTGAGAGTGTTGTTGAATGATGAGTTGGCAAGGCTTGCTGTTGAAAGGATTCAACTCAGTTGAAAGCATTCGGCCAGGACGCGTGGCAAGCTGCCAATGGCTCAAAACCGGCGCGTGCAGCACACGCGGAGACAGCGCGCGTGGCGCGCAGAAGGAAGAGAGAGAAGACAGATTTTTGTTTAACAGCAGGACGCGTGGCAGATTTTTATTGGTTCGCTGGATTTTTATTATCTTAATAATTTAAACTCAATTATTTCATTGTAAATTAATTTAAAAAAAAAAAAATTACCAAAATTCATGATTTTTTTTCCTCTATAAATAGAGACTTGGTTCATTTGATTTGGACACAAAAAAAAACCAAGTTTTTCAGTATCCTAATCTTGTTACTATCCTCCTATTACCTATCCTTTTGAAGTTTTAAACTTGTTGTTAGTGAAATGGATCCAAATAATAACAATTTCAACACCCAGAATTCTTCTGGTTACCCATTTAGCTACCAAAATCCCAACAATTATCAAAATCCAAATCAATTTCCAAACCAACGTCCTCAAAACATGCATAATTTTGGATTTGCACCAAATTTCAACCACCCATCCTCTGTTCCAAACTTTAATCCATATTATGGATCTATGATGGGATATCCATCTCAAACACCCCCGTTTGGTGGTTATATGCCAATGGGAAATGAAAACTTTCCGAGTGTTGGTGCACCTGAATTTCCTGAATTTTCAACACAAATAACTCTTGGTGGCATGACAAGTGGTAACGAAGTCACTCCAATTCCAGAGGATTCAACTCCTAAGAGCAAGAAAGCCCAGCAACCAGCATGGAGCACTGAACAAAATTTGGTGCTAATTAGTGGGTGGATTAAATATGGAACAAGCAGTGTTGTTGGGAGAAATCAGAAAGGTGAAACATATTGGGGTAAAATTGCTGAGTATTGTAATGAGCATTGCTCATTCGATCATCCGCGAGATGGTGTTGCATGCCGAAACCGTTTTAATTATATGAACAAAATACTGAATAAATGGATTGGCGCTTATGAAAGCGCTCAGCGTATGCAACGAAGCGGTTGGTCGGAGAATGATATTTTGGCAAAAGCGCAGGAATTATACGCGAGTGGGAAGAATATTCACTTTACTTTAATGGCAGAATGGCACGCTCTCCGTGATCAACCACGTTATGGTAGTCAAGTAGGAAATATTGGATCAGGCAGTAGTGGATCCAAGAGATCTCACGACAGTGATGCATGTGGCTCAAACTCTGTAGGATCTACTGTTCGTCCAATGGGTAGGGAGGCAGCTAAGAAAAAAGGTAAAAAGAAAAGTAAGGAAGCTGCCTTGGAGGTGGTGGATAAAGAGTGGGCTGAATTCAAACAATTCAAGGAGAAAGAGCTTGAACAATTGGACAAGATAGCGTCGGTGCAACAGGAGGCTAATAAATTGATGAAAGAAAAGACTCATGCTAAAAAAATGAAAATGTATCTAAAACTAAGTTCCGAGGAGAATCTCGATGATCGGAAGCAAAAGTTGTTGGATATGTTGAGCCAAGAGCTGTTTGATAATTAATTTCAATCAAATTGTATGTGGCTTTTGGCTGTAATGTATGAGTTATTGTGTAATTTCAATCAAATTGTGGCTGTAATGAAATTGTCCGTTGATTAATTTCAATCAAGTAATTTCAATCAAATTTCAATCAAGTCCCCACTGTTTGCTTTAATAATTGTCCGTGACTTTTGGCTTATCTGTTTGGAATCCGAATCCTTATCTGTCTGGAATCCGAATCCAAATCCTTATCTGTCCGTGACTTTTGGCTTTCATAATTTACTTTCAATCAAGTCCCCACTGTTTGCTTTAATAATTGTCCGTGACTTTTGGCTTATCTGTTTGGAATCCGAATCCTTATCTGTCTGGAATCCGAATCCAAATCCTTATCTGTCCGTGACTTTTGGCTTTCATAATTTACTTTCAATCAAGTCCCCACTGTTTGCTTTTCACCCAATCCTTATCTAAGTATTAACTCAATACAATAACTTATTTCGAATCCGTCAATGTCCACCACTTAATGTACTTGTATATAAGGACTCATAGATACATACATTGAATCACCAATATCCCAAATCTCATTCAATCTACTTCAAAATATCACAAAAAACTATTAATGGATCCATCAGAATATCCTTTTGATATCGCAGCCTACAAACGAAAATGTGAAATGGAAGAAACTTATATGGCCAGGCGATTCAGAGAGCGTCGAAACAAAATATTGGAAGATAGTGCACCTCGTAGTAGAAAATATCTCAATAGAGATCATGCAGCGGCAAACCAAAGACTAATTGACGACTACTTTGCCGATGAGCCTACATATGACGATGCAATGTTTCGTCGTCGGTACCGGATGCAAAAACATGTTTTCCTTCGAATCGTTGGGGACCTTTCAAGTAGTGATAACTACTTCACCCAACGAGTTGATGCAACCAATAAAGAAGGTATATCACCGTTAGCAAAATGTACCACAGCAATGCGAATGCTAGCATATGGTGTGGCAGCAGATGCGGTCGATGAATACATCAAAATAGGAGGTACTACAGCATTGGAGTGCGTACGTAGATTCTGTAAAGGAATCATACGATTGTATGAGCAAGAGTACCTGAGAGCACCAACCCAAGATGATCTGCAAAGAATACTACATGTAAGTGAAATGCGGGGGTTCCCAGGGATGATCGGGAGTATTGATTGCATGCACTGGGAGTGGAAAAATTGTCCTAAAGCATGGGAAGGTCAATTTGCTAGGGGGGATAAGGGAACCACCACAGTTATTCTTGAAGCAGTTGCATCTCATGATCTATGGATTTGGCATGCCTTTTTTGGATGTCCGGGAACGTTGAACGATATAAACGTTCTAGACCGGTCACCAGTGTTTGATGATGTGGAACAAGGAAAGGCTCCAAGTGTGAATTTTTTTGTGAATCAACGTCCCTATAACATGGCATACTATCTAGCTGATGGTATCTACCCTTCTTATCCAACTTTCGTCAAATCGATCAGACTTCCTCAAAGTGAACCCGATAAGTTATTTGCAAAAGTTCAGGAGGGATGTCGGAAGGACATCGAACGTGCATTTGGAGTGCTTCAAGCTCGATTTAAAATCATCCGTGAACCAGCTCGCTTGTGGGACATAGACGATTTGAGTATCATCATGAGGTCATGCATCATATTACATAATATGATTGTTGAGGATGAACGAGATACATATGCTCAACGTTGGACCGATTTTGAGCAATCTGAGGCAAGTGGATCTAGTACACCGCAACCATACTCGACCGAGGTGTTACCCGCTTTTGCAAATCATGTGCGTGCTAGATCCGAATTGCGTGATCCAAATGTTCATCGCGAATTGCAAGCAGATCTAGTGAAGCACATATGGGAAAAGTTTGGAATGTTTCATGATTAAAGATGATTTGTATCGTACTAATTAAGTTACTTGTGTCGTGTGCTTAATTTGTTGTCTTGCATTTTAAGTTATTGTTTGCCGCGTGTTTAATGTATTGTATTGCATTTTAATTTAAGAAAATAAATATTAATTATTTAAATAAATTTTGTTTTTACAAAAACACTAAAAAATAAATTGTTAAGTTTTTATTATTTTAATTTAATTATAATTAAATTAGTTTGTAATTTTATGTAATTATAAAAACAAAATATAAAATTAAATAAGAATATGAAATAAAAAGTGGTGGGGTAGAGTGAGTGGTGGGGTAGAGTGTTGAATGAAAAAACTATTGGAGAGGGTATGTGTTGAATGGTGTGTTGAATGATTATGTGGAAGAGAGAGAAAATGATGTGGAGTGTTGGGAATTGAAAAAGTGTGTGTTGAAGGGTGTTGAATGTTGTTTACCATTGTACATGGTCTTATTGAATTCTATCAAATCGAAATTGATACGAGGGAAGTATACGGTTTCATGCGTGGTATTACCAAGTTCAATGGACACTATAATACAAAATAAGCTTAGTATTGTGACCATACACACGTCTTCAATCTTTTCAGTTGAAGGGGACAAAATCATCAATATCAATTGACATGTATTGTACATAAAGAATGAATTATGAGAACATTTTTTTTTTGTTAAGAAATGTTATTTTAACGTCAAAATTTTGATATCAATTAGGAAGCTTTTTATCTTTAGAAAATGCTAATAAGTACTTCTAATACACTTGTTAAGGAAGGAAAAAAAAAGAAATTTTATGTTAACAATTATACTTTTTAAATTTTTGAGAAATTAACTACACAACTTTCAATATAATACCAGTATATTATATTTGATTCTTTATCTTTTATGTGTAATTGTGGATTATACCCAAGTTGCAGAGGATAACAAGTAAAAGAGAAATAAAGATACACATGAATGGTTTCACATATGATGTATTCAGACAACACAACTCTTATTTTTATTTGCTTATGAAAAAATTCGTATTATTATTATTATTATTATTATTATTATTTTTGGTACGAGTGAAATTAAAGAAAAAAGAAACAAAAAAAACCATAACACCTATTATTATTATTTTTTGTACCATGATTTGAATCATCACATTTATAAGCTTAAAAATCAAATATTTAAAGACATATTCTCCACAACACCTATTACAAAGAACATATTTTCTCCATACGACCTCACCATGCACACCAAAAAACTTGGAAGTAGGGGTAGAAATAGGCTAGGTAGAGCTAGGCTTTGTAAGACCTAAGTTTGGCCTGCCAAATTTTTTAAGGCCTAAGCTTGGTCTGCGGTTGTCATAGACTTACTTTTGAGGCTTGAGTCTGGCCTTCTGAAAGCCTGATAATTAAGGCATGAGACCCTGTTTAAAAGCCTATATCATATGAACATTTTTAAATAAGCAATGTGATATAAGTTTAAATAGACTAGCGAACTAATAAATCAATTAGATTAAACTCTCTTTTAACATGAGTTTTTAAGGAATTTAACTATATATTGTATCATATTTCAATTATAGTTTATAACAATACATTTGTATATGCGAAAAATTAATGTATACTAATTAGCTTAAATTACTAATGAATTTATATTTTAATTCAAAGTACAAAATATATTATAATAATAAATGATATTATTCATATTTACTTAAATAGGACAGCCTAATAGGTTTAAGAGGCTTTTTAAATGACATGCGACCTGACCTTTTAAGCTAAATAGACTTCTAAAAAAGCCTAGACATTCTCTATTTAAAAAAAAAACCTAGTCTGGCTTGTCGTAGGCCCCTGTAGGCCGGTCTGACCTATTCTCATCACTACTTGGAAGACTTTCTATCATTCACTTCATCGGTGGAAGAAGTTGTTGTTGGAAAATGAATATTACTTCTATAAGTGGGATAATTCTTTGTTAGTCACAAGCATAAATCTAAATCACTTAGGCACATGTGCATAAAAAAAGATACATCATTTATTTATTTTAATAAAAAGAAAAAATATTTTTTTTTTACCTTTTATTTGTATGAGTAGGCCTAAATACTTCAGATTTAAACTTGTGACTGCACAATTCTTGCTCCATAAATGTGTTTGTTCCACCATGAACATTGTCTTCTTCAAGACCTTAGTTGGTATTATAGATTTTATTTGGATTCGCATATACCAACTCAAATATCTCCACTCCAAGAACTTAGAAACTGCACTCTTAGGATTTCATTTATCCTTTTTGGCAAATGATTTTGGATCCAATAACACTAGTTCCAAATCATTAATAAAAAAACTCAGCTGGTCCCCATATTTAACCACTAACTATCCATTAGATCTCTATATGTTAACAACTATATCAATCAATTTGGTCTCTATATGTTAACAAATTGTTTACTCAATTTTTTTATTGTGCATTAATTTAAGACCATTCCATTAAGATCGAACATGTTAAAGATTTTTTTTATTAAATCTAAACATACGATTGATATCCAATTTTGATTACATTCAATTTTTCAATTTCCAATACATGATCTTACGGAAAGAAGATAATTGTAGTAAAAAATAAACATCAAGAATAAATGTTCATCACAATGCTGAATTTTTCTCTTTATGAGAAATGAGAGGTGCTATACATAGCGAAAAGATTTTCGCTAAATTTCCCAAAGCTTATTAACAGTGTAAATTGATATAGCATGACTGCTTTAAGTTCCGCAATTGCCGAAAAATACGGGAGAGGGTGGTGTGAAACAACCAAATATCACAGTTATTCGCTTGGTATTCGGGAATATTTCTCTCGCGATGTATAGCATTTTTTATGAGAGAATAATCATTGTTGGAGTGTTAGTCCATAATGCAAAGTAGGACGCAAAGACGAAATCTTAAGAATTAAGACTTAATATGTTTGCTGTATCATTTGTTATATCTACAATAATCTTTAGACTAAACACAGTTTCATTATCAAAGTTCATAAATAGAAACATCAAACATGTTGTAAATGTATTGACATGCTTATAATTAACTAGCCTCTAACCCGAGCGATGCACGGGTTTTGTAGAGCTTCATATATAATTATCAAATTTGCTATATTATTACTTTTATAATTATATTCAATATTATGTTATCAAACTACCTTAAAAAACAGCAAAAACAAAAGATGGACAACAATAAAAATGACAAATCAAAATAAAAAATATGTATAAAAGCTTGCACCAAGAAATTGGTCTTAAATGTAAAAGCTGGAACTGTTATGTGGTAATCGAAAGAAAAATAATAATAATAATAAAAGGATATGTTAATAACTTATATATAATGATGAATAGAGACTCCCCCTTACCTTTGGTTTGCAGAATTTGATATTCCTACGGTAAAATCTCTCTCCAGGTTCTTCTCACTTGTCTCCTTGCTTCTTCTCTCCACAACCCTAGTTTTCCTTTGATCTCTAATCTTTTCTTGTTTGTTGTAACCCTAATTCTCTAATGTTCTCCTCTATTTATAACCTTTTAACTGAGCTAGGTTTCTCTCATAACTATTTAACGGGTTTACTCTTCAATTTTAAATATATTATTAAGTACAAAAATATATTAGATTTAGTACAAAAATATCTCAAATTGAGTACCAAAATATATCATATTCAATATAAAAATAGTATATTAGATTTAATTCAAAAATATCTCAAATTGAGTACCAAAATATATCATATTCAAAATATATCATATTAGATTTTTTTTCATAAATTTCTTTCAAAAGAAAAGTTAGGGTTAGTCATTAGGGTTGTCAAGACTACCCTAATTCTCTAATGCTCTCCTCTATTTATAACCTTTTAACTGAGCTAGGTTTCTCTCATAATAACTATTTAACGGGTTTACTCTTCAATTTTAAAATATATTATTAAGTACAAAAATATATTAGATTTAGTACAAAAATATTTCAAATTGAGTACCAAAATATATCATATTCAATATAAAAATAATATATTAGATTTAATTCAAAAATATCTCAAATTGAGTACCAAAATATATCATATTCAATATAAAAATAGTATATTAGATTTAATTCAAAAATATCTCAAATTGAGTACCAAAATATATCATATTCAGTATAAAAATATATTATTGAGTATTAAAATATATTTCATATCACAAACCAAAATATATTAGATTGTGCATAAAAATATTTTAGCAAAACTTGGGGACTAAGAAATCACTTTCTAACATATTCAATATAAAAATAGTATATTAGATTTAATTCAAAAATATCTCAAATTGAGTACCAAAATATATCATATTCAGTATAAAAATATATTATTGAGTATTAAAATATATTTCATATCACAAACCAAAATATATTAGATTGTGCATAAAAATATTTTAGATTTAATTAAAACACTACTTAATTCCTTCATTCAAAGCCCCTTTTTATAATTGCCGTAGATATATATAAAATAAAAGCAATTATAAGTCACAAAAACCATTAGTGATCCAGTGGTTACAGTTGTGACCTATTAGAAGTTGGTCTGTGGTTCAACTCTCAGCAAGGATTTTTTTTCATAAATTTCTTTCAAAAGAAAAGTTAGGGAGAAATGTGTCATTTTGGGTGTTAGGGTTGCATTAGGGTTAGGGATTCATGTAATCAGACTACTTAACATTTATATGTAAGTGACTAGCAAAGCCACAACAATTTTGCACGTGCTCCGTTCCATTAAGGGTTTTCTGTGCTTCAGTTAATCAATGTAGAATAAGAAATTAACACGCATGTGTCACAGTGTCAAAATATCCAATGTGGTGAAAATAAAATATATACAACCATGGAGTTATCATTGTTGAAGAAAATGCTAGCCAAACACAAAAATACAAAATTTCGTCATATTTTTTTTATCATATTCACTTGATTCTGTTGGCTATTTTTATGTTTAAAGGGGAATATATATATAGAGAGAGAGAGAGAGTTTGTGTAGCATCTATAATAGAACAGATGGGGGAAAATTGGCTTATGTTGTTTGGGCATGCAAGGAGACGATGTGTAGATTTTATCATCAGGAGAATAGATCAGATTGAAGAAGACTTGGAAAATTATAAGTAAAACTATTACGACAGATTTAAAAATTAATAACTTGGATCAAAACATGATTTATGACAGAACATGATTGCAATTTGATTTGTATAGACAACCCTACTTAATGTTTTTTTTTAATTATATATCTTCGCTGTATATAACAATGCCCTTTTTAAATTGCAATTTATCATAGAGTACTGCTATTTAATGCGAAACATTTTATCCCGAGAGCTTCCGGAATTGTTATATCCCGACACTTTTTATCCCGACAAATTCACGAGCGTATGATTCAACATGACCATCACCTCTTTTCCTTTTTTTCAGCACATGCACTTCATGTAAAGGGAAGATCTGACGGTGGATACCAGTTCGGGAAGCTCTCGGGATAAAATGTTTCCCATTAAATAGCAGTAATCCGATATAAACCATGTTTGCAATTATTCCTTTATTGCGCAAAGTTAGCTGTGTAAGAATCAAATTAATGATTCAATGAACTCGTTAATCCAGTCCAGTCCAAACCAATATAAATTGGTTCGATTCTTTTACATGATTGGATCAAACACTAAAGTATGGTGTCAATTTAATTAGTCAAACGATGTTAATCTATGAAAATTTGTATTAATTTTAATTAGAGTCAAACACAGTATGGAGATGATAATAGATTATGATAAATTATTTCTTTATTATTAATTAATAACTATTTTTTTGCATGCATGTAATTAACATGAGAAAAAAGTATATGAGCTGGAAAGTACAATAGGATGTATATATGACCCAAAAGAAGAAAGAAAAACACTCATTTACCATGTCACGGATTAGTATAAAACGAATTTTGCTGGCCATGCAACTACCAAACGTGGCCTATGTTGAACTTTTTTGTAACTGATTCCAGGCATAGCTTTTTGGCTTGCCTGCCACACAAAGGTGCTCTTTAAATAGCTACAAAGTTAGCTAGTAATAGGGAGTTGCATTTGAAATTCCTCAATGAATGCGATACCTTTGTAATATTTCAAAGTTCACGTGAGAAATTCGTAGTAGTAGGTCCAGTGTTGGATCAATTTGGGAATACCATTGAAGTTTATTGACTTCAAGAGGAACTTTGGCCCTTACTGTATAGTAAGAACAAACTGGGAAAGCAAATATTAACAATTATATAATAATATAAACTTGTATATAATAATAATTATCGTCATAAAACTTATATTAAAAATTGTATCATGAACTTCTTTTTTTGGACAGTTGTATCATAAATTTAAAATTATGATATTTTATGCAATGACGGTGTAATTTTTTTTCTCGTTATGCATGCATACAATCAAATCATTTTATTATGCCACCCTTTAAAATTAGTTTCTAAAATATCTCAACAAATATCTATTTGTCATGATTTGATTTGATACATGTACATAAAAGTTTTACATTATAGGTATATACAAATTAAATCCAAAATATAATTTGCGCTGTAACTTTTTAAAATAATGTACCATAAATTATAGCTTATAGTATATATTTATTTTAAATAAGGTACATTTTTTTGAGTGAAATATTAAATAAGGTTTGCTCCATAAAAAAGGTACATATATAACGCATGTCGTTTAAATTATAGCTTATGATGTATTTTGAAAATTACATCGTAAACTACGAACTTTACGTAGACATTTTTTAACAACCAATGCGATACTAGACCTTAGACAAACAGTTTGGAGGAGATTTGTCCGGAATATACAATTTAGACACTATCTTTATAAAAATTTATAGATTTTTATCTTTTGCGTCTTTCTCATAAAAAAAAAAAATAATATTTGATTTTTTCATCTCTAATAGGATATTAAAGGATGGCGGATGCTACCGTGGGAGACAGAATTAAGTCTCCTACGGTACATTACTCACTTTTTTCTTAAAGCAAGTTAATATAGGCCATGCGATTTAATCAACGGTTATCAAGTGTGGAAAAATATAATGGACTGTCTACACCAAATTTTTTTCTTTTCTCTTTTACACTTTTATATTTTTGTTTAGATCTGGGATACACGATTTTTATCATAGACTGCCTACACCATATTTTTTTCTTTTCTCTTTTACACTCTTATATTTTTGTACAGATCTGGAATTTTTTTCTTTTCTTGATATGGAAACAATTGGTCGGATTTTCTCGCTCGCGCGCATCCGCGTGCGCGCGCGCGACCGTATTATAAGAGTGACTTAGAAGTTGAATTTTTTCATGATTTTTTGCAGGCATGTTTAGGACATAAAAACAACATCGCCCACAAAAAACGAGAATTTTCTGACAAGGGATGGATTAAATATGAATTTTTTACGCGCCAAAAACTCAAGAACGCGAAACAACAAAACATGCACCTAGAAAACGAATTTTGAGGTGGTTTTTTGCAGATCCTCTATATGTATTTTTATAGAGGTAGCTGCAAAAAACCAGCTCAAAATTCGTTTTCTAGGTGCATGTTTTGTTGTTTCGCGTTCTTGAGTTTTTGGCGAGTAAAAAATTCATATTTAATCCGTCCCTTGTCGGAAAATTCTCGTTTTTTGTGGGCGATGTTGTTTTTATGTCCTAAACATGCCTGCAAAAAATCATGAAAAAATTCAACTTCTAAGTCACTCTTATAATACGGTTGCGCGCGCGCACGCGGATGCGCGCGAGCGAGAAAATCCGACCAATTGTTTCCAGATCAAGAAAAGAAAAAAATTCCAGATCTGTACAAAAATATAAGAGTGTAAAAGAGAAAAGAAAAAAATATGGTGTAGGCAGTCTATGATAAAAATCGTGTATTCCAGATCTAAACAAAAATATAAGAGTGTAAAAGAGAAAAGAAAAAAATTTGGTGTAGACAGTCCATTATATTTTTCCACACTTGATAACCGTTGATTAAATCGCATGGCCTATATTAACTTGCTTTAAGAAAAAAATGAGTAATGTACCGTAGGAGACTTAATTCTGTCTCCCACAGGTGGTGGTAGAAAAAAAAAATTGGTGAAGAAAGATATATTAATTATTAATTTTTAAAATGAATTTGGGGAAGGGGAAATGTGGTACAGCCGGGTTTAGTGTATACTCTCTCTCCCATGATAGGCAATATGTGTTGCTTGTACACCCTAGAGGGCGCCTTAAAGGATATACACTGAACTCAACTTTACATTGTTATCCAATCAGATTAAAATTTTAGCTACATCAGCCTGCTATATTTTAAAAATATTGACTAAATATTCAAAGTGGCCCTACACAATTTTCTCATGGCCTAATTTAGTCACTAGCAAAAAAATAATACCTAAATAACTTGTATGAGATTTATGCCTCAAATTGAATGATACATCGGTTAAAGATTTAATTGAGTACTAACCTGAAAAGCTATGAATTTTATAATCATACATATTTCAATCTCATACAAGTTATTTGGAAAATCATTGCCTACTTGCTTGTTTTAAGTCATACAAATTGAATGACACACCTGATTCGTTGATGAAGATGTAGAATATCCAAGAGGTAAACTAATGTAAACTTGTTCATGTAAATCGCCATTAAGAAAAGCATTGTCTACATCCAACTGTTTAAAAAACCAGTTTTGACAAAAGGCTAAAGAAAGTAACAATCTTACCGTGGTCATCTTTGCAACGGAAGGGAAAGTATCAAGAAAGTCTACACCTTTTAGTTTAGTATAATCTTTGGCAACTAACCTTGCTTGATATCTCTCTATACTACCATCAACTTTGTGCTTTATTTTGTAGACCTATCTACAACCTATTGGTTTCTTTCCATGAGACAAATCAGTTAGAACCTGGGGTAGACCTGAACTAGGCCTAGTGTGAGCAAATGCCACACCAGCCAGCCGAGGCCTAGTTTTTTATTTTTTAATTGGACACTGCTTTTAGTTCAGATTCTGAAATAATGTCTACCAAAAATACAATCTTATCTCTTCTTAATTTTTTAACACGTCATAAAAATTATATATATCCTTTTGCTTCTTTTGCTTCAACATCCCCCTATTTTTTCTCTCTTAAAAAAATTAAAACAAACTCACTTGATAAAACACACTAACTTAATATTTTTTTTAAAGAACAAACAAACTTAATCTTAATCCCAATCAAAACAAATATTCCTATAATTCAACTTCTACATATCTAAAGAGTATAAAAACAATTTACAGTTTATTATCTTTCTCTAATATCTTTGTTCGTTTGTGTTTTTTCTCTTTTGGGTTCGGTCCTTCAACGACCGTTTTTGGCTAGTTCGGAGTCGACGCCGCCATACACAGTTGCTGCTGGTTTTTGTTTGCTGGTGGTGTATCCTTCTCAGGTTGTGGGTGGTGTTCTGTTCGATGAGATCTACAACTCTGTCGGCGGTTGTGGGCCGCGATGGCTTTTCCCTCCCGCACAATTCACCTTCGTCGTGGCCATCTTGGTTCTTCGTCGTCGCAAGGGTACGGTGTCCGTCTTCGTCGTGGCCGCGATGAGATCTTGGATTGCTGTTTGTTTGGTACGGTGTCCGTCTCCCTCTAGTGGTTTTTCGTTGTTGTTTGGTTTATTGGGTCGCTTGGTGGTGTTAGTGTTTTGATTGTTGTTGCTGGTTGTTGTGTTCGTGGATCTCCGGGACCGTTTGGTATGCGTTTTTGTTTGTTTTTTTATTTATGTTCATGATGAGAGATTAGATTGGGTGGCTGAAGATTGGCCCGTTGTTGTGGTTGGTTTCGTATTCCTGTAAGGGGTTGTTGGTTCGATTAACCCGAAAGGGTCTGGTTACTAACGTATTGGACTCATGATCTGAGTTCTTATGCGTCTCTTGGAAACCGTTGTGTTTGGTGGTCTGTCCTTCGAGTCTCTGGTGTTTTCAGATCTGTTGAGTTCTGCAGGTTTCAAGGAGTCATGGCTGCCTATACTTTGGTACTTGCTCGAAAGAGCTCTTTGCTTGCTGCTTGTACAAAGAGTTGTTGGCACTTGGATTTTGATACCGTGTTGGCGGTCAATCCATTCGCCATTTTTTAATCCTAACTGTTTTTGCTGAAGTTCACTCTTCATATTTTTTGTAACCTAGTTTCGTGCTCGTACGCGGGTTCGCTGGGTTGCACCTGTGACTAGTGAATTTTTGTTAGAATAGATTAGGACCGGTCCACTTGATATGGTTTATCACGATGTATTCCAATTTGGATTGTACCTGGGTCAGGTCTCATGCCCCTAATATCTGTATCTTTCTTTTTATTTTATTATAATTTTCCTTTTGCCTAAAAAAAATATATTTTGACACCTCAACATATATTTATCTTTTTTTTTGTCTTTTGTAACAAAAAAGATCCTATTTAGCTGAGAGAGAAAATAACATTCAAAAGATTGATGTGATTTTGTAATAAAAAATTCTTTTTATATTGATATATCTAAACAAACTAAATTATTAAAAAAATGATTTTATTACGATAAACAAACACAAAATAGATTATTATTTTTTATAAATTTTTTAAAAAAAATACTAAATTATTGAATTTCAATATTATTTTTATTTTAATTCATAACAAACAAGCCCTATGAGGTTTGTTATAACTTATAAAAAATTTAAAGAACATTGTACTTGTTTGTTATAATTTTTTAAAAAATCAGGTTCAACAAAAAAATCTAAAAGCGTCTTTAAATGAAAAATGATTATAGTAACTTTAAAAAAAATATAAGAGAGGGAGAAAATAAGTATAAAAAAATGAACATAATTTTGTAACAAAAAATCCATTTTATATAGTTGTATCCAAACAAATAATTATTCCAAAGAAGTGATTGCTATTACGATAAACAAACACAAAATTGATTATACTTTTTTAAAAAATCTCTAAAAAATAATCTCTAAATGATTGAATATCAAAATATATTTTTATTCTATTAAAAGGTAACCCTATTTTCAATTTATATTCATTAAAAATAGGTCTAATGATTGTACCAAAACAAAAGTTTTTTTTATGTTCATGTGCTTTTATTTCACACTGAATCTATTTGATGCAATATCACTACCTTCCTATAATTTTTTCTTTTTTAGGATGCAATAGAACTACCTTCCTATGAGTTTTTCTTTTATAGGTAGTCTAATGAAAAAATCAGAATTGTTTACATATTTAGTCTAAAAAATCATCATAAATATAAATTTTAATAAAAAAAATACATTTACTAATAAAATAAAAAAATATAGTTGAGACAATTATCGTTGATACTAACAAAACACTGAAAAACTATTTTCACTAAGAAAATAAAAAAGAAAAAAAACATTCAATTATATTTGATTGATAATCACAAAATAATATAACTTCATTCATAAAAAAAAAACATAACTTCAAGAAAGTTACAAAATATTTAATACAAGGTATATACATACTTTTCAAAAAATTACACATTTTCAAGATTGCTTCTTTTCTAAAGATAATTTTCCTTTGTTTTTTCTTTATCTTTTTTTTTAGTCAAAAGAAAAATTATATTAAATAAAAATAAATAGATAAAGGAGTGAGACATTAGACCTAACTCAAGTACAATCCAAAATGGGGATACAACATAATAAATCAGACCAAGTGGATCGACCCTAATCTATCCTAAAAAAATTCATTAATCACGGGCGCAACTCAGCGAACCCATGTACGAGCGCAAAACCAGGTTACAAAAAATATTAAAAGTGAACATCTGTGAAAAACAATTAATGGATCGACCATCAACACGACATCAAAATCCAAGTGTCAACAACTCCATGAACAAATCAGCAACCATAATAGCTCTTTCGAGCTTGAAGAACCAGAGTGTAGGCAAACAAGACACCTTGAAACCTGCAGATCTCAACATATTTGGAAACAACAGAAAATCAAAGAAGTTAGGCCACCATGTCATATTATAAAATAAATAATATATTTTATTGTTATAGATTATTAATTATTATATCTTTTAGAAATATGACTATAAAAAACATTGAAAAAATGATAAATGAGTTACTAAATAATATAGTTGTACAATTTATACAGGAATCATAGCGACATCTTTATCAATAATGAAATCTTTATTATTTTCAATATTTTTACATATTTTTATTCTACCATTTCATAAGATTTAATAATAACTATTTCAATGATTTTATCATGAGCAAATTACTCTTTAAAAAAAAATCATGGAAAGATTACACTAACCTCACTTAAGGTCTTTTAAATAACATAAACACCCGCTCAATTTTTTAACTAAACACTAATCTCCCTTATTTTTTTTTATCAAATTGACAAGTACTTCTCTTATAATATAACACGGTTTAAACTTTGTTAATTCCATTTTTTTTAGCAATTAACCTCTTCATACGAGTATGAACTCACTTAATTTTCGACCATTTTTCTTTCTATTTTTTACTTAGGTGATTTTTCCCAACTTATTGTTCCTCGGTCAAGGTAGTTTAATTTTTAAACTCTAATATAATAAAACAGATATATTCAAGATTATTTCCTTTTCATTGATCAACCACAATGTCCATCCACCAAAATTCTTCTCATTTCTATATTCTCTTTTGATCTCTTCTATAATTGCCGATGTTTGATTCTATTTGGTGGTAAAAACAAACGTTATTGTTTCTCCATTGCGAGAAAAAAACCTCATTTAACTTAATTATGAAAAGAGAAAACAAATACAAACAAACCAAAATGACTTAAATTAAATTGTATATTTACAAAGTTATTAAAATAGATAAAATGAGGAGAGATTGATGTGTTTCAAAAATTAGAAGAGATGCTTGTGTTATTTAAGAAAATCTCAAAGGAAGTCAATGTAATTTTCCCTTTTATCATTAAGGTCGGTTTTATCATTAATTTTTTTTCTCAATTCATATAACATTGCAATGCATTTTGATGCATAATCCTCCGTTTCAATTAGCCCATGCAGAACACGGAGTCGTGCTTAGCATGAGTTAGTTGCTAGTTGCATTTAACAAAGTAAAACATCAAATGTCTTAATTTATAACCAAGCTCACCTCTCAATGTCTTAAAACTGGCCGATGTGGGACTAAGTTTGTTTTTGCTTTAACCTTATTAGAGTTTTTGTTATCATATTAAAATTATAATTGATTTTAGCTTTTAGGTTTTTGCAGGGGCAATTTTTTTCTTCGATTTTCCGATGAGTTAGCAAATGCAAAATTGAGAAAACTTAAAACCCCGTTATTGTACTCTTCTTTAGTTATAGAGTTGTTTGATATCCAACCCTTATCCATTTGATAAAACAAGAGAAAGTCGATACGTGAGCTCTGCACCTTATTTATGTGCCAATAAGGCTTATAAAACCCAAAAATATCTCAAGAGGTTTCCTAGCTAGCTATTCATAAATTCAACAGTATACTTATGCAAAATCAGCTGCAAACTTTCTTTATCCAAGTATTTTAATCTATTTATCCAAAAGGTCCATAATCCACTTACAATTTAATGCTAAATAGGGATAAGTGATCAGAGCTGGTTTGTTGTGATCCCCGTAGCCTATGACAGACACAGAATCACAACCAGTTTGATATGATGCTCCTAAAATGGTAAAACAATAATCCATATAACAAAAAATGAAATCTATATGAACCACAATCAGTTTTCTGAGAAGGTGTTGGGTGAAGTGGGCGAAGGTGTGCCATCCGAGAAATAGGGGAGGCTTGGGAGTTAAGGATGTGAGATTGTTTAATGTGAGTCTCTTAGCAAAGTGGAAATGGAGGTTGATTCATGACGACCAACCACTTTGGAAAAGGGTCCTTTTGGATAAATACGGTACGGGGAGGGATGGTAGGTTGGGGTTGACGGATGTGGTAAGTACGAGGGTGGCGTCGAAGTGGTGGAAAGATGTAATTGGTTTAGAGGAGGGACTTGAGTCAAATTGGTTTAAAGAAAGTGTGCGGAGAAAGGTGGGAAATGGTATAACGACGAGTTTTTGGTTTGATAAATGGGTGGGTAATTATCCTCTTTGTGAGGTGTTCCCGCGTCTTTTTTCTATCTCTAATCAAAAGGAGGCGAAGGTGGGGGATGTTTTTGGGGTGAGAGATGGTGTTGAGGGATGGTCGTTATCTTGGAGGAGGGTGCCTTTTAATTGGGAAGTGGGGTTGATTAATGATTTGTTGGGAATGGTAGATGGCTTTAGAGGGGTAGAGGCGGCGGATGTGTGGTGGTGGAATCCGGAGGAAGGTGGGGTGTTTTCGGTTAGATCGTCTTACAAAGTGTTATTGGAGAAGTTGGTGTTAGGGGAGGAGGCGAATGTGTTGGAAGAGGGGGTTTTTGAGTATCTTTGGAAAAGCGGTGCACCATCAAAAGTGATTGCTTTCTCTTGGTCTCTCCTCTTGGATAGAATCCCCACAAGGGTCAATCTTGCGATTCGTAATGTGTTGCCACCGGATGGGTCTACTATGTGCGTGTGGTGCGGTGTTGATGTGGAGTCAACAAATCATCTCTTCTTGCATTGTGCGGTGGTGAAAAGTGTATGGCGAAAGATTTGTGGGTGGCTTGATTTGAATTTTACTATTCCAAATGATCTTTTTTTGCATTTTGAGTATTGGAGGAATGGAGTGAGTTCGAATAAGCTTAAGAAAGGGTATTTGTTGATTTGGCATGCCGTGATTTGGGCGATTTGGAGAGAAAGAAACAGGCGTATTTTTAATAATAAGGCGAAGGATATTGAAGTGGTTGTGGAAGAAATCAAGGTATTGCCATGGCATTGGTCGTTAAGTAGACTAAAGATTGCATCATGCCTATTTTACGAGTGGTGTTGGGACCCGAGAGAGTGCCTTAAGAGGTAGGCTTCTGCTGGGCAGTGCTGGCTATATGTATTCTGTGGGCTGCTGTCTTGGTTTGGTCAACAGTGGGCTGTCATGGCTGTTGTTGTTTCTGTTGGAGTTTTTTGGACAGCAAGTAAATGTACTGTGCTGGATGGTTTTTGGGAGTTTTGGCAGCGATGTTGGTGTTGTTTTCAGGGAGTTTTTTTGCTTTTTTTGGTCTGTGTATCTTGCTGGTTTATGGCTGGCCTGTTGTATTGCTTTTTCTCCCTGTTAGGCACTTCTTGTGCCGGGGCCTTTGCTTAATATATGCTGCTTTCAAAAAAAAAAAAAAAGTAAGCATTAAACCAACGTACTCCAACTGCTCAATTTAACTTTCATATTGTTATAAGGTGATATCCGTGAATCTCACACATGGGAACAGCCAAAAGGATATTGAGGTATCAAAAAGGCACAAAGAATTATGGCTTGATATTTTCAAAGGGAAATGTGAAGAATATAGCAGAATTTGAAGCAAGTAGTGTGAATAGAATCATGGCTTGATATTTCGAAAGGGAAATTTGAAACTATAAATAGAGCATTTTATATACAGAAGCAAGTAGTATGAATAAAATTTCAATTTTGTGTCAGCTATGAATGTTGTAGTATTTTTGCATGTGTGTGGTAATTCCAATAGTATTAGAGCAGACATAAAGATGCCTCTACTCTGGATTTTAAGCCAATATGCCAAGAAAAGTACGTAACTCCAAATCCGATTAATATGACATCTTTTCTTGAATATCCAAATGGTGCCTTCTGTAATATCCAGAAACAAGTATTATAAGCAAGCATGAGATGTCTCATTTTGTTATTTGCGTGTTATTAATGCAATGTAATGGTAAGGCTGATGAAGTTGAGGACATATATGAATGAGACAACAGAACAAGAATCTGGTGTTATCACGAATAAATGAGTTGAGGAGAATAATAATTTATAATATGTTGTGTTTATTGAACATATATATTCTATCCCACAACCATGTGTAATTACACTCATTCCGATCCATCCATCTACAAGGTAATGACATCATGTCAGTACCTTGAAGATGATTAAGCATTTTGATGATCTCATTGGTGGACTATATCCTCTTTAAATTCCCTAAAGCTCACTACTTCATGTAGTTATGGTTTTTATGTCTTAAATGTTAAAGACTCAAAATTTATATTTTTACTTATGACATTTTCTATTAGGTCATCCATCTAATGATGTCTTTGATTGCATTTGTAAAAATGTTCCAATGTGAAGTATAATACTCACAATGCATGTGATTTTTACTATTTTGTCAAATAGACTATTTTTTTTCTATCTAGGAAAATGCCATGTTGTTCATATTTCCTTTCATGTTTTTCTGATTACTTTGATTTTCTGCTTGACCATATCACACAACCTGATCAAGTTTCTGCCCCACCAACATACACACAACCTGAAACCACTCAACCTATAACTTCTAACACTGATGGTTCTAGTCTTGTTTGCACAAATGCAGAAGACAATATCAATAATGCTTCCAGTCCTCTACCTTCTAACAGTGGTGAAACCATTAACGATGAACTTGTTTCTGCTCTTAGACAGTCCACTAGGCTAACTAGACTGTTGTGAATTCGAACAAATAATCACACCAATAAAACTTAGATGTGTGGAGTAAAGGATGTAGTAATCAATTAGAAAAGTAGTCTAAGCAGCAACAACAACAAACAAACCTAGATTTAAGTGTGATGCCACACCACAAGCGTATTTAAAGCAACAAAGATAAGAAAGAAGAGATAAAAGTGATACAATAGGGTCCATGACCCTAATTTCTACACCCATTTTTTTAAGTTACCCACACTCACAATGAATCTTAAGAGAAAATACTAAAGGAAGTTTTTGATACTTCCTTTAATGAAATCTCACTACCCAAGATGTTTACAATTTACAAATCTTTCCCAACTCAAGAGAATCTATAACTATCACCAAAGACACTCAACCCTAAAGTTTCCTCCTTTGATTTCCCAAGTTTCTTTCTCTTGAAACTCTCTCAAAAAGTGAAGAATGAAGCTTTATATTCAGCTCATATCCTGAGGAATCGAGCCACGATTCCTAACCATATTGTGCCACGATTTGCAAGTTCGTGCACAATACGAACTGGCCATAATCCAACAATTGTGTCACGATTTTATGCACACGTGCCACAATATTTCCAGTAACTCACCCAAGCTGCTCAACACGAAATTGTGCCACGATGCTCAAACCACGTGCCACGATTTCACAAATTCTTCAATAGCAATTTTGAGCCAAATATCAATCACAGATTCTTCAATAGCAATTTTGAGCCAAATATCGACATAAACCACCATATATACTACCTATAATATTATAAGTGAACACGTCCAATATTTCTAGGCTTACATGAAAAATCAAGAACTACCACTAGTCTATACCCTTTAACATTTGTTTTATCCTACCATTCTGCCTCGCCATCTCTCCTAAAATACATTCTAGCTATATTTCAAATGAAATTGAACCTCAAACATTTGCCCAAGCCTCCAAATACAAACACTAACAGGATTCCATACAATTGGAGTTGAAAGCATTAGAATCCAACAAAACCTTGGTTCTAACCAGGGACAAACCTGGACTCACGATATCAGTGGGGCACAATTTTTTTGTCAAATAATTAAATAATTTTTTTTAGCCAAAACCTAAAAGCTAAACTCAATTTTAATTTTAATATGATAACCAAAATTGGAGTTTATAAAAAAGAAGAAGGAAAAAGAGAGATGACATAAAACAGATTGTCTGCACATTACCAAAAAACAAATTTGGAGTTTAAAGAATAAGAAAAGATTGTCTGCACATTACTAAAAAACAAAAACTCTACACTAAGGTTAAAGCAAAAACAAATTTAGTCCCACATCGGCCAGTTTTAAGACATTTAGAGGTGAGCTAGGTTATAAATTAAATTAAGACATTTGATGTGTTACTTTATTAAATAAAAGTAACTTTCGGAATCTGAACTAAAAGCATTTTTCCAATTAAAAAAAAAATTAAACTAGGCCTCGGCTGGCTGGTGCGGCACTTGCCACACTAGGCCTAGTTCAGGTCCGCCCCTGGGCCTCGTATGTTCCCATTCCCAAGTATTTGTTTTGTTTGTTTTTGTACTAACTAATATTTTTACAAGCATAAAATGGGATATTGTCAATATCTGCACTTCGCTATAAGATTCAAACTATCCGCTGTTTGTTTATTTATTTAATAAGCTAATCACATTGATGAAACATACAAAAAAATCTTCCGTCACAACTTTACAAATTCTTTACTTGTCTATTCTATATATGGTTTTCCTTAACACACATATTGCTATTATTAAAAAAAAGCGTATATTGCTATTGCAAAAAATATCTTTTATCTTTGTGTATTGTGTATAAATGTACTTGGGGAAAGTTTTGAATGAATTTCGACCCATTGCTTTGGTAGGGAGTTTGTATAAAATTTTAGCGAAAGTTTTGGCAAATTGTTTGAGGAAAGTTATGGGAACCGTTATTTCTGAGGTTCAATCAGCTTTTGTCAAGGGTAGGCAAATTCTTGATGGTATCCTTATTGCCAACGAGGTAGTTGATGAGGCCCGTAAGTTGAAAAAAGATTTACTATTGTTTAAAGTTGATTTTGAGAAAGCTTATAACTTTGTTGATTGGAGTTATTTGGACGTTGTTATGAGTAGGATGTCATTCCTAACTTTTGTGGCGGAAGTGGATGAAAGAATGTGTAGGTTCAGCAACAACTTCAGTTTTGGTCAATGGGTGTCCGACTGATGAATTTCAGATGAAGAGGGGGCTGAGACAAAGTGATCCGCTTTCCCCTTTTCTTTTCCTTCTAGCAGCAGAAGATTGCATGTTATGATGACAGCTACGGTGGAAGCAAATTTGTTTACTGGTTATAGTGTTGGTAGGCAAACTCCTACTGTGATCTCCCACCTGCAATACGCAGATGATACATTACTTCTACGTGTCAAGAGTTGGGCGAATGTCAGAGCCTTGAGAGTTGTTCTTGTTCTTTTTGAAGCTATGTCGGGGCTGCAAGTAAACTTTCGTAAGAGCATGTTGGTTGTTATTAAAATTGATGAGTCTTGGTTGCTTGAGGGGGGCCTCAGTTTTGTCCTGTAAAATTGGGTGGATACCTTTTATATACCTGGGCATCCTCATTGGTGGTGATGCTAGACGTTTGATTTTTTGGGAGCCTGTTATTGATCGTATAAAGGCTAGACTGTCTGAATGGAAGAGTAGAAACTTGTCATTTGGTGGTCGCTTGATACTCCTCAAATATGTCTTGTCTTCTCTGCATGTCTATGCCCTTTCTTTCTTCAAAGCTCCCTCAGGTATAATCTCCTCTATTAAATCTATTTTAATTATTTTTTTGGGGGTGAGGACCATAGGAAAATTGCATAGGTTGATTGGAATTCTATTTGCACGAGTAAGGAGTTTGGTGGTTTGGGGGTGCGCCGGTTGAAGGAATTTAATATTGCTCTTTTAGGTAAATGGTGTTGGAGGTGTCTGGTGGATAGGGAGGGATTGTGGTATAAGGTGTTGTCTTCTCGTTACAGCGAGGAGAGGGGGCAAATAAAAGAAGGGGGAAGGGATGGATCTGCCTGGTGGAGGGAGGTTGTGAAAATTCGTGAGGGGATAGGTGTTGAGGGAGGGAGTTGGTTTGAGGAGAGCATTCAGATGAAGGTTGGTAATGGTTATAATACTTATTTTTGGTCGGATTGTTGGGTGGGGGCGGTTCCTATTCGGGATAGGTTTAGGAGGCTTTTTTATTTATCTGTTTATAAGGATTTGTCGGTGGCACATATGTATTCCTTAGGTTGGGGTGAAGAAGGGGAAGCTTGGGGGTGGAGGCGGCGTTTGTTAGCTTGGGGAGGAGGAATTAGTGGGAGGGGGGTGTAGGTTTTTGCTTTCTGATGTTTCTATGCAGGATATTGTTACAAACGTTTGGCAGCGGCGCCCTAATGTGGGCGATGGTTATACCGTTCATGGTGTGTGTCAAATGCTCATGAGGCAGGACATGCACAACTATGATGCAGTGTCAGCGGCCATATCGCATAAAATGTTCCTTTGAAGGTTTCTATTTGTATGTGACGTCTTTTACGCAATAGATGACCTACAAAGGACAACTTGGTGTGCCGCGACATTATTCCGAATGATTCTCAATTGTGTGTGTTAGTATGAGGTCATAACGAATTAGCATATCGTCTTTTAATCCATTGTCCTATTTTCGACTCTCTTTGGCATCATGTGAAAGAATGGATTGGTGTGAATTCAGTGGATCCCCAACATATTTTGGATCATTTTACTCAGTTTGCTTATTCTTCAGGAGGTTTTAAACCTCATCGTTCTTTTTTGCAACTAATTTGGCTTTGTAGTGTTTGGGTGTTGTGGAAAGAAATGAATCATATGCTTTTCTATAATAAAGCTAAATCAATTACGCAGCTGCTGGAAAAAGTAAAAGTTTTTTCTTTATGGCGGCTGAAAGCTAAAAATGTTAGTTTTCCTTTTGGTTCCCATATGTTGTGGCAGCAACCCCTTGTTTGTTTGTGTATTGGTTGATTGTCATTTTCCTTTTTACTTCAGAATACTTTGTTGTAATATTGTTTTGCTCTTCTTTGCACATCTTGTGCTAGGGAGCATAATTTTTTTCCTTGTGGTAATATATCTCATTTTGGCTTGTTAAAAAAAAAGATGTATTTAATATTAACTTTCTATATTTTTATATTGTAAGACAAATTTGGTTTTTATGTTTGAAAAAATAATAATAAATGCATTTAATAATTTGAAAGAGACTTATGTTCTCCACTTATCAAAATAAATAAATAAATGGATGATGTCATTTGGAGATACATATATATATATATATATATATATATATATATATATATATATATATATATGAACACAAAAAATGGTATTGGATCTCATTATTAATTAATTATTTTATTAATTTTTTTCGAAATATTTTTGTGTCTTTCTCTTTTTAAATGGAAGAAAATAAAATACTCATAAATGTGTACAATTTTTTTTACTAGAGGATGCTATGATTAGGGATAGAGGAAGTATAATTTTATCTTATGAAAAAATTATTTTTTTTCAGCCCCCTGTTTGATAGACTTCTGGATCTGTCCTTGCACACACACCGACTTTGGCATTAAAAAAGAAAATACTTTTTTGAAGACAAAATACGTATTATAAAAATAAAAATAAACTTCTATATTGGACTGAACTATGAGCCTTACTCTTGGGATCAGGCTTGCATGCACATCATTGCTCTTTATGTGTTTTTCTTTTTTTACTAATCACTTATGATAAGATCTCTGACTACTAGTAGGCTCCTCCGAGTATCTCATTGAATCTTACAACATTTTTGGGTTTTTTTTTCTCACTATGGTTAGATTACCTCTCTCAAATGAGAGACTCTAAGAACAGTGGCGTTGCCAGCAGGGCCGTTCCCAACAATTCGGAGACCCGGTTACAGACTTGACAATTTTCATTTAAAAAGAATTGAAAAAAAATTTAAAACTATTTATAGTGATGGACAATTAAGTTGTAGTTAAATATATGAGCAATGGTTCAAACATGACATTTACCTACATATAAATAGACATTTACTTATGGACAATTCATAATTGACAGCAAAATTGTTGTCGTCTAGACTTTTACATACGGAAAAATGACATTTAGTGACGAATTTGTCCGTAGGTACAAATATTTTTCCCCTTTTTTAAAATTTTGAGGCCCCTCTAAGTGTGAGGCCTGTGCCAAGGGCCTTGTTGCACTTGGCCAGGGCCGGCCCTGGTTGCCAGGACTCTGGGTTAGGGGTTCAAAATTTTGAACTTTAACTAATAATTATAATAATATATACAAAAATAATATATTTAAAAAATTACATTATACTCATTTACATTGTACTTAAAAACTTGCAAACATACTTTACAATTGTCCTATACGGAGTTTCATGTTATGGATTCTTAGACAATGTTGTTGAATACATCTCTTTCAATATATGTTACGAGACAATCATTCGTCCATTCATCTTTCTTATGATTATGCGTGCCATCTAGTTTTCAAAATCTTCATAGTAGAAAAAGATTGTTCAACGGTTGATGTGACAACAACAAAATCACTATTAACTTCAAAAGCTAATAAACTAACGGATAAATAATATGTCTTTTGGTTTCAATCAATTCTTTTTTAAAGATCATTTTATTTCTTTCAAAATACAAATTCAACACTCATAAGCACATCAATGATATAACAGAAATATCATTAATATTAGACAGGTAATAGTCTCTATAGAAAAAATAATATAAGGATGAGTAGGAATGTTGTACAACATATAGCTTGTTTACAAGTTTAATACACAAATCTTAGTTTGATGTAGTTTGACGTTAAAAGCAAGTAAACCAACAACACGTTAAAAGCAAGTAAACCAACAACACGTTAAAGTCAAAGAGTCAATAGAAAATGTCAATGTTAGCCTTGAATTGAAAGAGGCAATAGGTTTACACGATATTATTCGACAACATGCTGTAATGTGTGCAACTTTTACAGTCACATAAGAGAGAAAGTTGGTGCAAACCTTATTTTTTAGGGGGTTCATGATAGAAAAAACACTTGATAATTGGTATAAATTAAAGGGGTGAGGGGGTTCAGCTGCATCCCCTGTATACAAGCTGGCTACGCCATTGTTTAAGAATCTAACCTAGGTTCTTTTCTTGCATGAGAGTTATTTTTTAAAGGGATATGCTAACCGGTGTCCTTGGTGTATTGTTTAATAAGTAATTAAAATTAGTAATTTTTGCATAAAAATGTGTGTATTTATTACTTTTTCATATGTTTGACTTGTGTTATTAACAGAATATTTCTATTTATGATTTTCTTAAATAATGTCCTTAAGACATTTGTTAGCATGATCATTTTTTAAAATCTTTTAAACCATGTTCATGCTTTTTCTATAGTTTTTACCGGTGTGTTTTTGTTTTTAAAGCATATGCTTCCACATTGTCTAGTAAGGCTTGCTATTACTACGCCCAATTTTAACAGGACCAAGACAAAATCTTGAAATTAAACTTAGGGAAATATTAACTAGTACCCCGGGTACTAGTTAAGGACCTTAAATACTCCCTCCGTCCCTATTTATAGGAGTAGTTTACAAAAATCACGTGTATTAAGAAAAGTTGTTGGAGTAATAAAGTTGTCTCAAATTGGTGTGACTATTACTAGATTACCCTTAATTAAATATATATTTAATGTTAACTTTTCATATACCAAGACAAATTGATAGTATTAATAAGGGGTATATTTGGAAAAAGAGTAATCAATGCATCTAGGAATTTGTATATGATCTTATATTTAGGGACAAAACTTTTTTGTAAACTACTCCTATAAATAGGGACGGAGGGAGTAGTAATTTTTTATGAAAGTTTATGTAATCAATGTATTGGTAATTGAAAACTTTAACATTTTTAAAGAATAATGAGTTTTGTTAACGAGTGCCCCCGGGACAACTCTTTAAGCATTCATAATGAAGAAATTATTCTTTAAAAAAAATAAAGACTTCAATTTTCAATGCAATAAATGCACAAACTTTTATAAAATCTTACCATTTTTGGTGTAAAGAGTGTCCCGGGAGCACTCGTTAACATTTCTCTTACTTAATTTAGAATGCTTAAAGAGTGTCTCAGAGGCACTCGTTAACAAGACCCACTTAGACCTCTTAATATACCGCAATTTTGGACCTCCCTATCTCTTATCTCTTATATGTCACAATTTAGACCTCTCTATCTCTTACATTGTTACTTGATATGAGTGTCTTTATTGAAAAAACTACACTATTTATTTTGAAAGAAATGAAAATTACACTGTTAAAAAATTGTAGCGTATATACCTTTTAGTGTATATACCTATTAGTTGTATTAAGGAAATATGTAATCCCTCCGTCTCAAATTAAGTGAGTCATTTGTTTATTTTACACATATTAAGAAAAATGTACAGACGAATGAGAAAGAAAAAGTTTAAAGGGCTCTTGTATAAGTGCATTCACTGTTATCATAATTACAAAGTGGAATATATTAAATTAAAAGTGGTGAAAATAATATTAGTTAAAGTTATAATGGGAAAAAAAGTAAGTAATATATAACGAGTTATTTATAAGAGCTTGTATTTGCATATGATAGGATAAGAAAAGATATCATTTTTTTTCTCCCAAAACAAAAGAAATGATATCGTTTTTTCAATACATTGTTTTAATTGAAAAATGTAAACTAACCTATCGAAATTGATACCATGGAAGAATCAAACATGAGACATCGAGTAAAACACACTCTAAGGTCCTAAGCAAACATCACCATTTTTCAATATATTGTTTAATTTAATTTTTATATAATATGCTCAAATTGATAAATATACAGGTCATCAACGACGAAATTTTTCAACTTATTTTTTAAATATCAATGACGAAATTTTCAACCACATATAAGTTTGCTATTAATGGAAATGAAAATTGAAAAAATACATTGCGGTCTTGAGGGATTGACTGGGTGTGTGTGTGTGTGTGTGTATATATATATATATTTATTTATTTTTTGAAACATCTGGGGTATATATTGTATATATGACTATTCCTTAAGTATCCCATGCATATAATCAATGGGAATATGGAAGCCCCTCCGGGATGCATAGTCAGTAATGATATCTATCCATATATATAATTCCTTACTACTACTAGATAGTTTAACTTTGTTTAATTTAATTTTATATAGTGAGAAAAAGTCCCACAAGGAGTATAACTAGTTTATTAAATAAAAAACTTCATATTGGTTTTGAAAGAATCAAAATTTACACTTTTGAA
This sequence comes from Medicago ruthenica, assembly GCA_018208015.1. Classification (NCBI taxonomy): domain Eukaryota; kingdom Viridiplantae; phylum Streptophyta; class Magnoliopsida; order Fabales; family Fabaceae; genus Medicago; species Medicago ruthenica. The sequence goes on along the minus strand of CM031375.1, from coordinate 64,552,768 downwards.
AAAATCAAAGGGAAAATGAGAAAAACCCAATAAATATTGTGAATTGTATTTTTAATTTATTTTTCTCTCAATTTATAAATTTGTGAAATTTAATTCTTTTTGACAAAGTAAATTGTATGATTTGACCTAAAAGAAAAAAGTTTACACATTTCCGACAATGTGTGAAGGAATCATGATATATACCTTTTTTATTTATTGAATGTTTTAGTAGTGATGGTAAGTTATAAAATTAATTTTCTGTCAAAAAAAAAGTTTTAAAAATAATTAATTAAAAATAACATTTTGCACATAATATTGACATATACGTGTATTAAAAATATCTAATAAATTGATGAAACCGCTCACGTGATTATATTAAGAGCTAGCAAAATTAGCAAAACAAAATTTAATTTGGCTTCTATCTCTATGTGTAGATCATAATCGAACCCCATTATAAATTGAATGGGTAGAAAGCAATGAAATGCAGCAACATTCAACCTATCAAAATATAAATTAAAAACACTAATGGCAGGAAAAACAATGTGTGGTTATGCTACTTCGTTTTTTTTTTTTTACCGTGCTTCTCCTAGCTGTGGTGGCAATGGCCCTTGCTGCTGCTGATCATGAGCTGAGTACGAAAGGTGGTCTTTCTGAAAAAGCTGTTGATACATGGGGGTGGATCCATTGCTTGAATCTACGTGACCAGTGTCTGGTTAATCCCATGTTGTGTCCCAGATACTATGCTGAGTGTCACTACTTTCCGGCTGCACACACAACCACTGATTTCGTTCCACCTCCGCCGGTGTGAGTGAGTGTGTGTGTCTGTGTGTGAGAGTGTGAAAAAGAGTATGCACGCACGCATGCCAGTCCCGTTCCTGATATTTTAAGGGTCTTAGGCCAAATTTGAGAAAAGGGCCTTTTATATAATGCATCATATTTTTTTTATACGATGAATGAGACATGCATTAATTATGATGGTGGACATCTCAGCAATGCTGACACCCCAAGTCATCATAATACAGTGTTTTGAAATCTCAGTTATGCTGACACCCCAAAACATTGTGTGTCAAATGCACATCATCCTATATATATTATTAATAAAAAAGAATAACAAAACAAAAAAAAAGTTAGGGGAGTCGAACTAAACCTAACAAAGCTAAGTAAAATGATAGGTAAGCATACCAAACCTATCTAAAAAAAACAAGACTATAAAACTAGGACATCAAGATCACCATTGAGAATCTACACAAAATATATATAAAAAAAAACTTCTCTTTTATTTGGAAGTCATAAGATCGCGGTTTCTTCGAACCTTTTGAGATGCAAAATCATTTATAATCTCATCAACATCAATGTTCAACAAGTGGCACGGGAAGTGTGAAAATTTAATTTTAACATTTTTCCTTCTTTTTCGTTTTGTATCTTTTTCAGTCTGCTTCCTTTAGGGTTTCACCTTTTGTTGCTTTTGCATTTTGGTCGTTTATGCGTTTTTCCTCTTTAAATTTGCGTTTTACTGGCTGGCTGGGGGTGTGAAAATAAAACGCTGCAGATGGGACCAATTTCTAACTTTTGTCCTCTTTCTAACAGGCTGGACTATTACTTCTTATAACAGTTGGGCCCTCTTTCAAATTTTTGCTATATAAATCTCCATATAATCAATAATCTATATATACACCCCCCTATAAAAAAAAAATGGGCCCACTACGGGCATGGGCCCTAGACCGCCGCACCCCCGGCCTATGCCTTAGGCCGGCCCTGACGCATGCTAATATATATAAACATAGTAACTCCATTAAATAGAGCAAAAACAATCTTTTTATCTTTATGTTTTGATCAAAATGAATAGTCTTTATAAATTGAATAGTCAAATGCAATGTAACTACATTCAATCTGTCAATCAGAAATTAAACATAGTAAAATTGATCATTTCATTAAAATAATGGAAGGAACAAATGTGTGCACTACACCATTAGTTGTCTTTGGCAACACTTTTTTAGGCGACGTGTAAAAATTGTCCCCTAAAAATCGCTAAGGCAGCGATTTATGGTTGTTGCCAAAAATATTTTCGCAACCCCTGATAAACGTCCCCTAAAATACTTTTGGGGACGTTTTTGGAGCGTTACTCTATCATTTCTTTGGTAACGACCATTAATTGCCCCCTTATATACTTTTGGGGACAATTATAGATTGTTACATTAGTTTTAACAAAAGGCTACAATTCTTCAATGTTGCATAAAAATTTCAGGAGCATCAAATTTTAGGTGGCAATCTTCCCTCCAAACTCGTTCACCATAAAAACAAATTTTCCCTCCAATCATTATTAAAAAAATTAATAAAATAAAAATAAAATATATCTAACACATAATAATAATAATAATAATAATAATAATAATAATAATAATAATAATAATAATAATAATATATAGGAGTATATTTTATGGGTATTACAGAAATAAAACTTTTCCAATTATTCATTCGCGCAAACAACTTTCCCAATTTTTCATTCACGCAAACCTAATCTAAGCAAATCCAATTCACTCAATCTAACCTTTCTCCATTCCATCTCTCGCTCCAGTTTTAATGATTTTGAATAAATCATGTGACCCAAATCGAACGCATATCTTTCGTTTCATTCACGCAAACCCTTCTCAATCTCTCATTCTCCAGTCGAAAAATCATGTGACCCAAATCCAAATCGCTCGTCAATCAGTTCCACCATGTGAAGAGCTTCGATTTCATAATCGTTCCAAACCGCTCGTTTTCCTCAAACCCAAAACTTCAACTTTTCTCTCGTCACTCCTCAAACTCGTACTCGCTACTCTTCACTCAAAAATATCTTCTTGCTGCTTATCTCAAATAACAATAGATCCATGTAGTTCTTCTTCTCTTCTTCATCTCTATTTTTATTTTATTTTAATTTTTTTTGTTCAGCTTTTGGTTGATTATAGTTTAATTTTAAAGTATTTGGTTTAGTTTTATTGTTTGTGATGTTTTGGGATTTATTTTTATGTATTTGTTGACCCTTTTGCGAGTGTTTTGTCGTGTGAGCTATTGATTACTGTGTATGAAATGATTTTGGGTTTTAGATGTTAATGTGAATTTGGGTGTTTTGTCGTGTGAGCTATTGAAATATGGTTTTTTTGGATTTGAATGACCATGTCATTGGATGTTAGTTGGTTGATAGGTTGTATCGAAACGCTGTCAATGAAGCACATTCGGATTAGGAGTGTCCCGGTGTCAGACACGTGTCGTGTCTGAGACCGATGTAACATCCCGATTTTTAGTATTAGATTTATTTATTATTATTATTATTTTATTATATTTATTAATTGTTTATTTGTTTGAGAATTGGTGGATTAGTGGGTTTTGAGTGATTAAGGGTATTTTGGTCATTTTACGGGTTAGTGGCATTTTTGTAATATGTTAAAAGTTAGAAATTTGAATTTAGAGAATAGAGGTGAAATAGTAAAATGGGAGGTTTAAGTGAAGTAAAAGTGTAGAGAAATAATTATGTGATGAAATGTGACTAAGCTCATTAGTGAGAGTGACCCTGGCCCAATTATATTTAAAGAGAAGTGTGTGAGTTATTGAATTAGGTTAAGACATTTTCATCAAACCTTGAGAGAAAGGAGGCTAGAGAGAGAATAGAAGAGGAAGAAGAAACTTGGGAAGAAAGAAGAGGGAAAAGCTCTAGAAGGGGGAGATTGAAGCTAGAAAGCCATTTTTGAAGAGAATTGAGGTAAGGGGGAAGATTATTTTCACCATATGGGTTTTAAGAAACAAATGGGTAGTTTGAGTGTTTTTTATTATTGCTTAATTTCATGAATTGATGATTAATTATGTTAAATTTGTGTTCCTTTTATTGTGGTTAAACTGAACATGTTAGAATTGATGAATTCATGTTGTTATTTTATCAAAGTTCATGTTTGGTTATGTTGTGTTGGTAACTTTGGGAATTTTGATGAATTTTATGAAGAACATGATAATTGAATGATGTTTGTGGTGTGTTAAGTTGATTATGAGCATGGGTATGTGTTTGGTTTGTGAATTCATGGAATTATGTTGAATAAGTTGTGAGTTAAGTTGTTGTTGTTGTATTTTGGTGAAAATGTTTAATTGGATGAAAATGATTAAGTTGTTTTTAAATTCAATAAGTTGTTGTTATGATAGCTGGAATAAGTGATTATGATCATGTGGAACATGTTGAAATGTTGTTGTTATTGATATACCATGTTTGTTTGATAAGTTGTTAGTGAAAATGAATTTTGAGACGATGTTTGGAAATAATTGAAAATCTTGGTAATCGATGATGAAAAGTGATTATGATTAAGTTTTTCAAGCTAAGTTAAGTTGTTAATTATTGGATATAAGTGGTTTAAGGCTTTGGAACGATTTTGGTGCAAAATGGATCGAAAAAAAATGTTGAAAATGGTATTTTCGCAAAAATCAGAAAATCCTATCTTGGTTCATACGCACGACCGTGCGCCCCTGGGGCATAGACCGTGCGTTTCATTTGACATTGGTCAGCACGACCGTGCGCCTTTTAAGCATGACCGTGTGACCCTAATTTTGTGGGAAAACCCTATTTTTGTGACTTTTTGAGGTATCAAATGCACGTAAATAGTTCCCAAACCCTTAAACTTGATTAATAAGTGTTTAATGAGGATGTAATTGATGGATTAACTTGGACTTAAGTGTGAGGAAGTTTGGAAGTTAATTAGTTAGAGACGAACTTGTAAATTGTCGTTGATCATGTTATGAAATGAATATGTTAAGTGGCGATGTTATGTGTTAAGTGACGATGATATATGATATATGATAAGTGATGATGTTTGATAAGTGACGATGAACATTTGTATGACTGCTGATGATGTTCGTGTCGAGTCATATGTGCGTATGTGATGTTGAGTCGTATTGTATGGACATGCATTCATTCATGAGTCAAGTCCAATGACGATGAAAGTGACGATGTGATCCCTCGGATAAAAGAACTATGATATCCAAAATCTAGTACCACATGCATGTAGAGTTGTTAGGCACATTGCATAAACATGATGAGTCGTATATGGCAATGTTTTGGTGTGAACTTGTGCATCAATGTGGTAATTATATACTTGATGACGTTATTGTGAAGTGATTGGTTATGTTTGCTTGGGTGAATATTTATTGATGAGAATGTGTTATGTATATTATGAGGATCTTGTTGAAGTATTGATATAACTTAACTTGATGATATAATTGATGATTGATTGTTGAATGAGTATATGTATGTATGCTTGAGGATCTTGAATTGATGTATGAGGGTAACCAGACTTGTAATTGATTTTAAATATGTATGCATGTCTGTAAGATGAAATCAGGCTTAATGTGATGTACGATTATATGATGATGATGTTGTTGTTTTTTGAACTTACATGCGTTTATTAATCCTTGATGTTGAACATATATCTTACACTCCAGTGGCTTTTGCCGCCTGCATCCTTGTTTTGTAGACGTGCAGGTTGAGGAGTAGCTCTTGCTTGTGAGTATTGATGAAGACGACATGATGCCTACTCATGTTTATTGCTTTCTTGAGGAGTCTAGATTAGGAGCTCTGATCTAGGATTTTGGGGATTTACTTTTTATGTTGTTTTGATGATATTGGATCATTATGATCAAACTGATGTTGTTATATTTATGTTGAAATATTATTTTATTCCGCTACGATCTAAATATATTTGTTGAAATTTTTATATTGGATAATTATATGAGATGTATGTTGAGTAATAGCACCTTGATGTATGATAATGTATGATTTATCTTTTATAAATGTTTTTCGGGGATCGGGGTGTTATAACCGACACGACACGGACATATATAATTACACATAATTATATGATTTTCTTAAATTATTAGCGGTGTCGGCGTGTCCGTGTCCGTATCCGTATTCGTGCTTCATAGGTTCTAGTTCAGGTAAAATATTGTTGTTGTATTAGGAATATTGGTACTGATGTGTCTTTGGTTTGTTCAATTTTTTCTTGCTTATGCAATACCTTTCACCTTACTACTATAGTACCCTGCACTATTATATGTATAACAATAGTCATGTAGATCCACCTAGTGCACCATTGAGGCCACAACTGATTTGGATTGCTTTTTTCTCGTCTATCTTAACATTGGTAAAGAAATATACCTTTTATTCTTATTATGGCAACAAAGATTGAAATTGCACGCCACTCATATCTCACATAGTTGCTGTGTTAGGACATTTGATTAACAAAAATGTGTAGGCCTTTGCTTAGGTAATTTGTTTGCTTAGCCTTTAGATTTTGTTAAAGAGAACTTTGAAATCTATGAATTCATCACTAGTTTGGATTTTGTAGATCATTTAGCACACATTAACTATCAATTTGAGATTAAGAATTCAATGGATCCAACTACCGGTAAAAAACCAATAATACCCTTATTTTTTTTATAGCTTATATATGGTTGATATAATTTATTTGTCCATGTTTTTTAGCAAAATACTATCGACTAGCAACACTGTTTTTGACATGTTCTGCTTTTGCGGCATTTTTGCGGTTGTTGTGTTCTTGCTTCTCTGTGTTGTTGTGTTCTTGCTTCTTTGCATTGGTGTGTTCAGGTATTATTTTCAATTTTTTAACATCTTTGCTTCCATATATGTTTCATGCATGCTTAAGATATTATTTTACTAAAAATGGAAATGTTTGCTTCGGTTTGATTTTGCCTCAGCTTGTATTTTAGTTAAAAATTGAAAGGGTACTATTCCTATTATATAGTAGTAGTTTTATTTTTTAATTGTTACAGGTATGTTGGTTTCATTTGAATTTATCCTTTTAATTGTCAATTTAAAAAACTCTAAAATGTATATAATATAATCTTGTGTTTAGTTAAATTCTTTTATGATGCATTTATTAGGTTTATAATTCCTTATTGTAGTTATTACCTTATAGGGTTACAGTAATAATAGGCTTATAGTAAGCTTTTTATTTCATTTTAGTAAACCAAACATGATTGTCATACCCCATTTTTTGACCCGTTTTCGTCTCGTTTTATTTATTGTCTCGTTTTACGCATTTTTAAAAAAGGCCGAGAATTTTCGTCGTTTCAGACGAAATTTCGGCAGGGAGGTATTTTAAAATACCTCATGTCAATTTTTGTCTCGTTTATTTATTTTATTTTTATTACTTTTATCTTTACTTTTAATTTCAGTTTTTATTATTTATTGTCATTTATTGTTATTTTTATTATTACCATTATTACCATTTATTTATTCCTTTTTGTATTATTATTATCATTATTACTATTTATTACTATTATTATTATTCTTTTTATTTTTCTTTTTTGGTCCAAGTCAACACAGTCAACACAGGCCAGGCCAGCACTGTTCACGCCCCCAAACACTGTGTTTTTCATCATCACCAAACCTTCAATTCTATCCAAAAATCATCATCACAAATCCATCCAAATCTCCTAAGATCTTATCCTCTAGCTCATGACAAGCAGCTCAAATTTTTTCTATTTAACAGGACTCAAACACAAGAAAAAAAGGGAGAGGAAAAATTTTTAAGAGGAAGAATTCTTTTTAAACAAGGCAGATTTTTACAGCAAAACAAACTTCCAACACAACACCACACATTTTCGCCCCCCCCTTAACACATCCCAGCAAACTCCTTCTTCCTCTAGCTACCCACGCCCCTAACACAAAATACATCACACCAGCCACACAACACACTCACACCAACACAACTTAAACAACCAACCAGCAACACAAACAGCAACAGTACCAAACACAACCCCAAAACAGCACTTACACACACACCCACACTACCCACACGACCCTAACAACATCACACAACCCCCCACACGAACCCCCCACACGGCCAGAACACACACCACGTCCCAGCCCTCACAAACAGAACCCACACACGCACAAATCAACACAAAAGCCCAGCCAACCCAAACCGAACCCAAAGAGGAAAGAAAAAAGGAAATTTTTTTGTGTTTTTTTTAAAAACCTAGATCTAGGTTTTTTTAGTAAAGTTTTGAGAAAATTAGTTTTGGATTAGAGAAGAGAACGAAAAAGGATATGAAAAAAAGTAGTTTGTTTTGAAAAAGGGGGCGTTTTTCTCTTCCGGCGCGGTGGCGCCGCCGCGTAGGCCGGCGGCCACCACGCCGGAAACCTCACCGGTGGCCGACCAAAGGAGGGAGGGGAGAGAGAGGTGAGAGGGTCGGTTGGGAAGAGAGAGGGAAGTGAGAGAAACAAAAAACATGAATGAAGAAAATGTGAAGGGAGAGGGTTTAAATACCCCTCCCTGATTCGGTGTGTGAGGGTGTACGCTTTAGCGTACACCCACGCTCCTCAGACCATCTGATTTTAAATCATACGGCTCAGGATTTTCCTCCCTGTAATCAGATCAGGGCCGTCTGATTAATCAGACGGCCCAGATTAATTTACAAAGGCCCAATACATTTTGGGCCTTTTCTTTCAATCTGATTTATTTTCTACTACCAGCACCCCCAGGTTTATTTTTACACCTCCTTATTTCATTTCTTTTATTTATTTTCTTTGCAATTTATTTTCTTTTTTATTACTATTTCCTTTTTATTTGTTCCTTTATTTTTAACATCTCATTTATTTACCTATTGTATTACACATGCATTTTATTTTTTTGTTTGTATTTCTATTTGTTCATTTTATTTTTACATTTTTTATGGCATTAGCATATACATTAGGAACAAAATGTTTAAATATGCATTGCATTATTTTTTATTTTTCTTAGTTTAATTCATAATCCAAAAACAAAAACCTTTTCATTTTAGTCCAACAAACGTTTTATTCTCCCGCGTTTAGTTTTTTTTATCGCGCTTATTTTCTTTTTAACTCCAAGAAAAATCACAAAAAAACCAAAAACATTTCAAATATTCAAAAACTTCATCAAAAATATTGTTCATTAACAAAGCCTTGGATTTCAAACCAAGCAATTTTATTTTAATCAAACTTCAATCGATCTTAATCATATTAGACTTTATTTTTGCAATTAAAATCAATCAAGCTTTATTCGCTCGCCACTTTGGCTCATTTTATCTTTCACAAACATTTTCAAGCTTTAAAATCAACATAACAAATCACTCGGCTTTTTTTTTAAGCCCGAACTACATCGGTTTTGATCCCATTTGGGTATGTAGGCAAAGGACTTTGTCCTTCCAAACCAACCAAACAAAAACAACAAAAACATTTTCTTTCTTGTTTCAATAAACAACAAGCTTGTTCATTTTGGTTGCAACAACTAATTTGAACAATTTCTTTTCTTTTCATTTGAGTTCTAAAAAACGAGCGTTTTGACAGTTTACGTTTTTTTCTTAAAATTCAAAGCGAAACTTGAATGAAAAAGGGTGGTTTGACGTATGTCTCTCCTTTCCCCGATCGGATAAACACTTGACGTATGTCTCGTTGCTTAGACGATCGTCATTCTTTTCTAGCTTCCCCAAAAAGTACGTTTTCTCAAGTTCAAACAAAACATGAATGAAAAAGGGTGGTTTGACGTATGTCTCTCCTTTCCCCGGTTGTACGAATGCTTGACGTATGTCTCGTTGCTCGGACAATCGTCATTCTATTTTCAACGCGTCCAACGCATTTGAACCTTTCTTGGTCCCTCGCGACCAATTTTAACATTTTTTGGTCCCTCGCGACCAAATTGAACCTTTCTTGGTCCCTCGCGACCAATTTTAACATTTCTTGGTCCCTCGCGACCAAATTGAACCTTTCTTGGTCCCTCGCGACCAATTTTAACATTTCTTGGTCCCTCGCGACCAATTTTAACATTTCTTGGTCCCTCGCGACCAATTTTAACATTTCTTGGTCCCTCGCGACCAATTTTAACATTTCTTGGTCCCTCGCGACCAATTTTAACATTTCTTGGTCCCTCGCGACCAATTCGAACCTTTCTTGGTCCCTCGTGACCAATCCAACTTTTCTTGGTCCCCCGTGACCATTTTAAACTTTTCTTGGCCCCCGTGGTCAATTCAAACATTGTACGCCTTCGTGCGTTTGTCATTTTGACCCTTGTGGTCAATCCGAACTTGCCGTGCCTTTGCACGTTTTCTTTCAACTTTTACGCCTTGTGCGAGTTTATCGCCTTAATGTGCGTTCGTCTTTTTACGCCTTGTGCGAGTTTATCGCCTTAATGTGCGTTCGTCTTTTTACGCCTTGTGCGAGTTTATCGCCTTAATGTGCGCTTGTCTCCTTCATCATTTAAAGCTTTCACGCCTTTGTGCGTTTTCAAACTTTTTTCCAAGAACTACGTAAGCTTTGAATTCTCCGACTACCGGGAGATACGTAGGAGCAAGATCGACGTCTTGTCAAGCCCGTTAATAAGAAAATCTTTTTCTCTTTTTTCTATTTCGTTTGTTTTTATCTCTTTCTTCACCTCACATTTTATTTACTTGTTCAATTACATATATATATAATTAAGCGTGCAAGCAAAACGTCAAAAAACATTTTAAGCCTAAGCCAACTAAGAGGTTCCCGTTGAGTACAACGGATGTGAGGGGTGCTAATACCTTCCCCTCGCATAATCGACTTTCGAACCTAAAATCTCTTTCAAGGTAATTTAGAACTTTTTTCCTTTTTCCCCGAAAAATTAAAAGTTCAGTCGTGATTTAAATTTAGTGATTCAATGCTAGTCAATAGCTTGACATCCGAAATTCGACGCGACAGAAATGGCGACTTCACTGGGGAAGCATGCATAAAACACTTTGTTTGTGCATAAACAAGTCAAGCCTATCTTAGTCAGCTTTTAGGCTAAAATGCTTTTATTTTGCTTGCACGCTTATGCCTTATTATCATTATTTGTTTATTTTTTCTCGCTTTATATGTATATGTTTCATATTGCTTTATATTCATTATATATATATTGTGGGGTTACTTGAGCGATGTTACTCCACATTGTTCGGGTTAATGCCGAACGTGTGAGGCTCTATTCCCGAGCTTTGAGAAAAAAAATTAAGATAGGATGGGGTTGCGTAGCGGAGGCCCACTTGACGTATGTCTTGAAGGGAAGATGCGAAAACCCCGCCTAGAGTAGATTTCACTTGGAATATATTGAGGTCTTGCGAGCATTTGCAATTGACGACAATAGTTCCATGTGAGGTCCGTGATCTCTAGGGACCTTTTAGAAAATCTCATCTTTAGAGCCTACACGTGAGGATGGGGGAAATTTTGAACATACATATGCATACCATACATTTACATGCATGAAAATAATTTTCGCATATCACTTTGCTTTATAGGAAATTAATTGCACTTTTTAATTTCCTTGTAAATCAAAACAAAAATTTTTCATGCATTTACATACATCATTCATTATCATGCATACGTCCATCTTCGAGTCTAAAACTCCTTTTCCTTTTTACCCTAAGGATTTTTTACAATCCGAATTGAGTCGTCAGTGTTCGCGTTTCATTCGCAGCACTACGTGTCATCCCATTAAGGAAAGTGGCTCGACGTCCCAAAGCAAACCACACATATAACAAGGGGCAACTATCCCCCCGTTTGTACATGGGGCATGCCGTTCGACTTTGGTGGGGAATTCATCCATATTCCCACTACTCTTCAAGGGATTTCGGTACCTCAACCCGAGATTACCAACCCCCAGGCTACTGCGGCCTTTTCCCCCAATTCACAAAAAATCCAGTCGTCATTGGCATTCCTCAATCTCCTACAAGAGTCCAATTTTCAATGGCGACTTCACAAATATAATTTCCAACCAAAGTCCAATCATCATTGGCACAATCCACAATCAAAGCCCGACCTTGATCGGCAACCAATCACATCATATGGATTGATCCAATGATTCAACCACAAATGCATGATAGTGATAAAATTTGATTAATTTGCGCAAAGCTAAGATACATGTTTCCTGTTTTTTCCATGATTAAACTTGAAAGGAGAATACGTACTTAGTACAAAAATTATATCATGCAACTTGCGTTTTTAATATGTTTATTCGGTGAACCATTTAGAACCAGCCAAAATGTGAGGAATCCTCAAAATCATTATATATATGCAGGAGACCGGCATTTTTTGTCTAAACTCGATTTTGTTATGTTAAATCTGAGCGTTGTTTTAGATTGTACGAAAGCATTGATAGGATCAAGGCATTTTTGAAAATGAGTGAAAACACTTGACCACAAATAGCCCACCCTGTGAGGAGTGAGTATTTGTTAACCCCTTTGAGCCTAATGAATCAGAATCATTAACTATGGACTGCCAATTCTCATAAGCTCAATTGCTTAATGAAATTGCCGGAGTTTGTAAAAAATTCAGTTCATAGTTAAATCATTATTGCATTCTGATATTTTTTACTTTCATTTTTGAACCCTTAACCTTCATGATTATTGTCCTTTGCCGAAAGAGGAAGGAACATTCAATTAGGGTATCATCTTTGATAAAGTTGGAAAAAAAGGAGGTGGTGAATGTCAAGAAATGGTGAATTTTGTAAATTGATCTTGACAACAAGAACAAAAAAAAAGAAAGAAAGGAAAGAGAAAAAAGAGAAAAAGAGAAAATCTCTAAATCAAAAAGTTGTCGAGGATCAAAGAAAAACATTTGTAAATCACCAAGAGTTGTGATTGAATAAAGGTGGAAGGGTGTAATTTAGAAAGAATGTTCCTCTTGCTTGGCCATTTGAATTCAATTTCCCCACATATGACATTTCTTTTGTAACCAAGCCAAGTTACAACCCTCGAAGACCTTGTGATCAATGCTTTCGTGCTCTTAGAAACAATGATTAGATGGACACATAACTCGATCGGAATGTTAGCAAACTTGCCGGATGAGTGTTCAATACCACCACAATTAATATTCAATTTGTTCATTTACTTAAATGAGTGTTAGGGTGGTTCATTGATAAACATATTTTTAACTTGAGCTGTACGATATAAATTTTGTGTTTGGTATTTGTTTCAAATTTTTGGTGCAATCTGGGATTAATGGGAACATCAAAATTGCATGTGCAAATCTCATAGGAATCATGCATTCGGGAATTTCCGACCAATCCTCATTACCAACAAAAGCCCAATTCTCATTGGCACCCACAATATCAAACCAAAGCCCAACCATGTTTGGCACCTAATCACAAGCAAAGCCCATTTGTCATTGGCGATCACAACTACAATTTCACATTAAGCCCAATCGTCATTGGCATTCCTCACAATCTCCCACAAAAAGCCCAACCATGCTTGGCGCCCAATCATTCACAAATTCCGACCATGCTCGGTACACAATCATCCAAAAAGCCCAACCATGCTTGGCGCTCCCTCACAATTCACAAAAGGCCCAGTCGTCATTGACATTCCTCAATCTCCTACAAAAAGCCCAATTTCCATTGGCCCTTACAAACACAATCACAAGTGAAGCCCAATTTTCATTGGCATTCCCACTCACAAAACATAATCAAAGCCCGACCTTGCTCGGCATCCAACATAAAAGCCCGACCTTGCTCGGCATCCAACATAAAAGCCCGACCTTGCTCGGCATCCACATATTAAAGCCCGACCTCGCTCGGCATCCAACATAAAAGCCCGACCTCGCTCGGCAACCAATCCTAAAAGCCCGACCTTGCTCGGCATCCACATATTAAAGCCCGACCTCGCTCGGCATCCAACATAAAAGCCCGACCTCGCTCGGCAACCAATTACAATCAAAGCCCGGCCTTGCTCGGCATCCAATCATTATCCCCAGTGTTAAACAGGACATATGTTTATCCCACATTGGACTTCTTTCAAGGGATTCCCCAGCGAAATCCTCAGTAAATCAAAAGGGAATATCCCCAGTGAATCAAAAGCCCGAAAGGACGATTCAGGAAAAAAAACAAAGAAGGTAGCATTCCCGGCGGAATCATCAGTTCCGATCCCCGGTGGATTAACAAACTCCCCAGGAAGTCAACCTTTGTCCAAAACAATCAAAAGCCCAATTGTCATTGGCACCTACTCACAAAAGCCCAACCACCATTGGCATCTAAGGCGGGATATCGATCATGCTTCAAAAATGATCCTTACATCCCCACCGAAGTCACAACCAAAGACCAATTTTATTGACATCCCCCAGTGGAGTCTTAACCCCAAGAGCCCAATCATCATTGGCACAAATACATAACAAAGCCCGACCTCGCTCGGCACCCACAAATACATAACAAAGCCCGACCTTGCTCGGCATCCATTACAAAAAGCCCGACCTTGCTCGGCATCCATTACAAAAAGCCCGACCTCGCTCGGCATCCATTACAAAAAGCCCGACCTCGCTCGGCATCCAACACAATCAAAGCCTGACCTCGCTCGGCATCCAACACAATCAAAGCCCGACCTCGCTCGGCACCCCGATCAAAGCCCGACCTCGCTCGGCATCCAACACAATCAAAGCCCGACCTCGCTCGGCATCCAACACAATCAAAGCCCGACCTCGCTCGGCACCCCGATCAAAGCCCGACCTCGCTCGGCATCCAACACAATCAAAGCCCGACCTCGCTCGGCACCCCGATCAAAGCCCGACCTCGCTCGGCATCCAACCAAAGCCCGACCTCGCTCGGCAACCAAAGCCCGACCTCGCTCGACAACCAAAGCCCGACCTCGCTCGGCATCCAAACAAAACATAAGCATTCCCGGCGGAATCACCAGTTCTTTTCCTCAACGGATTAACACGATTCCCCAGTGAAATAACAATTTCCCCATGAGGTATGTGTTCCTCATCAACAGTTACGGCTTTACCCCGTCAACATTTTGGATGTGTTCCCTGTGACATCATCCCCATCAAAGATTACCGAGTGTTTGCAATGCGACGTCAGCCCACTTTTCATTTTACCGGTCTAAATCTTGTTTCACCAAGTTGTCGGTCATGCAATAAATCAAAACAGTCGAGTGTCATCCCCAACGTGTCTGATTTGTTGATGTCACCTTCTTGTAAGCCAAGCGGCAGTTCTTTAACGAACAGCTTGTGCAATCTTTCATTATATTCATATATCAAGGGGCAATTCCTTAACGAACATTTAGGGTATCCCCAGTGCAAGCCAATCATTCACACAACATCCCCAATGGGAGTCCGGCATTAGTGCATTCATACATTCATGCATTTCATACATTTGTACAATCATACAAATCATGTGATTACGCATTCATGCATATACGCATTCACACATGCAGCATACCACAATATCATCTGTACATGGTTGCTTTAACCATCACGTTTCTTACCAAGTTGTCACAAACAACCCACATTTTTCTTTTTCTCCAATGTCATCCTCCAGTAATGTTACAAAATAAAGCCCAATTTCATTGGCATTCCCCAGTGAGTCATCATTCACACTCACAAATACCAAATCATAACCAAAGCCCGACTTTGCTCGGCATCCCATCATAGTCACCAGTAAATATTCCCCAAGTGTCATCCACAATCTGCTTGGTCAAGTGATGTCACCCTTTTATGCCAAGTGGCAGTTCAAACGAACAGCTTGCGCATCTTTTTATCATGTTTTTGTGCCAAGTGGCAGTTCTTTAACGAACAGCTTGTGCATATTCCCCAGTGTTGTGCCAAGTGACAAGTTCTTTAACGAACAGCTTGTGCATCCTTTCTCCCCAATTGAAGGGGCAATTCTGTAAGGAACGGCTTGTCAGCCGCATCCTCACTGTCGTCAATGTAAGGTTCGGTAGCCAATCCGGACAGTTGACATGTTTTTATTTCCTGTCGTCAATGTAAGGTTCGGTAGCCAATCCGGACAGTTGACATGTCTTTTATTTCCTGTCGTCAATGTAAGGTTCGGTAACCAATCCGGACAGTTGACATGTTTTTATTTCCTGTCGTCAATGTAAGGTTCGGTAGCCAATCCGGACAGTTGACATGTTTTTATTTCCTGTCGTCAATGTAAGGTTCGGTAACCAATCTGGACAGTTGACATGTTTTTATTTCCTGTCGTCAATGTAAGGTTCGGTAGCCAATCCGGACAGTTGACATGTTTTTATTTCCTGTCGTCAATGTAAGGTTCGGTAGCCAATCTGGACAGTTGACATGTCTTTTATTTCCTGACGTCAATGTAAGGTTCGGTAGCCAATCCGGACAGTTGACATGTTTTTATTTCCTGTCGTCAATGTAAGGTTCGGTAGCCAATCCGGACAGTTGACATGTTTTTATTTCCTGTCGTCAATGTAAGGTTCGGTAGCCAATCCGGACAGTTGACATGTTTTTATTTCCTGTCGTCAATGTAAGGTTCGGTAGCCAATCCGGACAGTTGACATGTCTTTTATTTCCTGTCGTCAATGTAAGGTTCGGTAGCCAATCCGGACAGTTGACATGTTTTTATTTCCTGTCGTCAATGTAAGGTTCGGTAGCCAATCCGGACAGTTGACATGTCTTTTATTTCCTGTCGTCAATGTAAGGTTCGGTAGCCAATCCGGACAGTTGACATGTTTTTATTTCCTGTCGTCAATGTAAGGTTCGGTAGCCAATCCGGACAGTTGACATGTTTTTATTTCCTGTCGTCAATGTAAGGTTCGGTAGCCAATCCGGACAGTTGACATGTTTTTATTTCCTGTCGTCAATGTAAGGTTCGGTAGCCAATCCGGACAGTTGACATGTCTTTTATTTCCTGTCGTCAATGTAAGGTTCGGTAGCCAATCCGGACAGTTGACATGTTTTTATTTCCTGTCGTCAATGTAAGGTTCGGTAGCCAATCCGGACAGTTGACATGTTTTTATTTCCTGTCGTCAATGTAAGGTTCGGTAGCCAATCCGGACAGTTGACATGTTTTTATTTCCTGTCGTCAATGTAAGGTTCGGTAGCCAATCCGGACAGTTGACATGTCTTTTATTTCCTGTCGTCAATGTACGGTTCGGTAACCAATCCGGACAGTTGACATGTTTTTATTTCCTGTCGTCAATGTAAGGTTCGGTAGCCAATCCGGACAGTTGACATGTTTTTATTTCCTGTCGTCAATGTAAGGTTCGGTAACCAATCCGGACAGTTGACATGTTTTTCCTCCTGTCGTCAATGTACAGTTCGGTAACCAATCCGGACAGTTGACATTTCTTTTATTTCATGTTGTCAATGTACAGTTCGGTAACCAACCCGAACAGTTGACTTTCCTGTTTTATCGTCAATGAACGGTTCGGTAACCAACCCGGACAGTTGACGCGACATTTACTTTCTTGTCGTCAATGGCAGTTCGGAATGCAACCCGAACAGTTGACATCTTTTTCTTGTCGTCAGTGGCAGTTCAGCAACAACCTGAACAGCTGACCTTTACATTCAATCTTTGTCGTCAGTGGCAGTTCGGATTTTAACCCGAACAGCTGACATTTTACCCTTTTTGGTTCCCGTGGTTAATTGCCTACTCTCCCCAGTGAGCAGTTCGGCAATAATCCAAACGGCTAACCTTTTTTTTCCCCCAGTGGAACATTATCCCCAATAGAGTTGGATTCCGTTTTCTTTAACGAACTCGGGTATCCCTTTTGTCTCTGTTTGTCCCCCAATCAGTTTATCTTTGTCATCTTGCATTTATACGTGCATCGCATGCATTCATAACATTTGCATACATGGCATCGCATCCATTTTGTTTTACTGTCCAAAACTGGTCAAAAAATGGTGTACTCTGTATTTAAGTTTCTTCGACCCGTCGAATCAAAATTTCGCTTTTAATCTCCGTAGCGAAGAAACTTAAATAGGGGCATCTGTCATACCCCATTTTTTGACCCGTTTTCGTCTCGTTTTATTTATTGTCTCGTTTTACGCATTTTTAAAAAAGGCCGAGAATTTTCGTCGTTTCAGACGAAATTTCGGCAGGGAGGTATTTTAAAATACCTCATGTCAATTTTTGTCTCGTTTATTTATTTTATTTTTATTACTTTTATCTTTACTTTTAATTTCAGTTTTTATTATTTATTGTCATTTATTGTTATTTTTATTATTACCATTATTACCATTTATTTATTCCTTTTTGTATTATTATTATCATTATTACTATTTATTACTATTATTATTATTCTTTTTATTTTTCTTTTTTGGTCCAAGTCAACACAGTCAACACAGGCCAGGCCAGCACTGTTCACGCCCCCAAACACTGTGTTTTTCATCATCACCAAACCTTCAATTCTATCCAAAAATCATCATCACAAATCCATCCAAATCTCCTAAGATCTTATCCTCTAGCTCATGACAAGCAGCTCAAATTTTTTCTATTTAACAGGACTCAAACACAAGAAAAAAAGGGAGAGGAAAAATTTTTAAGAGGAAGAATTCTTTTTAAACAAGGCAGATTTTTACAGCAAAACAAACTTCCAACACAACACCACACATTTTCGCCCCCCCCCCCTTAACACATCCCAGCAAACTCCTTCTTCCTCTAGCTACCCACGCCCCTAACACAAAATACATCACACCAGCCACACAACACACTCACACCAACACAACTTAAACAACCAACCAGCAACACAAACAGCAACAGTACCAAACACAACCCCAAAACAGCACTTACACACACACCCACACTACCCACACGACCCTAACAACATCACACAACCCCCCACACGAACCCCCCACACGGCCAGAACACACACCACGTCCCAGCCCTCACAAACAGAACCCACACACGCACAAATCAACACAAAAGCCCAGCCAACCCAAACCGAACCCAAAGAGGAAAGAAAAAAGGAAATTTTTTTGTGTTTTTTTTAAAAACCTAGATCTAGGTTTTTTGAGTAAAGTTTTGAGAAAATTAGTTTTGGATTAGAGAAGAGAACGAAAAAGGATATGAAAAAAAGTAGTTTGTTTTGAAAAAGGGGGCGTTTTTCTCTTCCGGCGCGGTGGCGCCGCCGCGTAGGCCGGCGGCCACCACGCCGGAAACCTCACCGGTGGCCGACCAAAGGAGGGAGGGGAGAGAGAGGTGAGAGGGTCGGTTGGGAAGAGAGAGGGAAGTGAGAGAAACAAAAAACATGAATGAAGAAAATGTGAAGGGAGAGGGTTTAAATACCCCTCCCTGATTCGGTGTGTGAGGGTGTACGCTTTAGCGTACACCCACGCTCCTCAGACCATCTGATTTTAAATCATACGGCTCAGGATTTTCCTCCCTGTAATCAGATCAGGGCCGTCTGATTAATCAGACGGCCCAGATTAATTTACAAAGGCCCAATACATTTTGGGCCTTTTCTTTCAATCTGATTTATTTTCTACTACCAGCACCCCCAGGTTTATTTTTACACCTCCTTATTTCATTTCTTTTATTTATTTTCTTTGCAATTTATTTTCTTTTTTATTACTATTTCCTTTTTATTTGTTCCTTTATTTTTAACATCTCATTTATTTACCTATTGTATTACACATGCATTTTATTTTTTTGTTTGTATTTCTATTTGTTCATTTTATTTTTACATTTTTTATGGCATTAGCATATACATTAGGAACAAAATGTTTAAATATGCATTGCATTATTTTTTATTTTTCTTAGTTTAATTCATAATCCAAAAACAAAAACCTTTTCATTTTAGTCCAACAAACGTTTTATTCTCCCGCGTTTAGTTTTTTTTATCGCGCTTATTTTCTTTTTAACTCCAAGAAAAATCACAAAAAAACCAAAAACATTTCAAATATTCAAAAACTTCATCAAAAATATTGTTCATTAACAAAGCCTTGGATTTCAAACCAAGCAATTTTATTTTAATCAAACTTCAATCGATCTTAATCATATTAGACTTTATTTTTGCAATTAAAATCAATCAAGCTTTATTCGCTCGCCACTTTGGCTCATTTTATCTTTCACAAACATTTTCAAGCTTTAAAATCAACATAACAAATCACTCGGCTTTTTTTTTAAGCCCGAACTACATCGGTTTTGATCCCATTTGGGTATGTAGGCAAAGGACTTTGTCCTTCCAAACCAACCAAACAAAAACAACAAAAACATTTTCTTTCTTGTTTCAATAAACAACAAGCTTGTTCATTTTGGTTGCAACAACTAATTTGAACAATTTCTTTTCTTTTCATTTGAGTTCTAAAAAACGAGCGTTTTGACAGTTTACGTTTTTTTCTTAAAATTCAAAGCGAAACTTGAATGAAAAAGGGTGGTTTGACGTATGTCTCTCCTTTCCCCGATCGGATAAACACTTGACGTATGTCTCGTTGCTTAGACGATCGTCATTCTTTTCTAGCTTCCCCAAAAAGTACGTTTTCTCAAGTTCAAACAAAACATGAATGAAAAAGGGTGGTTTGACGTATGTCTCTCCTTTCCCCGGTTGTACGAATGCTTGACGTATGTCTCGTTGCTCGGACAATCGTCATTCTATTTTCAACGCGTCCAACGCATTTGAACCTTTCTTGGTCCCTCGCGACCAATTTTAACATTTTTTGGTCCCTCGCGACCAAATTGAACCTTTCTTGGTCCCTCGCGACCAATTTTAACATTTCTTGGTCCCTCGCGACCAAATTGAACCTTTCTTGGTCCCTCGCGACCAATTTTAACATTTCTTGGTCCCTCGCGACCAATTTTAACATTTCTTGGTCCCTCGCGACCAATTTAACATTCTTGGTCCCTCGCGACCAATTTTAACATTTCTTGGTCCCTCGCGACCAATTCGAACCTTTCTTGGTCCCTCGTGACCAATCCAACTTTTCTTGGTCCCCCGTGACCATTTTAAACTTTTCTTGGCCCCCGTGGTCAATTCAAACATTGTACGCCTTCGTGCGTTTGTCATTTTGGCCCTTGTGGTCAATCCGAACTTGCCGTGCCTTTGCACGTTTTCTTTCAACTTTTACGCCTTGTGCGAGTTTATCGCCTTAATGTGCGTTCGTCTTTTTACGCCTTGTGCGAGTTTATCGCCTTAATGTGCGTTCGTCTTTTTACGCCTTGTGCGAGTTTATCGCCTTAATGTGCGCTTGTCTCCTTCATCATTTAAAGCTTTCACGCCTTTGTGCGTTTTCAAACTTTTTTCCAAGAACTACGTAAGCTTTGAATTCTCCGACTACCGGGAGATACGTAGGAGCAAGATCGACGTCTTGTCAAGCCCGTTAATAAGAAAATCTTTTTCTCTTTTTTCTATTTCGTTTGTTTTTATCTCTTTCTTCACCTCACATTTTATTTACTTGTTCAATTACATATATATATAATTAAGCGTGCAAGCAAAACGTCAAAAAACATTTTAAGCCTAAGCCAACTAAGAGGTTCCCGTTGAGTACAACGGATGTGAGGGGTGCTAATACCTTCCCCTCGCATAATCGACTTTCGAACCTAAAATCTCTTTCAAGGTAATTTAGAACTTTTTTCCTTTTTCCCCGAAAAATTAAAAGTTCAGTCGTGATTTAAATTTAGTGATTCAATGCTAGTCAATAGCTTGACATCCGAAATTCGACGCGACAATGATAAAGAAGGATTGATTGGTGTTGCCTCCACATAGTCAAAGTTACAAGGATGATGTTAATTACTTTTTGGATATTGCATTCACCAAAAGAATGGTTAAAGAAGAAGAGATTTTGTGCCCATGTGATGTATGTTGCAATGATAGTTGTGAAACCAGAGATGTAGTGTATGACCATTTATGTAGCAAATGAAGATGAAAGTCTTATGGATCTTGATGAAGATGAAAGTCTTATGGATCTTGATGAAGATGAAAATCTTATGGATCTTGATGGTGATAGTAATGATGAAACATCATCTCATGATGATATTGATGGCTTACTATTTGAGACGTTTAAAGATGTCACTGAAGGAGGTAGAGTACATGAAGGGCTAAATAAAGATGCAAAGAAATTTTATAAACTAGTTGATGATGCAAATCAAGAGTTGTATCCTGGGATTGAAAAATTTTCCTCGTTATCATTCACTATTCAAATCTACTTGTTGAAATGTCTCCATGGATGGAGCAATCCATCGTTCACTGCTCTCTTAGAGTTGTTGAAAGAGGCTATGCCAGATTTGAACATCCCTATCTCTTTTAGTAAAACAAAATCTATGATAAAAAATTTGGGCTTAGACTATAAAAAGATTGATGCATGTCCCAACAATTGCATGTTGTTTTGGAAAGAGCATGGGAAGGATGACTCGTGTCATATTTGTGGAGCATCAAGGTGGATTGAATATCCTGAAGTTGCTAATGAGCTTGAAGAATCTGTTAAAGCTCACAAGGTTCCCGCCAAAGTTCTAAGACATTTTCCTTTGATCCCAAGGTTGAAAAGACTCTTTGTGTGTTCAGAGACAGCCGACACATTGAGGTGGCATGCAGACAAGCGTTCAAGGGATGGGAAGTTAAGGCATCCGGTGTTGGAAAAAATAAGTTTAAACAATGCCTCTTGAGTTTTGATGATAACAAGTGTCGCGGTGATTTTCGGAGATCAAGCTATTGATTAGCGTTGACTCACTAGTTTTATTTCACGACTGAACTTTTAATTTTTCAAAAGAAAAGGGGAAAAAGTTCTAAATTACCACATTTTTAAAGATTTAGGGTTCGGGGGTTAGTTACGTTTAGGGAAGGTGTTAGCACCCTAAACGTTCGTAGTACTCTACGAGAACCTCTTGATTTTATTTATTTATTTTGGCTATAACTTGCTTATTTTTTAAAAGAAAAGAATGAATTAGAGTAGTGAGGAAATTTTTTATTTTTTTTATTTTTTATGATTTGGAAGGACAAGGTTCTTTGCCTACGTACCCGTGAGGGATCAAAACCACGTAGTTCGGGGTAAAAAATGCCGATTGATTTGTTTTGTATTTTTTATTGGTTTTAAAAAAAATTTAAAGATAAAATAAAGGCCAAGTGGCGAAATGAGATTGGTTTGTGTTTTTTATTTTTGAAAATGATTAAAGTGTTATTAAAGTGGATTAATGGTTATTTAAGAAAATAAAAGAGAAAAAAAAAAGGACACTTGATTGAAAATCAAGGTTTGTTTAGGAAAAGATTTTTTTTGTGATTTTTGATTATTATTTGCATGTTTTTGTTTTTTTTTAATAATCACTAACTAAGACTAAAATGTAGCAAGAAGTTAAATACGAGGAATTTCCGCGGTGACGTTGGATCACCACGAAATCCTTTTGAAGGATAAACTAACCTAATATTTTTGTAGTTTTTGGTAAAGCGGAATAAAAAAAATAAAAGACATAAAGCGAAATAAATAAAGTGTGGGTGTCAGTGCATATTCTCATTTATATGTTACATTGGTCCTAAGTACATTCTAATAAAATGAAATAAAAATAACAAAATGATAAACAAAAAAGAAAAAAAACAAAATTGCAAATGCGTTAAAATAAATATGCTAAGAATAAAAAGAAAAATAAAAATGCATGAAATAAAAGGAAAATAAAAAAAAATAAAAATGCATGCTGTGCTAAAAATAAAGGCAGTGAGGTAAAATGCATGAGAATAAAAATAAAACTGAAATTAAAATGCAAGAAAAGAAATAAAAGGAAAGAAAATAAAAGAAAAGAAAATAGAGAAGAAAGGGGGTGCAGAAGCAGGGAGATGGGGGTGCAGAAAGAACCCAGAAGGGAAGAGGGAAAGAAAGGAGATGGGCCGAGTTGAGCCCAAAACAAATGGGCTGAAGAAGAGGAAAATAAACCAGACCGGTTCGGTTCGAGAGAACCAAACCGGTTCAGGGTCCATAAATACCCAAAGGGCCGGTTTTTATTTGATTTTGGAAAACTCTTTCTCTCTCTTCTTCTTCCCAACCTCTCCCTTCTCTCTAAGTCAGACTAAAAAAATTTAAAAAAAGTAACTAAAAAAAAGAAATAAAAATGCTAAATAAAATAACAATAAAAATATTTAAAAGAATAAAAATAATAATAAAAACAAAAACAAAAAGACGGACCCGAATGAAACCAAAAAATGAGGTATTTTAAAATACCTCTCTGTCGAAATTTCTTCTGAGACGACGAAAAATTCCGAACTAAAAAGACGAGTAAAAAAGGAATTTTAGGTCAAAAATTGGGGTATGACAACAAGGTATTAAAAGATCAATTGGATACTCTAATATTTGTCCAAGTGTGCAGAACCATAGACAAAAATTATATTAATTTATTCATGTATTGGTTCTGAAAGAACAAGTTAGTAGCAAAGGATTTTCAAGAGAAGCTAGTTTCAAGTCAGACTCTGATGGTCAGACTTTGAAGGATACCTAGACTTTGAAGGCTACTCCAGAAGCTGAAGACTCAGACCTTGATAGTCATATTCTCTGGAATCCAGACACAGGAAAGCTGAAGATGTTCGACTTCCCCTTTACGCCTTATCTGACAAAGAAGCAGAAGAAACAACTAAGTAAACTCAATTCCTACAACACTCGATCCAAGGGAGAACCCAAGGGTGGTTGAGCAGAATATTCTCTTCTAGGGCCACTTTTCTTTGCTTTTCTTATTATTATTTTTTTCATTTTCTTCTTTTTCCATGCTTTTTGAGGGTTTTGGTTTGACCCCCCTTCTTGTGTGTGTGTGTTTCTTTTTACTAATATATTATGAGTAGGCGGCATAAGATGTTGGTCTGTCTTTCGGACACACCTAGATGTCTCACCTATCTCTTGACCTATCAAAAAAATAAATAAGAAAATTGAATATCATATTCATGCTATAAAGCAAATTTTCAATTTCAAAACAAATAAAAATTGACTCTTTACATAAAATAAATATTAATGGTGTTAACCAATTCTTGGTTAAGACAGGCTTTACATACCTTCCGGTCAAACTCTAGATTACTAAGGTATCTTTTCCCTATGAACAAGAGGGTTAACACACCAAAAAAAATATTTATGCCACATTTGGTTCATATATACATCGAATAATTATGTAAATATAGACACAAATATTTTCTTCTAACAAAGGAAACAAATTGTATATGTTTTGATAAAAAAAAATATATTTATGTGCTTACAATTTTGTAATATATTGTTGGGTTTTTGTAGATTGGCTACATTTTGCAAAAACATCTACTAGCCAGATGCTGGGACAGATGTTGTAGCATATGGAACAGCATTATGTGACTTGTGCTTTTCGCGCCAGCTAGCGTTTTATTTGTGTACGCAATCTTCCTAAGATTTGCTTGAAGATTTATTTTCCTCTAGCTTGTTGATCAAGGCGCGTGTATCTGATTGAAGATTTGCTTGAAGTTTTATTTGCCTTGGTATTTTTCCACAAGATATCATTCTATATTTGGAAGTTTTTTATTGTCTCTAGAAGATTTTTTCAGCTGGACCGGACAATGTCCACGCTCTATTTTGAAGCCCAAACTCGTGCTATCTCAGTGCTATATATTTGTGAAGACAAACCCTAATAGGGTAACTAAAAACCGTGTGTGTTACCAAAGCGTGTGTTTAAGGTTTTTAGGGTTTCTTTTGTTAATTGTGAGCCTTGCTTGTATCTCCCTGATTCAAGCTAAGGACTGAGTTTGTTTGAGTTGTAATTGTAAGCTGCTCCTAAGCTTTTAAGTACGGAGTGAGTATGTGTTATTAGAGTGTGTCTCTTGGTTGTGTTTTGCGTAGTTGATAACAATATTGTTTGTGCTGTTGGTAGGAATTGAGACGGGGTCTCGTATCTAGGAGTTCCTAGATAGAGTTGCCACTGGTAGGGTCTTGGTGCAAAGTCAAGTAGTGTGTCTGCGTTGGTCTTTTCACTAGAACTATAATAGTGGAATCATTCCTGGATTGGTATCCCCCAGAGTAGGAGAGTTGCTCCGAACTGGGTTAACAAACTCACTGTGTACTTTATATTTCCGCTGTGTTCCTTTTAATTTGTGCTTTGTTACGCTGCGCTATTTTAATTGTAGTTCTGAGTAGACAGGTGCTCGGACAGTTGTGCCAACATTGTGCACAGCATCTGTCAGTCAGGTTGCCAGGAATTTCAATTGGCATCAGAGCAAGCACCCTGTTCTGTGTGGGTGAGCTCCATGGAAAGAATTTTCTGGCTTAATGGATAAAGAAGGAGGACTGGTGAACAGACCACCCCTGTTGGATGGGTCGAACTATGACATTTGGAAATCACGCATGACAGCATTCTTGAAATCTCTAGACAGCAGAGCTTGGAAGGCTGTGATCAAGGCATGGGTCCCTCCTAAAATAAAAGAAGCGAATAATGTTGATACTGATGAGTTAAAACCAGAAGAGGAGTGGTCTACAGCAGAAGACACTGCAGCTATTGGAAACTCTAAAGCCCTGAATGCTTTGTTTAATGGTGTAGACAAGAACATGTTCAGGTTGATTAAACAATGTACTATTGCTAAGGAAGCTTGGGATATCCTAAGAACAGCTCATGAAGGTACTCAAAAGGTCAAGAAGTCAAGGCTACAACTGCTAACAACACAGTTTGAGAATTTGAGAATGAAGGAAGGAGAGAGTGTTCATGATTTTCACATGAATGTGCTAGAATATGCTAACACATTTGAATCCTTGGGGGAAAAGATGTCTGATGAAAAACTGGTAAGCAAAATCCTCAGGTCCCTGCCTAAGAAATTTGATATGAAAGTATGTGCTATTGAGGAGGCCCAAGATATTGGAAATATGAAAGTTGATGAGTTGATTGGATCTCTTCAAACTTTTGAATTGAAGGCTAATGAAAGATCTGAAAAGAAAGACAAGAACGTTGCTTTCATCTCCAACACTGATGAAGATGATGTGGAGAGTAATTTAGATACTGATGAGAGCATCTCTGAAGCTATTGTGTTGTTGAGTAAACAATTTAATAAAGTTGTGAAGAGGATGGACAGACGCCCTAGGACAAATGCTCCGGACAACAGTTGCAGCATCTATAAAAATGTCAACAATCAGAGGAAACCTAGAACTGATGACAAAATCAATCAAAGCAAAGGGATTCAATGCCATGAATGCGAAGGATTTGGTCACATCAGAACTGAGTGTGCAACTTATCTGAAGAAACAAAAGAAGGTGATGACTGTGTCTTGGTCTGATGAGGATGAATCAGAAGAAGAACCTGAAACTGCAAAACATGTGAATGCCTTGACTGGAGTGTGCACATCTGACAATGAATCTAGTGATGAAGAGGTAACATATGATGAATTGGCTGATTCTTACAAGGAGCTATGTCTCAAAAGTGAGGAAGTTTGTAGAACTTTAGAAAAACAAAAGAGGACCATTGCTCTCTTGCAAGCTGAGAAAGACAAACTTCTGAAAATAAACTCAGACCTCAATGATGAGGTTATCTTACTTACTTCCAAGATTGACAATATGAACAAGCAACTGCGGATGATGAACAAAGGTACTGATGCTTTAGACGAAATTCTGGAAATAGGACAGAAACCTGGAGATTCTAAATGTACTGGCAGTGAGTACAATATTTCAGTTGGTTAGAGCGTGTGGCTGTTAACCACAAGGTCGGAGGTTCAACCCCTCCTTCTAGCGCCATGACCTAAACACAGCACAGAAACCCTAGTTTCTAGAAATATTGTACTCACTGCCAGTACAGTTGGCGCCCACCGTGGGGCTAAGGTAAAACTGACCTAGCCACCGTCTCCCAGAGAAAAACGATCGATCCACGGCCCCTGAGAGCCATCAGAGCGCCGTGTATCCACCATACCTCCCAGAAGTAACCTCTAGGCCCTCGAATCCGCCGTGATTCAACCCTAGACCTACCCCTAACTCTAATCAAACGCCCTGTTTCTTGTTCAAAACGTCAGTTAGTCCCTCCGAAATTCGCAGTCCCGACCAGGAGCCTTCAATCGCAATTGTTTGAACTTTGATAACCGACCCGAAAACGACCATCGTCGCCATCGTTGTTCATGGACCCGGAGGCGGCGAAAGCAGTACGGCAGCAGATCCAGCAACTTCGCAGCCACAGCAAAACGTTGCAAGTTAACGTCATCGACTTGGATCCAAGGGAAGAATTCCAGAACGAACGTCTCGAACCCACGGAGGATCTGAAGGAAGTCACAATAGGCCCGGAGCCACATCAAACCACCAAGGTGGGGACCTCTTTGGATCCCGCCGAAGAACAAATTCTAGTGGATCTCCTGAGAAGAAATTTAGACCTGTTCGCCTGGCAACCATCAGACATGCCCGGCATCGACCCTACCATCGTATGCCACCACCTCGCCCTACGCCCAGGAGTGAAGCCAGTGGCTCAGCGCAAAAGGAAATTAGGCGAAGAAAGGAGGAAAGCAGTAGATGAAGAGGTGGCCAAGTTAAGAGACGCCCATTTAATAAGTGAAATCAAGTATCCTACATGGCTGGCGAACGTCGTCCTCGTAAAGAAAGCTAACGGAAAATGGCGCATGTGCGTCGACTACACCGATCTGAACACCGCTTGCCCAAAAGACCCATATCCCCTCCCAAACATTGACCACCTTATCGACAACGCGTCAGGGTACCAAACCCTGAGTTTCATGGACGCGTACTCCGGCTACAACCAAATAAAGATGGATCCTCTCGACGCCCCAAAAACGGCCTTCATGACTAATCACCACAACTACCACTATGAAGTTATGCCTTTTGGCTTAAAGAACGCCGGCGCCACCTTTCAAAGGCTAATGGACACCGCCTTTGCAGAACAAATCGGAGAGAATTTGGAGGTCTACATCGACGATCTGGTAGTAAAAATAAAACATGACAAAAGCCATGCAAAGGATCTGGAAGAGATCTTCGATCAAGTTCGCGCGTATAACATGCGTCTCAACCCGGCCAAATGCTCTTTTGGGGTTCACGCAGGGAAATTCCTAGGCTTCATGCTGACCCGGCGCGGTATCGAGGCAAACCCTGACAAGTGTCAGGCGATAATCAACATGAGAAGCCCCTCTAGCATCAAGGAGGTGCAGCAGTTGACGGGTAGGCTCGCAGCGCTCTCCAGGTTTTTATCATGTGCCGGCGATAAAGCTTTCTCTTTCTTTGCCTCAATAAAGAAGAAGGAACTTTTCCAATGGACTGAAGAATGCGAAGAGGCGTTCACAAAGATAAAGACGTTTCTCTCCAGCCCGCCAGTTCTACATCGTCCAGATGCGGGCGCCGTGCTCTTCCTCTACCTGTCTATATCAGAGAACGCTATGAGTTCCGTCCTCGTGCAAGATTCTGACGAAGGTGAAAAACCAGTGTATTTTGTGAGCAAGGTATTCAAGGGAGCTGAGCTGAGATACCAGAAAATAGAGCGCCTGGCTCTAGCAGTGGTAGCAACAGCGAGGAAGCTGCGACCATATTTTCAAGGACATAGAGTTGTTGTCAAATCCAACTACCCCATCAAGCAAGTGTTGGGGAAACCAGACCTGGCGGGAAGAATGGTATCCTGGGCAGTGGAATTGTCCGAATATGACATTCAATATCTTCCTAGAGGCAGCATAAAGTCACAAGTCCTGGCTGACTTCCTAGTAGAATTCTCATCCCCGGTGGAAGAAGTCGCCCCTTTCGTATGGTTGTTATCGGTCGACGGATCATCAAATCTCAAAGGTAGTGGAGCCGGCATAGTGTTGGAGGGTCCAGGGGGCCTAATCATAGAGCAGTCGCTGAGATTTGAGTTCAAGGCGAGCAACAACCAAGCAGAGTATGAAGCCCTGGTAGCGGGCATGAAGCTGGCACAAGAGATGGGAGCGGAAAACTTGAGGGCGAAGAGCGACTCCCAGTTGATGACGAGCCAAATTACCGGGGAATACCAAGCGAAGGACAGTCAACTTACCAAATACTTAGCAAAGGTCAACAGTTTAGCCTCCACCTTCAAGTTCTTCGAGGCAATCTACGTTCCAAGAGAGCAGAATTCAAGAGCCGACCTTTTGTCTAAACTGGCCAGCACCAAACGCCCGGGGAACAACAGAACGGTCATCCAGGAGGTGCTGGCGGCCCCCAGCACAGAGATCATGGAAGTAGGCGCCGTGGAGAATGAGGAGGAGGGGTGGATGACGCCTCTCATCAAGTACCTTACAGGAGCGTTTAATCCCAAAAGCGAGGAGGAAGAACTGCAGATACGAAAAAAGGCTTCGAAGTATTGCATGGTCGCTGGCAAATTATACAAGAGAGGCAAGGCATCGCCTCTGCTCAGATGCTTAGGTGAAAACGAGACCCACCTCGTCCTCTTAGAAGTGCACGAAGGCGTATGCGGGAGCCACATCGGCGGACGATCCTTGGCCGCGAAGCTGTTGAGAGCAGGTTATTACTGGCCAACAATGATCCAAGAGAGCGCAGACTTTGTACGAAAGTGTGACAAGTGTCAAAGGTTTTCTGATAAGAAGCACGCCCCTGCTTGCGAACTCACCTCGGTCTTTTCCCCATGGCCTTTTCATAAGTGGGCAGTGGATATTGTAGGCCCATTCCCGTTGGCACCAGGACAACTGAAATTTCTCATAGTCGGAGTGGATTACTTCACGAAATGGGTCGAGGCCGAAGCGGTCGCCAAAATCACGGCGGACAGAGTAATACGCTTCTACTGGAAGAAAATAATATGCAGGTTTGGGCTTCCCAAAGTTATAGTATCTGACAACGGGACCCAGTTCGCCAGTTCAAAGGTGGTAGAATTCTGCAATCAACTCGGAATCCAGACGAAGTTTGTTTCAGTCATCCATCCCCAAGCAAACGGGCAAGCTGAATCTGCAAACAAGGTGATCTTGAACGGCATAAAAAAGAAGCTTGACGACGCCAAAGGACTTTGGGCCGACCAATTGCATGAAGTGCTCTGGTCATATCACACGACGCCTCATTCCACAACCAAGGAAACCCCGTTCACCATGGTATACGGCGCCGACGCTATGCTGCCTGTAGAGATTGACACACCAACATGGCGCCGGGAGAACTTCTCAGAGGAGGCTAATGAGGCGAGCTTACTATGCGGGATAGACATGATTGACGAGGTACGGGAGGCCGCCCACATCCGGGAATTCGCCGCCAAACAAAGAGCAGCCCGCCGGTACAATTCAAAAGTAATACCAAGAGACATGAAAGAAGGAGATTTGGTCTTAAGACAGGTCGTCGCGCCCACCCGAATTGGAAAGTTACTTCCCAACTGGGAAGGACCATACCGAGTCAGGGAAAAGCTAGCACACGGAGCATAAAAGTTGGAGGAGCTGAATGGAGACACGATACCACGAACCTGGAATGCCGCCAACCTACGCCATTACTACAGCTGAGTACTTCACCATTCCTACAAACAAACCAAACAAGGTCGAACTGCTGTAAAGTCTTGCTTGCATTTTCTTTTGAATTTTTTGTATTTTGATGTCAATTAACAAAGAGGAATAAGGAAGCACTCTTTTCCCCGCGAAAGCTGGGTTTTTAATGAGGCACCAATTTCCGTTTACTCTTATCTATGTTTGACTCCAGTATCACAGATATCGCCGAAACAAGCTAGGTAGCATCAACTCACAAAGGGCGCGCCTAACCCCAAAGGGGTTGCCACCTAATTCCTTAACCCTAAAAGACAGGGCTCTAAGACGTCGTGTGCTTAAAATGAAAATGCCACCTAATTCCTTAACCCCCAAGAGGGCTCTAAGACGTCGTGTGCTTAAAATGAAAATGCCACCTAATTCCTTAACCCTAAAAGACAGGGCTCTAAGACGTCGTGAGCTTAAAATAAGATCGCCGCCTAATTCCTTAACCCCCAAGAGGGCTCTAAGACGTCGCGAGCCGAAAAACAAGATCGCCGCCTAATTCCTTAACCCCCAAGAGGGCTCTAAGACGTCGCGAGCCGAAAAACAAGATCGCCGCCTAATTCCTTAACCCCCAAGAGGGCTCTAAGACGTCGCGAGCCGAAAAACAAGATCGCCGCCTAATTCCTTAACCCCCAAGAGGGCTCTAAGACGTCGCGAGACGAAAATAAGATCGCCGCCTAATTCCCTAACCCCCAAGAGGGCTCTAAGACGTCGCAAGCAGAAAAAGAGCGCGTCGCGAAAAAAAAAGAATTCATACATAAGATGCCTCAATAGAGCAATAACACCGGAAAGCTCAACGGTTTTGACAATCTTAAATAAATCGAGAAAACGTACAAGTAATAACTACCACCCAAGAAGCATTATCATCGCCATCATTGAACAAGAAACCAACGAAATATAGTACAAATCACGCATCAATACAAATTCAAGAAAGTTCAAAGTAAATTAAAGTTACAACAAAGACTATTGTTCTTCCACAAGGACGCCATCTACAATTATCTTGAAAGAATCCATAGACGAAAGATCAGCTTCAGGATGGAGGAAGGCGGCCTGCTCCTTCGCACGCTCAAACCCAGTTTCAAAAGACAGCGCCAGTTCTCCTTTGGCTTCCGCAACCTCAGCCTGCAACGCCGTCTCCCTATCAACCCCCGAGGCGACCTCTTTCGTCAAACGAATGATCACCGCGTCCTTCCCAGCTAAGTCAGCGTCATGACCAACCTTCAGGTCACTGATTTTTTCGTCGAACTCAGCCCTCAGCGCCTCCGCCGCCTTCTTGACCTCTTTCTCCTTGCCCTCTTGAACCTCTTGTAATTCCTTCTCCAGTAGCTTCACCCTTTCCAACAACGTTTCTCCATTACGAACTGACTCTGCATATTTGCAATCAACGGACATCAAAAGCATAATAGAACGCAAACAGTTCACGCCGATATCCCTCGTCGCAAAAGGAACAGGGTTCTGCATCCCAGCTGTCACATCATCAGGATTGCAAACCATCTTTTCTTTCACGTAGGCTTCGAAATCAAAATCCTTGTCCCAGAAAGACCGAACATCCCGGCTGGGGGCAGTAAGTTCAATGGCGGGATGAGAATGCGCCCGCTTCGACCTCCTCTCTTTTATCACCCCCTCCTCCCGATCCGCCGCCTTCCTTTTCTTCTCCTCCTGAGCCTTCTCCTGCGCCACGTCCACAGCACACTCAGGTTGAGCGTCAAGAACAATCTCGGCTTTCTTTTTGGACTTACGAAGGATGAGCCCAGAAGAGTCGCTAGTGTCAGCCACCCCGCCCGACCTCTTGGCCTTCAGCTCCGCCAAATACTGCTTCCTCTCTGCAGCTGTTAGTGGCGCCATTGATTCTGCAAGTCAAAAGACCAGCGCCATTACACAAATAATTAATAAATAGAAAGGCAAAAAGCTAGACAAGCAAAGTTACGAAATCAACTCACGCAAATAGGTCTCTAAGCTATCGACATCTCCCTCTCTATTCAGCAACTCCCGGATATCCATGGGCAGCATTTTATCCAGGAAGGAAACGACACCTTGTTCATACGCACTCAACTGTTCGAAAGCAAACCCCGTAATGGAAGCTGGGGAACTCGTCCAGCAAATGGGAAACTTTAATTCATTGTGTACGCGCCCTCCTCCCCTCACCCTAAGGAATGTCCGTCTCCAGTTCTTGTAGTGAGAGGCGTAAGGTGGAAACAACCGTTTCCCAGGGTGCGCGCCAACAGAGACCCAAGACGATTTATCCACCCCCCGAGTACCGTAGAAGCTAAAGAAGCACCCGGCGGAGGGCTCAAAGCCTAATCCCTCGCAAGCTATCTCAAAGGCCCGGATGAACGCCCAACTGTTGGGCTGAAGCTGCGAGGGCGCCACATTCAACCACCTCAGGACAGTTTCGGAGAAGGGCGTGAATGGATACTTCACGCCCAAATCTTCAAAGACCGCCGCATACATATAGAAGAACTCGTGGGCCCTACTCCTTGGCATCCGTAAATATACTTTCTCACCAGGACGGCAGGGCTCCAGGACCACATCATCTTCGCATCCTGTCGAAGAAACATTAACCTTGCTTCGGAACAGCCCCACTCGTTCAGGATCCATAAACACGGACTCCAAGCGCATCATTTCGCTAGTAGAACCCCCTAGCCCCAAATCACTAGCGGACGCCATACCGTGATTTTCTTTCGTATAGGAGGGACCTGGACGAACAGAAAGAATAACACAATCAGATGAGTTCCCGCTATCGTCTTTATCCTCGCTATCACTCGAGTCGCTCGAAAACTCCCCTAAAAGGGAATGGCCATAGTAGGCATTTTCAAAGGCAACCCAATCGGTGGTCCCGTCCGATCGTTTCGCAAGCCTAACCGCCTCTCTCAATAACGCATCCCTTTCCTCCGAGTTAGCCGGAGATAATACGTTTCCCTTCCCATCACACTCCCTGATAACTACCATGTCCTAGTTCGAATCACAAAAACGAAGCGCTAACGATCAGAAGATGAATTCTAAAAAAAGGGGATTACCTGTTTCGAATGAAGAAAAGCTGGACGAAGAAAGGGACTGATTTGATTCTGGAGGAGAGCGTTGATTCTAAGAACTGTTTGCAATTGGCGAAGGACGTGCGTTTCGGACAAAGAAAGGAGAAGGAAAGTGAAAAGACAAAGAAAGGAACTGATTAGATCCGCGTTCAGTTTAAAGTGAAAAGCCTGGGAAAACGCGCAGATGACGTCACTTAAGTTGGCACGATTTCCGAGAACCGCTAAGATTACGACACGTCAGCGAGAGCGAACGGTCGCCTCACGCCAGCCGTCGGATCCCAATAAGAGGCGTCCTCAACACGCGGTCCAAAGGGCGCGGCGAGCTACACGCAATTTAATCACTTCGCCTTGTACCAAGACTTGTGCTTGTTGGGCTAACATAAATATTCCTATTGGGCTGGCGCCCACACTCTTGTAGGGCCAGTGCTGCCCACTAAGGTACTCAAAACAAAACATTGAGCTAATACCCACGTTGGGCTAGTATCCGTGTTGGGCTAGTACCCACGCAGGGTTTAAACACCCACGTTGGGCTAGTATTCATAAAAATTTTTCATGGCTTCGTGACTAGTAAGCCCCACTTGCCGGGCAAAGGATCATAGACAGACCCCCTGTAAACAATTTAATCACTTCGCCTTGTACCAAGACTCGTGCTTGTTGGGCTGTGGACCGTAGATCTCACTATCCAGGAATTAAGACCCCAAAGCCAAGGGTGTGAACCCTTAAAATAGGGCTGGACGTCCTCCAAGAGGGTAGGGAGCCCACTTGACAATCACAAATAACCCTTTGGGGGCGCCCTCAGCAGCTGACGAGGGCGCCCAAGTCATGGTTTTGGCCCTTTACGATTTAGGCCCAAAACCATGACCGGGTAGGCCCAGGAAAGGCTACAAATAGTAACCTTGGGACCATTCCCGAGGCATGACCTAAACACAGCACAGAAACCCTAGTTTCTAGAAATATTGTACTCACTGCCAGTACACTAAAGGTATTGGGTTTGACTACAGATCCTTGCCTCAGCAGAAACAACTACCAGTGAGATAGTTTGTGCCATCTGTTAGTACTTATGATCATACTATGTCAAGACAGATGCCCCAGCATCAGGTGAGACAACAGGCATCTGGATATAGGCCCAGATCAAAAGGAAGGTATTATGGTTGGGTATGTCACTACTGTGGAAGAAAAGG
Organism: Medicago ruthenica; assembly: GCA_018208015.1. NCBI lineage: Eukaryota > Viridiplantae > Streptophyta > Magnoliopsida > Fabales > Fabaceae > Medicago > Medicago ruthenica. Next base: position 64,517,493 of record CM031375.1, on the reverse strand, counting down.
ACATATCAGACCTTTCTGTTTCAAATTATATGGTTACCCAGACAGGACCTATTCACCAAGACCTGATCCCACAGTAGAGATCACCAAGAAGCAGTGGAAGCAAAAAAATGATAATTTCACAAGCAACACTGTGGATCCTAGAAAAATAGAACCAGAAGCTGATGAGATTGCTCAAATTGCTCATACATCTCTGAGAGTGTCATCCAGAAATGATTGGTACTTTGACAGTGGATGTTCCAGACATATGACTGGTGATAAAAATTACTTAACTGATGTTAAGCCTTATGCTACAAGTTTTGTGACTTTTGGGGATGGAGCCAAAGGAGAAATAAAGGGTGTAGGAAATCTTGTGGAAGAGGGTCTACCCAAACTTGATAAGGTGCTTCTTGTGAAAGGATTAACTGCTAACTTAATTAGTATTAGTCAACTGTGCGATCAAGGAATGAAGGTCAACTTTACAAAGAGTGAATGGTTAGTTGCTAACAGTGAAGGGGACATCCTGATGAAAGGTGTTAGATCAAAGGACAATTGCTACTTGTGGGTCTCTCAAGATAAAGCAAAGTTATCTACTTGTCTAATAACCAAAGAAGATGAAGTTAAGCTATGGCACCAAAAGCTTGGACATCTGAATCTCAGAAGCATGAAGAAAGCTATTGCTGAAGGAGCCATCAGAGGTCTACCAAAACTCCAAATTCAGGAAGGAAGTATATGTGGAGAATTCCAGATAGGAAAACAGACCAAGATGCCTCACCAGAAGCTGCAACATCTGTCCACATCCAGAGTTCTTGAGCTATTGCACATGGACTTAATGGGACCTATGCAAGTCGAAAGCTTAGGTGGTAAGAAGTATGCATTTGTTGTTGTTGATGACTTTTCCAGATATACTTGGATAAATTTCATTAAGGAGAAATCAGACACTTTTGAAAAATTCAAGGATCTTTGCTTACAACTTCAGAGAGAAAAGGATTGTGGAATTGTTAGAATCAGAAGTGACCATGGGAAAGAGTTTGAGAATGGTAAGTTCTCTGATTTCTGCATTTCTGAAGGAATATTTCATGAGTTCTCTGCACCTATTACTCCCCAACAAAATGGTATAGTTGAAAGAAAGAACAGGACTTTGCAAGAATCCGCCATGGTTATGCTACATGCGAAGAAGCTGCTATTTTTCTTTTGGGCTGAAGCCATGAACACAGCCTGCTATATTCATAATAGAGTGACCTTGAGAAAAGGTACATCTACAACTTTGTACGAGCTATGGAAAGACAGGAAGCCAACAGTGAAGCATTTTCATGTGTTTGGTAGTAAGTGCTATATTTTAGCTGACAGGGAACCAAGAAGAAAGATGGATGCTAAAAGTGAAGAGGGAATTTTTCTAGGCTATTCAACAAACAGCAGAGCCTATAGAGTATACAACTCCAGAACCAAGACAGTGATGGAATCTATAAATGTTGTTGTAAATGATGAAGGTAATAATGTTGTGCCAGATGATGCGACATTTGACTCAGCATCTGACCTACAGGAGGAGAAGAAAGAAGATGAAGCAAGTAGTAAGCAAGATTCTGAAATAACTGGTCCAGAGAAGACTGCTCCCAACAAAGGACCATCTATCAGAGTTCAGAAAAACCATCCCATAGATCAAGTCATTGGCGATCCTAACCAAGGGATCACAACTAGAAGAAACTATGATGAGGTATCAAATTCTTGCTTTATATCTAAACTTGAACCAAAGAATGTTAAGGAAGCTCTAACTGATGAGTTCTAGATAAATGCTATGCAAGAAGAATTAACTCAGTTCAAGAGAAGTAATGTGTGGGACTTAGTTCCTAGACCAGATAATGTGAATGTCATAGGTACCAAGTGGGTCTATAAAAACAAGTCTGATGAAAATGGTACTATCACTAGAAACAAAGCTAGACTGGTTGCACAAGGATATTCTCAAATTGAAGGTGTAGACTTTGATGAGACTTTTGCTCCTATAGCTAGGTTGGAATCTATTAGATTGTTACTTGGGATTGCATGCATACTAAAATTCAAGCTGTATCAGATGGATGTCAAGAGTGCCTTTCTCAATGGGTACTTAAATGAAGAGGTCTATGTGGAACAGCCTAAAGGCTTCATTGATCCAAGTTTTCCAAACCATGTTTACAAATTGAAGAAAGCTCTATATGGCCTGAAGCAAGCCCCTAGAGCTTGGTATGAGAGACTTGCTGAGTTTCTAATTAACCATGGCTATAGGAAGGGAGGAAATGACAAAACCTTGTTTGTGAAAGATGAAAATGGACAGCTGATGATTGCTCAAATATATGTAGATGACATAGTCTTTGGAGGGATGTCTGACCAGATGATAGAGCATTTTGTTCAGCAAATGCAATCTGAACTTGAAATGAGTCTTGTAGGTGAGCTAAAGTTCTTTCTTGGTCTTCAAGTGAAACAGATGGAAGATACTATATTTATCTCTCAAAGTAAGTATGCTAAAAATATAGTCAAGAAATTTGGGATGGAAAATGCTGCTCATAAAAGAACTCCTGCTCCCACACATGTAAAATTATCAAAGGATGAGAAAGGTGTGGATGTTGACCAAAGCATGTATAGGAGTATGATAGGAAGTCTTCTATATCTTACAACAAGTAGGCCAGATATCACATTTGCAGTTGGAGTGTGTGCCAGGTACCAAGCTGAACCAAAAATAAGCCATCTGACTCAGGTAAAGAGAATTCTGAAGTATGTGAATGGTACCAGTGACTATGGTATGTTGTATTCTCATGGGGAAAGCACTGTGTTGTTTGGGTATTGTGATGCTGACTGGGTTGGAAGTGCAGATGATAGAAAGAGTACTTCTGGTGGATGTTTCTTTCTGGGCAACAATCTTATATCCTGGTTCAGTAAGAAGCAAAATTGTGTTTCCTTGTCTACAGCTGAAGCTGAGTACATAGCAGCTGGTAGCAGTTGTTCCCAATTGTTGTGGATGAGACAGATGCTGAGTGAATACAATGTCATGACAGATGCTATGACATTATATTGTGACAATCTGAGTGCAATAAATATCTCCAAAAATCCTATACAACACAGCAGGACTAAACACATTGACATTAGACACCATTTTATTAGGGATCTGGTTGAAGAAAAAATTGTTACTCTTGAACATGTTGCAACTGAAGAGCAATTAGCAGATATTTTTACCAAAGCTCTTGATGCTAATCAATTTGAAAAATTAAGACAGAAGTTAGGGATATGTTTATTTGAGGAATTATAGCAATTAATTTCTGAGAGGCGTGCAGCTATTATTTTCTCCTTCCTCAACCGCTTGGTGCACGTCATTCAAGGAGGTTATTTCCAACTTTCCTTTTTCAAAACTTTCACACGCTACCATCATTGTTTGTGTCTTAACTTCTCTCAACTCCTCAACTCCTCTCTTGCCGCTCTCATCATCATTCAAAAATCGCACTCTCTTCATACCTTCAAACACCAAATCATCATGTCTGATTCTACTTCTCATCAAAACATGCAAGATCAAACTTCATCACCGACGCCCTCTGAAGCGATCATCACCGACGCACTACCTCTCACTACTATTCTCAGCTCTCCTACAAAGAAGCGACGTACTAGGTCGTCTGCATCACGAAGGAAGGCTCCTGCCAAATCTAGCAAAGCTACCCCTTCTACTACCGTGAACACGAGGTCGAAATCAAAAGGTAAGACATCTACCACTCCCGCTGTTCAACGAATAGGGTTAAGCATGGATGATTTGTACTGTAAGGACAATCCTTTTGTATCGAATGTTGTCGAACCAAATGTTGACCCTTCTGGCAACAAATCTGAGAATTTTGCTGTTGAAAGTACTGTAGCTACGTCTGAAACCCTAGGTCCTGATAATCCTAAGGAAGATGACAAATTAGTTGGTGATTCTTCGAATTCCCCTATTGAGCAAGATGTTATTACTGTTTCTGTTGATAAGAATGTTGTTAATCCGGCTGTTTCTGAGACACCTGTTATTCCCCCTGCCACAACAAAGGATGCTGTGACAGATGCTCAAGCATCTTTGTCACAAGCTCATGAGGAGCCTGATGTGGTGGTTGCAAACATCTCTGGTTCTGTGAGTGTCCCTGAGAATGATTCCTCATAGTCTCAAGATGAAGGTACTGAGACTCAGGATGCTGTGGATAATGCTAAGACTGACATTTTAGACCAAGCTGACACTGTTGCTGTTGAGAATGCTGTGCCTGAAGAAAGACCTCAGGAAAAGACTGGTGTTATTGGTGTTGCTCGCAGGACTAGGAGCAAATCTGACAAAACTGCTGCTACTGTTAGTGAAGGACAAAAAGAAAGTAAGAAGAAACCTGTTAATGCTGGGAAGAAGCCCATGTATGGTCCTCTCAAGGCTTGGAGCAAGAAGGTGGCTCAAAGTGATCACAAGAAGAAGAGCCTCAAAAGAAAAGACCCTCCCTCTAGTGATTCTGAGTTTGAGGTTGCTGAGCTTGAAGCTGCCACATCTGGTGGAGCTTCCAGAAAAACAATGAAGGGTATGAAGATACCTCTAACTATCCCTCCAGCCCCTCTTGATAATGTCTCCTTTCATTTGGAAAATGGGTCTTCTAGGTGGAAGTTTATATACCACAGAAGACTTGGTCTTGAAAGAAATCTTAAGGAAGAAGTTTTCAAATGTAAGAAGCTGGTTGATGTGTTGGAATATGCTGGACTGATGAAGACTGTGAGAAATCTGGGTCCATGTTATGATAAGCTGGTCAGGGAATTTCTGGTAAATGTTTCTGATGAGTGTGATGACACAAGAAACCCTGAGTATAGGAAGGTTTTTGTTCGAGGTAAGTGTGTCAACTTTTCTCCTACGGTGGTCAACACATACCTTGAGAGATCTGCTGAGGAGACCCCTGAGCTGGAGGTCACTGAGGACACCATTTGCAAGGCAATCACTGATAACAAGATTAAGCATTGGCCTAAGCATTTGTCTTCTGCTCAACTCTCTCCCATGTATGCTGTTTTGAATAGGATCTGTGCTCAAAACTGGACTCCAACCACTCACTCCAATTCTGTTGCTTCTGGTTTGGCCAAGTTCATTTATGCTGTGGGAACCAAGTCACCCTTTGATTATGGAGCCTACATCTATTATCAAGTTTTGGAGCATGCTAAGTCTTTTGCTATTAAGTTTCCAATTGCTTTTCCCACCCTCCTGTGTGGTATTATTCTTCAGCAACACCCTGACATTTTGATCAGTACTGATGAGCCCTGCAAGAGGCCTGGTCCTATGTCGTTGGATTGTAGTTTGCTGTCTGAGAAACATGATGCTGATGTAGCTGGGACTTCTGTCCGGACATCTGGTGTGCTCTCCAGAAAGCAAATGATTGCTGATCTTACTGAGACAAGTGTGGCTCTTGGAGCTAGAAAGGTGAAGATTGACAGGATCATTGCAGCTTTGAAGGCTGAAGCTGAAGCTGAGGGTGAGCAGGATGAAGAAGAAGGAGGAAATATGCCTGTTGCTTCTGCTGGTGACACTGAGGATGCCTCTGATGATTCTGATGATTTCTGATTTTGTTGTTTTGTTCTGATCTCATTTGTTGTACTTCTTTTGCTTTTGTTGGTGACTGGGCTATGCCCTGAATTGCTTATGCACCTTGTGTGCTTCTGGTCTGTAATATGCACTCTCTATGGTTTCTATGCACTTTCTATGAGTATGCACTATCTGTTATTTGTCAGAATTTATGGCTAAAAAGGGGGAGTAGATGCAATTGTGCATGTGCATGTGTGTAGTGTATAGCTTATATTATCTTGGCTGGTTGTGTGCATGATTATGTATGGTTACATGTGTTGAGGGGGAGTACTGGTACATGTTTTGAGGGGGAGCTGTTATTCTTTTTGGTGTGTGGAAATTTATTTTTTCCCTTATCTATGTGAATCCACTATATGAGAGTTTATTTCTCTCTAGTTGTTCCTATGAGGCTAGATGTTTGGGTTATCTGGTGCATGCCTCTGATACTTCTTGCAAGTTATCCTTATCCAAATTGCTCCCTTGGAAGTAATCTCATTATATGCTACGATATTTTCTTTCCTTGTTGTGTGCCTATGTTGACGTGAAGGAAACTTATCTGTGTATCTCCCAAGGAACTGGCTCTAGAGTGTTTTAGCCAAAATTTTGACAAAGGGGGAGATTGTTGGGTTTTTGTAGATTGGCTACATTTTGCAAAAACATCTACTAGCCAGATGCTGGGACAGATGCTGTAGCATATGGAACAGCATTATGTGACTTGTGCTTTTCGCGCCAGCTAGCGTTTTATTTGTGTACGCAATCTTCCTAAGATTTGCTTGAAGATTTATTTTCCTCTAGCTTGCTGATCAAGGCGCGTGTATCTGATTGAAGATTTGCTTGAAGTTTTATTTGCCTTGGTATTTTTCCACAAGATATCATTCTATATTTGGAAGTTTTTTATTGTCTCTAGAAGATTTTTTCAGCTGGACCGGACAATGTCCACGCTCTATTTTGAAGCCCAAACCCGTGCTATCTCAGTGCTATATATTTGTGAAGACAAACCCTAATAGGGTAACTAAAAACCGTGTGTGTTACCAAAGCGTGTGTTTAAGGTTTTTAGGGTTTCTTTTGTTAATTGTGAGCCTTGCTTGTATCTCCCTGATTCAAGCTAAGGACTGAGTTTGTTTGAGTTGTAATTGTAAGCTGCTCCTAAGCTTTTAAGTACGGAGTGAGTATGTGTTATTAGAGTGTGTCTCTTGGTTGTGTTTTGCGTAGTTGATAACAATAGTGTTTGTGTTGTTGGTAGGAATTGAGATGGGGTCTCGTATCTAGGAGTTCCTAGATAGAGTTGCCACTGGTAGGGTCTTAGTGCAAAGTCAAGTAGTGTGTCTGCGTTGGTCTTTTCACTAGAACTATAATAGTGGAATCATTCCTGGATTGGTATCCCCCAGAGTAGGAGAGTTGCTCCGAACTGGGTTAACAAACTCACTGTGTACTTTATATTTCAGCTGTGTTCCTTTTAATTTGTGCTTTGTTACGCTGCGCTATTTTAATTGTAGTTCTGAGTAGACAGGTGCTCGGACAGTTGTGCCAACATTGTGCACAGCATCTGTCAGTCAGGTTGCCAGGAATTTCATATATATTATCCAATATTAAAAGAATCAAATCATAATTAATTTTTCTACTACAATATTTATCAAGAATTTAAGGAATATAATTAGATGATAGCTAAATATATCATATATAATGTTTAAGAAAAAATAACAATTTTATTAACATATATAAAGCATACAATGACATTGGGAGGGGGAACCAGTCCTAGTCAGTTGAAAAATCTATAATTTGGTAAACCTCAAAAATCCTAACATACCAATGGTGAATAAATACTTATTTGTCTTATATCATAAAAAACAAAAATAATAGTAAAAAAAATTTCAATCATTTTTAGATAGAAATTAAACTGTAGATTATGATAACTATATTTGAAAATTATGCTAAAAAAAGATGTGATTGTTTTCAACATTTTCCACTTAAAAACAAATCAAGTACCTCAAATCAAATGCAAATATATATTTTCTAACAACATTAATGCATTTTCGATAACAATAATCAGATGGGTATATTAATATAACAAAATTTATAATAAGTTAGCCCAAATCAATTTCAAATCCATTCTATAACAAATCCATAATTTTGTGAAGTTTGCATACAATTTATCAGATCTAAAAAACATTCAACCTCCATGGATGATGATGAATGCTGGACAAATCGATGATTGTGATGTTTCCGATGCATAAATTGCACTTGTATGTTCTTGGTGATGATGATAGGAGAAAAATTGTGTGTGAAAATGTGTAAATGTTCTTATTTTGTTTTTAATGAATCTGAATCATTAATTAAATCTGACAATGTATTTTCTCTGCTCCATCGGTGAGGGACTTAATTAAACCCTCACCCTAAAATCCACCTAAAACCATATATGTAATTTTCATAATATTATTTGAAATCAAATAAAACTAAAAATAATTGCTTTTGAGATGACATCGCGCTTGGTTTTATTTAGAGGAACATCACTCTTTGTTTGAAGAACAAAAAGCCTATATGGCTAAATTTCAAAAGATGAACCAAGCTTTGGGTGCCAAAATATTTCTACTTTGAACGTACAAATGAAATATACTTAAAATATCCATTTTATATTTTTAAAGATTCAAAGTTAAGAAAAATATAAATAACTCATATATTTTTGGAAGCAAATCAATTTAATAATTAATCAATACAAAAATGTTCAATACAAAGATTATAACTACAGTTATATTGGAGTGTGAACACTAAAGACACGTAAATCACACTTAAAAAAGCACATATAAATGAAAGCGAACTTAACAAAGTAAGGATTATTTAGCGTTAAGCATTTGAATAAACAATATAAGTTATTGAAAAAACTTTTAATTTAGGAAGAGAACATAAATTACAAAATATCTTGAAATTTTCACTATAAGTTTTTTTTTACTCAAGTAGCCTAATGACTTGAAATTTACACTTATTGTAAATAAATGGGAAACCCGAAGTTCGAACTCCGACCCTTGAATATAGAATGTGATGTCCATATCAACTGAGCTATGATCATGGAGAATCCTTTTCTATAAGATTATTTGATATAAAGCAACTACTATCATTATAGTACTCGAATTGTAGACATGGAAAATAAAATTTCATTTTCTTATCAACATAATGGATATTTTTTTTTGTACAAAGAATGTAATCGCATATTGATTCTTTATCTTATTTAGGATATTGTTTCTTACTAAATTCTTATCTTTGCTAAAATACCTAAAAGATTAAAAGTAATTTTTTTCTTTAGCCAACACAAATGTGATTGTTTTTTTTTTTAGGAAAATGTTGAATTGGTGAAGCCATGATTTAAAACTTCCTAGTAAGAATAATATATTTTTTTAATTCTTAGTAATTGTGCTCTTTTCCTCCATTTGGTACTCCAAAATAGTCTATAAATTGTAATCATTTCTGCACTTTTCACTTCACAAGTCTATACCACATTTTCTCGATATATTATATTAGTATTTTCATATAAAATATGAAGAGTCTATTTACCCTTTTAATGTTTATCGTTGCTTCACACTGCTTGCGTGCTAGAATAACACCTAACGATGATTCTAACTTTAATGTTCTTAAATATGGTGCCACCGGGGATGGCAATACTAATGATTCAGATGTATATATTATTTTTACTTATTATTTCATTGTTTTTTCAAGATATTATCTTGAAGAGTCTATTTATTATATGATGCTACATTTTTTATGTTAATGCATTTTTGAAATCTAACACCAATTTAAACCATTTTTCACCTTACAAAGGCTTTTGTGAAAACATGAAACGATGTATGTAGTACAACTCAGGGCACTCCGACACTTTATAATACCCGAAGGCAAAACATTCTTGTTGCAACCTTTGTCTTTTCAAGGTCCATGCAAATCTGCAACCATTCAAGTTGAGGTACTCTATTTTTGAAAGAATTAAAGTTGATCTATTTCAAAATAAGTTGACACTTAGTTTTTAAAAACAAATAGAATAATTTTGTTAAATTATGGTTTTCGTTAATATAATTTTTAAATCTTAATAAAAAATTTAATTTGTATACATACTACATTGTCACACATGCATTCAATCAAATTACACAATATATGTATACATGATAAAAAAATAAATATTGGTAGAGATATTTTAAAAATTAACCTAAAATAAAAGGCAATATGATTGGATACATGTGAAAAAAAAAGTTTACACACTCCATGCATAGAAAATAATCTTTACAATTATTATAATCTCTTTGTTGCAATATTGAAATTAAAAATTTAATATTTCCCTAAAATTTTATAATGTCATTTCATATGAAAAAAAATGAAGACAAAACATTTATCTTTTTGATAGGAGTGTTTGAGCATCCATAATGCTGGTTGTTTCATCTATTTTATCGAATTTTTTGTTTGATATGTAGTTATGTACATTGTTAATGATGCATTTTTTTGGCTTGACAGATTAAAGGATCTATCACCGCTCCAAAAGGTATTGAGGCTTGGAAATGGACAGATAATAAAAGGACATCATGGGTTCAATTCTCAAGAATAAATGGTCTTGTTGTATGCGGAGAAGGAAATATTGATGGTCAAGGTGCTCCTTGGTGGGAAAAATATCATGATGATGAAAGTAATAGGCCAACTGTAAGTTGAAAAACATGATATAGCTAATATTTGGATTTTGATATATTATTGTTTTCACTACATGGAAATGTTTAATTAAGTATTTAACTAACTATTTAATTACGTGATAATATGTGCACATATGCAGGCTTTTGGATTCACTGGGTGTAAAAGTCTAACAATTAGCAACTTGAATCACATTAATAGCCCAAGAAATCATATAAGTATAGATTCATGCAATGACACTTCCATCTCCAATCTTCAGATAACTGCGCCCAAAAATAGTCCAAACACTGATGGGATTGATATCACATCTTCATCCAACATCATCATTAAGAATTTATCCATCAAAACTGGTCAGTATAATACATAAACTCAACTCTAAATTTCTTGATGATCGCTATTAATATTCCATTTGTTCGTATATATAAATCATTTTGGAACATTTTCTTGACCTCGATGACAAGACCTTTGATAAATTTCAAGATACATTTATTACCTTTTTTCAAATATATATCTTATTAATACTTCCATTTTTTCCAAATTATACACTTAGTTGCACTACCAAATTTTTTTAATATGTGTAAAAAATGTCAAAGGGTCTTATAATTAATAACGGAGGGAATATTTATTACTCCTCTATCTTATTTTAATTGTTCTTATTCGATAAAATCCCTTTATTTATTTTCATTTTGATTTTTCTTAACATTGTCCATTATTTTTAGGTGACGATTGCATTGCAATTAACTCTGGCTCTAGTTTCATTAACATAACTGGTGTTTTTTGCGGACCTGGCCATGGCATCAGGTAAACAAATTAAAATTAATATATATTAACAGTTCAATTTTTTCACATTATATATATGTTATAGTTCAATTAACATTGGAACTATCTAAAATTATTGAATCTAGTGTTGGAAGCCTTGGAAAAGGTGGAGAGTATGCTACAGTTGAAGAGGTATATGTAAAAAATTGCACCTTGACGGGAACTTCAAATGGAGCGAGAATCAAGACATGGAAGGTAAGCATAGATCAGATGTGGTTGAACAAATTGACAATTGTAGCGACTATATTATATAAAATGTTGATGGTATAAATTGATTTTATAGAGTTGAGTTAAATCCAAATTCAAAATATTCTTAGAGTAACATATATGTTTTGTTGTTTGAATTAGGGCGGAAGTGGGTATGCGAGAAAGATCACATACGAAGATATTACGCTTGTAGAAGTCAAGAACCCTATAATTATTGATCAATACTATGACTCTCATATATATGATAGTGCTAGCGAAGCAGTAAAAGTTAGTGATGTTACTTACCTCAACATACACGGAACCTCGGTTAATGAGAATACGGTCCAATTAAATTGTGACCCTAACATTGGCTGCAACAACATTGTAATCGATCATATTAACATAACTCGTGTTCATGGAGGGGAACCACATGCATCATGCACTAATGCACATGGAACATGCTCTTCATGTTATCCAAATGTGTCATGTCTTTCTGATAACAAAATATAGTGTTATTTCGTACAAGAACACACATGGAAAAACAACCAAGCATACATTAGATTTGTTTTCAGCTTGCCCTATGTAGAACTTTTCTTGTTGAAAGAAACCAATGTTCTTGTTGTAGTAGTCTTTGTAATAATTGGTAAATTTTAGCTAAGTTTTTATTTTCTTCTCTAGATTGTACTCTTTACTTTTTTTTTCTTCTGATTAATAATAGTTCAAGTTAGTGTATTAATTTATAATGATCTCTGAAGTTTTCTTCTTCTTAACATCCAGTTTTTAAAGGTTACAATAAATTAAGTGATAGAGGTACTTTTTAATTATGGAAAATTTGTGAAAATTGATGAAGAAACAAAGAAGAAATGAAGGCATAACTGACAAAGAATTCTTATAAGATTTGGTTTATACTTCATATCTAATTAACAAGGTCTTCATATTGATAAATAATGGAACTATGTTTTTTATTATACTAGTTGGAAGATGTCCGATGATAATCAAATAAATTATATATGTTTTTAACTAAACAGTTGTCGAACATGGAATTTACTTGAGGAGTCAGCTAATAAAGGAACTACGTCCCTCGACTTTGGGTTCCTTAACTCCTCCAAAGAATGTTAAGTACGAGGTTGGATTTTTGTGATCTAATAAATTAATAAATACATAAATAGAAGTAAAGTACAAAGATAAATAATAAGTTGCAATACATAACAATGTATTGATTGATTTTGTCTGTTGTAACTTAAATGTATGATGTTATTTTATAGGCAATGTTAATACAAGTATCCAAAACATCGTGGCCTACAAAATCCTTTCAAACCCGAGATCTTTAACAAGAAAGAATTATATAAATATAAATTTTTCGAAAGGGATAGAGGTAGATCAAGCAAAAATAGAGGTAATAGAGAAATTACCCCCTCCTACAAATATTACGAGAGCGAGTAGCTTTCTAAGACATGTTGGAGTCTAACGACGGTTCATAAAAGACTTCTCAAGCTTTCTAAGTCGTTATGAAATTTACTTGTGAAAGAAAATGAATTTAATTTTGATGCAGATCTTGTCGTGATCGAAGTCTATTTCAACACAAATTCTTGTGAATTGGCCTCTTGAGTGAATGGATGTAAGTTTATCTATATTTAACATGTTACCCATTTTTTATCCTAAAGTCCAGAGAAAAACATCATTATTTAGTTCAATAGGTTAACCCATGGGTAACATACCCACATCCCCATTACACATAACCGTAACCGAGTCTAAGAAGAAATGCCTCCACCGTTAAACCATAAAATAATTTTTAGACACTTTGCATGGCCCGTCAAAGAAAGCACGCTTGTACACCTTCGTAGAAGAAACCATAACCATGAAATCGTTACAAAACAAATCTATGATTTCGATCGATCCCTTCTGTAACATCTTACTTAAAAGTAACTTTTATCAGTATCGGAGAAATTACGAGCAAGCAAGGGCATAAGCGTAATTTCGAGTATAAGGGGCTTTAAATATTAAGAATTTATCCATCGAAACTGGTCAGTATAATACATAAACTCAACTCTAAATTTCTTGATGATCGCTATTAATATTCCATTTGTTCGTATATATAAATCATTTTGGAACATTTTCTTGACCCCGATGACAAGACCTTTGATAAATTTCAAGATACATTTATTACCTTTTTTTCAAATATATATCTTATTAATACTTCCATTTTTTCCAAATTATACACTTAGTTGCACTACCAAATTTTTTTAATAAGAGAATTATGCATAAGGCAACATTAATTAGTAAAGGTTGCACTTGCAAGATGATATTTTCGAATTTGAAGCATTGGTCAGAATAAATAATGCAGTGGCATATGAGTTTAATCCACATTGTACCCACGTTATGATAGCATGTTACATGTACCAGGTTATGTTTAGTATTATGTATGCTTATCAGGCAGTGCTTATACTACTCAGATAGTAGTGTAACAGATTTTCAGTTATGTGACATGTATTGGTAACAATGGTACACAGTCAGGAATGTTTAAGTAGGAAGGTTTTGACCAGAACAGGTTTGTTGATATCAAACATATCTTAGCTGAAGAGTTCAGAAATTCTTGAACTTAATGTTCACCAGTAAAGGAAGAAGAACTTTCTATGCAGATTAAAAGTCACTCGTAGTCTACAGTAAAAGGCTACGTAAGTTCAGGTTATGATTAAAGGATTAAAGATTAACTGTGCTATTTTTGGTAGCAATCAGAGTAGAGCTTTCTTTTGAAAACAAGGATCTTGAACTCGATGTTCAGAAATGAGAAATGAGTTCACAATATCGACAAGTGTAACCATGATCTATGTTATGTGATAATGTATGCTTAAGGAATAAACATGAGTTAAGAGTAAAAGAGGGTCTCCAGTTGACGTGGTATTGTCTCAAGGATATTTTGATTAAGGAGGATGTCTCGTTAGTTGGACAAGGATGATGCGATGTACTGTGTACCCGTTAGTAGTGTACACGTACTTGATCATGTATGTAATTTATGTGCTATAAATTGTATCACATGATGATATGGGAGACAATGTATACCACTTATCACTTGGACTAAATCCTATAAGCTTTGAATGTTCGGTAAAGATGATTCTATATGAAGAATGATATATTTTTAACTGTGAGTTGTCGTCTTACGAGGAGAAAGTCAAGGATAAGGATTCAGTGGAATCAATTGAGGAGGATAAAATTGACTCGATGTCGTCAAGGTAAGATCAAGTGGTCAATGAAGGAAACTTATGAATTCAGTACGAGTATCCAATACTTAATAATCTTAAGTTGGATTCACACTAAGTGTGTGCGCAAGAGTTATAGTCAAGTGAGTCGGGTATTGGTTCAGACAACCATACATCCTACTATGTAAGAATTGTGTATGTACCTCAAGTCCTTCAGTTAAGAAAGAGATTGTCAAATATTTTGACTTACAGAGATGAAAACCATGGCCAGGGAACATTTTTAATCAGTCAGGTTTAATCTAGGCGCATGGATAATCTGCATGTCAGACCCTAGAATAGCCATGGAATCCCGATAAGTAATTGTTTTGGAGCTTTGACTAGTAGAGAAAGAGGTAGAATGGATCTATTCATTCATGATCTCAGGAGGATTCTAAATTTCGAGGACGAAATTTCTTTAAGGGAGGTAGAGTGTAACATACCACTTAAACGTAACTTTATCAGTATTGGAGAAATTACAAGCAAGCAAGGGCATAAGCATAATTTCGAGTATAAGGGGCTTTAAATATTAAGCCAAGGCAATTTTCACTCATTTTTCTTCTTCTCCCTCTCTCTACAAGGTGGATTTCTCTCCTCTCTCTCTCTCTAATCACTCGCCTCATCCTCTCTTGCCACCATCCATCAATTTTCTTCCTCAACTCTTGGAACACAAGCAAACAAGCTAGCTTTGGGAGATTAAGAGCAAGGAAAAGTTAAGGAAGAATCAAGAAAGGAAGTAAGATTTCAAGCTAGGGTTTGAAGAGGAAAGCTTGGCAAGGATCAAAACTTGTACTAGGTGAGCTCCCTAGGGTTTTAGAACCCACCTTGAGTAAGTTTAAGTGTATAATTTTATCTCATGCTAAGATATGGTTTTTGTGCCCTAATCCTGTTTGTTGCCAATTCCTTGCTAATCCATGTTTTAATTAGTCAATTTGTAGTAGAAAATCATTCCTAACATCATTGGGATGCTTGGGTAAGTTGGATTGAGCTAAAATGGTGAAAAATGCAATTTTTGAGCAATTTCTTTACTGATAAGCTCGCTACAGCGAGCTGAAGCTCGCTGCAGCGAGCATGCTTTTTCTGCTACGGCACAGGGTCACTACAGCGACCATCCCATCGCTACAGCGAGCTCACCAGAAACAACTTGGTCAGCTGAGCTGTTTCGGGTGATCCGGTGCGTGTAAGCGAGGGTTTTCGCAACCGTTTTCTCCAAAAACTTTATAGAATCAAAGGACACCATTTTAACTCATCCTAAGGGCCTTTAACGGGCAAAATCATAAAGGAGCAAGGAATAGGTAATGTATGGGAGGTACAAAACAAAGGTCCGAAGAACAGGAAACTAATGCAACTGAGTTATTGACTCTTAAGAGTGACATATGATAACGATATGTCAAGAACCTATGATAGGTAAGCAGGAATATAGCTGTATTCGGTTTAGAATACAAGGATGATAGAATGTGTTATTATATTCAGAGCTTCAGATAAGCCTAAGGGGTTCAGATTCCCAAAATGATTAAGTGGCTTATGAGAACGATAAGCTTAGTACCTTATATTATAGGTTAAGTATAACATGATTATTTATGTGATGAATGCATCAGATATGCATATGTTCAGATGTTGTATCAGATATACATATGTCAAGTTAAGATTATATTATAAGATTATGTTAACGTGTTCATCAGACTCCAGATTATGCCGGATGGGATTTCTCCGAAAGAGCTATCCACACGTATGTTAAAGATTAAACATGTCCAGCATACTCCGGATTATGCCGGATGGGACTTCTCCGAGAGGGTTGTCCACATGCAAGTTAAGTTGTGTTCAGCAGACTTCGGATTATGCCGGATGGGACTTCTTCGAGAGAGTTGTCCACACAACGATAAGAGGAGTCCGGTGATTAGCCTCAGATAGGAATTTTCACCTGTTATCAGGGGAATGTGCTTCGGGGTTACTCCGCTCGGAGGCATTCCATAAAATGAACTCAGATAATTATTGTATGTTCAACGCTAACTTTCTAACTTTATGTTTTAAGTAAGATGTATATGTACTTATTACATAAGTTTATGACAAGTACTATTCAGATAACAGTTATCAGAAAGTGATCATAGGATGTCCCCAGATCACTAGGTATGAGATTATGTTATCAGGCAGAATTACCTACCAGGCAGGTATCAGGTGTTGATCTTAGGAGTCCCCTCGATCACCAAGTTATCAGGTTATAGTCTAGATTTCATAACTATTCAGTTATCAGGCTCAGGCAGTGATCCTAGGTTTCCCCTTGATCACTAGTTTAACAGGATGTAGTTTAGATATTATGACTACACAGGATAGCAGAAACAGGCAGGTATACCCTATATGGGAAAGGATAGAGCTTGGCGATCATAGGAATCCCTGAGATTGCCAAAAGTAGGCATGGCAACCCTAGGTTCCCCGAGGTTGCCAACAGTAGGTTGGGTGGAGCTCACTGAGACATTATGTCTCATCCCATTCCTTCTGGTGCAGGTTTTCAGGTTAGCACGAGGTTCGTGAAGATGATCATCAGGGAGACGCTGGATGGAGTGCAGTTGCTCGTCATGTACCAGCTCAAGATCTTATCAGACTTTTGTTTATGTATTTATTATGGTACTTGAAAGGTTGTATAAACGAGCAAAATTGTATTCATTCAGTTGTGTTGTTTTATTATTATTGAAAACCTTGATGTATCCAGTATCAGTTTAATGCACATGCTAATATTCTATATAAAATTAGTATGGGTGTTACACCTTCTTAACCCAAAGACCATTTAGTCTTGACTCAAGCATCTTGAAATTGATCTTCAAATTAGTTCCTGACCTTTTAAACTACAACTTTCTTGGGAATAATCTCAATTTAGAGTTAAACAGTAATACTTGTTCTCATGGGTGAAATTTCTTCCTCACTAAGTGCTTATCATGACTGCTCCGTCGAATAACTTCGACTGACTCCTGGACGCGGTGAAAAAAGCCTTAAACTTCCAGCAGAGTTCGCTCCAGGAGTTAATGGAACATGGCTTGAGGTTTTTGAACCACGCCATGGCCCCCTCCTGTAAAGTTAAGACGAACATCTTGCATTTCATAGGCCCTCGGGCTCCCCAAAAACTTAGCAGAGTCTCGACGGTTTGGACGTGATCGTCTAGGTATGTGGTACCGTCGTAGGATCAGATACTCAACGGATTTTAGTGGTCCTTTTGGATGGGGTAGTTGTTGATCTTGCTTGTAAAAACATTCTTCAAAGTCGTCTCGTCGTCGTCATAGCTAATCTTAATGGATCTTTCCATGTGTTTCTCCCTGAGTCCAAATTCAAATGTTCATACGTGGAGCAGATGATGCTTTAAACTTCCTGCTAGGTAGGTCACAAACTTTGAAGACTTAGCAACTCGTTTTGTTGCCCAATTTGCTGCAAACACTGAAAACCCCTTTTTACTAGCAGATTTATTTGGCGTTTAACAAAGCTCGACGGAAACCTTCTGTCATACCCCAATTTTTGACCTAAAGATTCGTTTTTGTGGCCTGAAACGTTTGCCTTTTCAAGAAATTTTTTGGCAGAGAGGTATTTTAAAATACCTCATTTTTGGTTTCGTTTCGGGTGCGTTTGTTTGTTTTTATTTTAGTTTATTTTTATTTTATTTTATTTTAATCTTTATTTTTATTTTTTTTAGTATTATTATTATTTTTCTTTATATTATTATTATTTTTAGTATTTATTTTTTTATTAAAAAATAAAAAAGGGTCAAAGTGTCAAATGCAGAGCCACTCAAGCCACAAAAACACAAAAAACCGAACCGAGCACTGCTAGAACCGAAACACAGAGCCACTCAAGCCACAAAAACACAAAAAAAAAAAAAAACACAAAGGTAATCCCTAGGGTTTTTTTAGATCTAGGGCTCCATAGTTTTTTTTTTGGTTATTTTGAGAGAAGATTTGGAGGGAGGGTGAAAAAGGGTTTTAAAAAAGCAAAAAAAATTAAAATGGAGGAGTTTTTAAACTATGGGGAGGCGGCGCCGCCACCTTGGTCGGCCGGCCACCGCGCCGGAGAAACTTTCCGGCGAAGCTTTTAGAGAGAAGGTTGAGGACGGGGAAGTAGAGAGAGAAAGGGTTGGTAAAAATGATTTTTTTTGGCAAGATGGACTATATATAGCCCATCTCCAGATTGAATCTGGAGCATTGATCAATCAACGGCTCAGATTCAATCTGGAGGGCCCATTGATCCTTTGCCTAATCCCAGACCTTTTTTTTCTTTTACTTCTTGCACCCCCTTTTACTTCTTGTCCCCTGTTTATTTTTTTATTGCGTTTTTTATTTCTTTTCAGTATGTTTTTGTTTTTTTTTAGCATTTTATTTGTTCAAATCTTACGTCATCTCATGCATTTTGTTTTATTTATCATTTTAGTTTTTATTCGTCATTTTATTTATTTATTTATGCCATTAGAATGTATTTTAGGGATAAATGTAAAATATAAATGAGAATATGCATTGCATGCTTTTTTATGCCAAATAGTTTAGTTTATTTTCCAAGGAAAAAGGATTCGTTTTGACCAAGGGTCTCGACGAATTTCTCGCGCGTTAGCTTTTGTCGTCATTTTAGTTTTAGGTCTTTTTTAGATTAAATAAAAAAAATCAATCAAAAAACATTCACATAATCAAAAATAACAATTTTAAAAAAAAGGCGTTCCTTTGTATAAAAAAGCTTTGATCTTTATCAAACCCATTTTATTTTCATTTCCTTAATAAAATTTCAATCAATGTTAATCATATTTAGACTTTATTTCTTTAAAGAAAAATCAACTAAATCAACTTTATTTTCGCCATTTTGGCTCTTTTTTTCTTAAAAAAAACATTCTTAAAAAATTAAAATCAATCAACAAATCACTCGGCTTTTTACCCCGAACTACGTTATTTTGATCCCCTCAGAGTGACCAAGCCTAATGAAACTATCTTTAGAAAGATTAGCACCCAGACGACTAACAAGCATCCTGGATATCCAAGTTCTTTATCAAGCCTGAAGCAATTGTAGTCAAAAGACAGGATCTGGAAAAGCCAGAAATGATTAGATTTGCTGATAAGATATAAGCTGATCTACTAGAGCAAAAGGCCAAGCAAGAAGATAAGACCCTGGAGAGAGATTTCATTGTAGGAATTCATTCAACTTCTGCAAACCAGAGGTAGGGGGAGTCTTTATTCACCATAAGGGTTGTATGAACATATAGGTAGTGAAGGGTGTTGTTTTATATTTTTTTTATGATCTTTTAATGATTTCATGTTAATTTCGTGCTCTAATTTGTTACTGTGATTTTGGGTATGTTCTTATCTCTGAATCCATGATTTTGATGTGCTAAATTCGTGATTTATTTGTGTTTATGTGGTGTTTTGAATATATGAATGAAAGTGGATAAAAATCCGTGGAATTAGAGGAATAGATGATGTTTTAAGGTGTCTTGGGTTCTTTTATGCTGCTGTAGTCATGTGTCTTTTGTGCTTGCTTGTTGATTGTGTGATTACTTGCATACTATTATTGTGTCGTGTGCTATGTCGAAATATTATTCATTTTTTTTTTATGTAAAATTAATGTGCAGATGCGTGGGTTATGTGATTTCGATGCCTTTGTATTTTATATCCTCTTCATGAGTTTCATACTAGTGTTAGTGGAAATTAATCTATTTCAAACTTGGTTAGATAGCTGTATAAACTAGTGGTAGATAATAATAACATCCTGTAGCGTTTGCATAAATCGTGGTTTCCTTATGTTCGTAACGGTTATTTAATTCCCCTAATCTTTTTGTGATCTCCTTAGATCCTTATTTTCTACTACTTTTAAGTGGCCATTCTTTTATTTTATTTTTAGTGGTGATTCATGGCATCTGAGTAACGCCCAATACCAAGGAAAAACTTAGGTGATGATTCAAGTTAAATTGATAATAAGATAGTAAATGGGTGACTGTCATAATTTTTACCCATGAACAGTAAAATACTAGCAAGTAACGTTCATGTTTTAGGCTAAACATTGCAAGCATGAAATAACAACAATTAACATTTAATATGCATTCAAATATGTATGATAAACCAAACTTATTCATACTTGTCAAAATTCACAAACATGAATCGTTTCTAAGTCAATTGCAAGCAAGTTATCTTTACTCTTGCTCTGATACCAATTGTAAGTTTTAGATTAAAACCTAAGAGGGGGGTGAATTAGGTTTTTGACTTTTTAGGATAGTTTTTCAGAGTTTTCCCTTACTCTTTATTTTTCCGCATTTCTATTAAGACTTTCATAATAACTTTTCGAAAAAATTATCAAGAACACTAAACCCCACCACTGATTACTCTTAGGTTTCAATCTTAAACTTACAGCACACACCACCACCACCACTGATTCTGTTCCACAATATTTTGGACAGAGGATGATTGGATTAACGAGACATTGATTGTGTAGAAACGAACAGTAGTACCACCATGTCTTGATAGTTTTTTCAGCAGTATCACCTTTCTTACCCAGCTCTTGGGTACCCAACTCATGAACGGGCAAGACCATTCTCACCGCAATAACTATGAGAAGAACGTTAAAAACAATGAACAAGCATAACCACAAATATTTTTTTAACCTGTTCTTGTACTATACTATACTATCAGCGGCAAATCTGTTCAAGGCTTGGTGTGACTATAGCCACACCAGCCCAACTCATATGTTTAAAAAAAATAAAAAATCAACTTCTCAGTATTAAATCATTACATGCCTATTTGGTTTCAAGTTTAGAGGCTTTAAGCGCACGTCGTATCAGTTTGAGAGAAATCAATTATCTGGAAAACCAATTTGATTTACAAGCTTTACCCTTCCAATTTTCTTTCTTAGCCTTATTTATCAGTTTTATTTGTTCAATAATTGCAACACCTTCTCTCTTATCTAGGTCAGGGAAGAAGTTGGAATTGGGCTAAAAAACTCATTGAATTTCTTTTATACACATGCCCATTAAGGACCTTCTCATTCAGGACTTGATAGTTTAATCTTTACGGAACTTTTTTTCACTGGTTTGTCATAATATGTTAATCAACATGTGATAAAAACTAATATAAAATAGAAATGAAATAAAAAAATGCCTGTTACAATATGCGTTTCAATTTAAAAGTTTTACTAATCTATAAATGATGTCTGATACAATTTGATGTGGTGTATAAACTTCTGAACTTAGCTCTGGTTTTATCAGTGATAACTATAAGTGTTGAAAGTGTTTTGTCAACTATGAAATATGTGAAGAATTTTTTTTTGCAATAACATGGATGATCAATGGTTAAATGACCATCTTATAACTTTTATACAAAGAGATGTTCTTTAAATAGTTAATAATGATGTTATTTTAGTTTATTTTTAACAAATGGAAGATATATTATTTTCTTTGTAAATTTAGTTGTTACGACTAATTTTAGTATATCCTTTGAGTAAATTTATTGTAATTTAGTTTTCGGACAAAAATATTTAGCCCCATCAGGATCGGCCGTTGTATACCATGTAAACAAGTTGAGGATATATCAAATCAATGTTGCCTACGACTGGATCAGAGTCAAAGGTTTCGAGAGCGTGATTGAATCGGATGCAAAAAACATTGTAGAAGCAATTATCGATGAGATATATCCTCGGGTTTATTGATAGAAATGGGATTTGGGCAGCTCATTTTGTAGCTTAATGAGTTGAGAATGAGCCCAATAAGGAATGGTTATGTAATTTCCCCACCCCCCATCTTTTCCTATATCCAAAAAGATATGTGTTATTCTATAATCTAATATAGTGTTTTTTTGTGTAAAAAAAAGTTGAGGATATATCATATATTAAATAAAATTATCATATTATTATTATTATTATTATTATTTAGTCTTCTATATATGTTTTTTTTAACAATCAAAAACTCATATTATTTCATTTCTCACAATAGTTTTAATACAAGATGAAATCAAATAAAAACTTTAGTGACGAACATACAATCTTGACACCCTAGTCAAACTATTAGCGAAAAAATTAACTTGTCTCTTAACAAAATTTATCTTAAAGTTTGGATATTGTTCTAAAGGAGACTGACATTCAAATTTGATATTACCAAACTAGATTATTGTTCCTATCAACTATGTTATCAGCAACTAGTTTGCAATCTAGTTCTATATGCACCTTTGACGGTCCCAATAGAACAAGCAAATATATTGCATCACATAATCCCACTAGGTCTTGAGGATTAACCGGGTGTATATACTTTTTTTTAAGAACTGGTGTATATATACTTGTATATATGACTATTCTAACTTCGCGTGTGTGAGTGAGTGTCTATCTATAATAATCATTTTTTTATAAATAGACACTCACTCGCATGCGTGGAGGTGAATGGAATCAAGGGTGGTTGTGTGTGCAGCCGGGAAGGGATGGCATTCAGCATATCACCTTCACAAAAAAAGTTGGGTGTGTTATCTAATTGATCTTTGTCCATTCAAAAAACAACTAATTGATCTTCGTAGTCAGGGCCGTTCCTGACAATTTAGAGGCCCAGTTGTAATTTTGACAATTTTCATTTAAAAAGAATTGAAAAAAAAAAAAATTCAACACCACTTATAATGATAAATAATTAAGTTGTAGTTAAATATATGAGCATATGTTCAAACATGACTTTTACCTACAGACAATTAGACACTTATATATAGACAATGAATAATTGACGGCAAAATTGTTGTCTTCCAGACTTTTACCTACGGAAAAATGACATTTATTGACAGATTTTGTCTGTAGGTAAAAGTTTTATTTTTTTTATCTTGTACTCCAACAATTATACCCCAATCCCTACAAATATTTGAGGCCTCCATAAATTGGAGGCCCGGCTCCGTAGAGCTCCTTGCTCTTGCCCAAGAACAGGCCTGTTCGTAGTATTGCTTGATTTAGTCAAAATAAAAAAAGTTAACAACTATATGTAAATGTATCATAAAAAAATTACAATATCTTTGGTTTTTTTATTGCATTAATATTTGTAAATTATGTACGCTGGTTTTTTTTATGAAATTTTGATTAAAGTAAATGTATAGACGTTTATGATTTTCAAATTATAAAAAATTTGACAAATCATGTTTATTTTTTTGAATGACATCAACTATATAGAAAATATAATATAGATTTTTATCTTTTTTAATTACACCAACAATATAACAATAATCTAAAAAAACTTGTTTAAAGATATATAATTAGAATAATTAAAAAGTCATCCTAAAATCCCTAATTTCCTTTATATATATAGTACAGATAATTAGATATAGATTAAAAAAAACAACACACAAATCTTTTTAAGCTAGTTTAATTAAAAAAAA
This sequence comes from Medicago ruthenica, assembly GCA_018208015.1. NCBI lineage: Eukaryota > Viridiplantae > Streptophyta > Magnoliopsida > Fabales > Fabaceae > Medicago > Medicago ruthenica. The sequence continues at coordinate 64,493,707 of CM031375.1, read as the reverse complement.
AAACTGTTAAAATTTATAGTATTTTAAATTAAGACTGAATGTCATCTTTGACTAAAGGGTATCTTCTTCCAAGATGATAGAATTAGACTTTGCATTGGTAATTTACTTCTATATACTTTTTTTTAATAAATTTACTTTTATATACATGACACTTTGTTATATACTACAACTTTTTGAAACTCCAATTGAAGCCTGGGTTCTTTTAACTATCATTATTAGTGAATGCTAGCCAAACATTTATTGATTTGAAATCATTAAATTAACAGGGAATAAGAATCTATTTTTTGACACGGCCGAAAGGAATATGAATATAACCAGCAACGATAAATATTCTCTAATTCACTGCACTTTAGATGATATTCTACGTGGTAATTTCATGAAGTTCACATTGCAATCTATCTTTACGATCAAATAGAGATAACAAATAATTTAGCACAAAACACGATCACCTATTTAATTTGTTAAAGTAGAATATCAAAGAGAAAGTATAAGGTGTTTAATGTCACACGAGTGTTCTAGATTTTTTTTTTTATATTAAGGAATGTGTGTTCTAGTTGTGTATAAAAGCATTGGTGTAGTCAGGACCTGGGTTAGGGGTTTAAATTTTTTAATTTTAATTAATAATATATATATATATATATGTATATATAATATTAAAAAAATTACATATAAGATAAAATACTCAAGTGTTACAAATAAATAAAATAAAGAATCCTTGAAGTCATTTTGCCTACTTTATAATTATCATCTATGTGGTTTCATGTTATGAAATTGTTGAATAACCCACTCATTATCAAAATTGTTGAACACATATCTTTCAATATAAGTCATTAGACAACCGTTCATCGATTAATATTCTATTTGATTACACAACCAAGTCTTTACAATCTAAATAACAAAAGAGGATCATTCAACGGTTGTTGTAGCAACTGACAAAGTCATTGTTAACTTAAAAAACTGATAGTCTAACATATAAATAATATGTCTTTTAGTTTCAACAAGACTTTTTTTTTAAAAAAAAAAATCGCTTATTTCTATATATAAAGGTAAAACTTTTTAACCGTTTCTAAATATAAGATCTTATTGACCAAACCCCAAATTAAAGTTACTAAATTGTCCATTTTATCTACTTTTAAATAGGCTAAATTGGTCTTAAAGCCTCTTTAATTGTAAGGTTTGCCTATCACTATAAGACCTTAAAAGTCTATTTCACTATAAATCCTTAAAGTCTATTTAAAAAGTCAATTATTTGAGTTTTTTTCATGATTTTTATATTTAATATAAATTATATTTTAATATAAATAAAAATAAGTTTTAATAATATGCATGTCGGCCTATCAGGCTTCGTAGGCTTTTTTGATAGCCTAAACCTGACATATTTACTTAAAAAGACTTTTTAAAAAGCTTAAGCCTAGCCTTTTTCATAAACAGACCAGACCTAAACAGACCATGTTGTAGGCCGGTCTAGCCTATTCCCAACCCTACTCAGTGTAAAAGACAATAGTTTATAGAAATTTGAAAAAATAAAAAATGCAAAATTACAAGAAAAACAAATAAACCAATAGCATATGTGCAACTAGCAACTAGCAACCCTCTCATTTATTTGTTTAATTACTTTCATGACCCACTTCAAATATGACACGATTAAAATACCAATCACATTTTCGTCAATATCATCTCTAACAAGTGTCAATATTGGTGTTGGGTTGAGGATCACTTTATTCGAATGGAATACATAAGAATCTAACCGAATTTTCGAAAGTGTTCCTATCGATCAAGTGCAGAATAATGACAAAAGAAAGAAGGGGGAGCAATGGGAGGGGATAATTAAATATATTTAAAGGATAAAAAAATTATACCAAGATGTCGTTAGATTCCTGTAATCGAAGGTGTCATAGAACAAGAATTTATGTTGTTAGTTGCAATAGTTGGTAGTGAGGACTTTACGTATATGTGTTTTCATTCACAGAATTGGTCGAGTTTATATTGGCTAAACTTCTTTTGGACCATATGAGAAGAATATGTCACATATTCTGAAATTAATTGGTGTGTGTTTCAGTTTTCTATCTTTATCTATATTCAGTTTACATGCACAAGAATTAACGTTATCTCTACTTTTCCTAGGTCTAGACACATCATCATGTGATTTTGCATGTCATCTCTACGTTTTTCCTTATTTCGAATTGTGATTATTTTTGTCTAATTGTTGTCATATATTTTTATTTAACTACTTTGTTAGTCTTTGAACTGTTTAAAAGGTTTCTTAAATAAATTCCTAAACTAAAAGAACCTGTATCAAGTATCAACTATCAAGTCTCCAGCTCTATAATCAAGTCTTTTTTTTTTTTGGTTACATATAATCAAGTCTTGAACTAATATATGTTTTTTAGTTATATCACATTATTTTTTTATTTTTTACAAACAAAAACACTCATTTATTGATTAAATGATTATTCTATTACATTATTGTGAGTCAACCGTTAATAAACGTTAATGTGACGTGTTATATAAAGATATTTCATAATTTAAAATTTGCAATTGAATAGTTAGTTCCCTAAACTAATTTAAGCAACATTGATAATCCGGCATTGTAGGGGGATGAAGATGTGGAATTTTTTTTGTCATTCAACTCTTTTGAGGAAAAGAAGCATAGGGTATCTCATTTTTATGATTAATTAGTTCTCAGTGCATTTTGTTGGGTATAAATACCATTCTCTTCAATGGGAAAGTTGTTAACTTAAAGGAGGTGATTGATGATAACGCTAAGAGATTTTGGGGGGTGTGGTACATTAGTTGGGTTGGCTATAAATTATGTATTTTTTCGATTGGTGGAATTGTCTTTTAATATTATATACAAAATATACACATTAATTACTCTATAAAATGTCCACATTTTTTTTTATATGAAATCATATATTATTAAAAAGCAAGCCAATACAAGAAGTGCAAGCCTGACGATTGTTGGAACACTAGTGCAAATGAGTGGAAATTAAAAGAGTAAACATAAAGTCCTATATTACATATAAATAGTGTTGTGTGAATTGAAAAAATATCCCTTATAAGATAGAACACACAATGTCGACGACGTCCGGCTTGACATTGGCCAAAAAGATATATTTTTTTATCACCTGAAAATGCTTCTTATTCAATTCGTTTGTTACTTGTACTGATCCGCGAGTTGCTTAATTTCTAAGTTTACTTAATTCTTAAGTTTTTCTAGATCAATTGGAAACTCTCCCTATAAAAGGAGAGAGCTCGCATAGTTCATTCGTAACACCGAAAAGAATTCTGAAACTTTGAATATTTTTCTTTTCTCCCCCTTTTCGACTTGTGTTGATGAGTCTTTCTTCTCTTCATCTTTTATTTCTGTCCCCTCGAATTCGAGTGGTATTCGTATCATTTTTAGTGGTATTCGTATCATATTGAGGATGTTAATTCTCAAACGTTAACTATTGTGTGTTGTACCCTAATTTTGTCCGAGCTTTTTCAAAAAAAAGGAGTCAACCAAAAAAAGAGAGAAAAGTCAAGGTCAACAAAAAGTCAACAAAACAAAAAAAAGAAAGGAGGATTTCGCAGAGCCAAGATATGGTAGCTCTGCGAAATCTGCAAATTTTGCAGATTTTTGATTTTCTGATTTCTCTTTCTTTTATTTTTTATTAATATCATTATCTATTATTATTATTATCTATTATTATCATGTTTAATGCTGGATTCAGCAGAGAAAGAAAAGAAACATGTGACATTTGAAAAGCAAGGAAAGCAAGGGAGAAGAAGCAAAATCAACCAAGTAACTCAGCCACTTGCTGACCTTGGGCAGCTCTCACCCCTACCATTGTGCCTGTAACTGACCCTGCTATCTTCCAGCATCCACCTTGCCATAGGCTTTATCAAAACCATTCAAAGGTTGAGGCAAAACTGCTGCCATGTTTTGCAAACAGCTTTGGTTTCATGATTTCCAGCAATTTTCTGTCAGATTTCAGCTGCTTTGGGTCTTGAAATTAGCCAAAGTCTTGACCATTGCAGCAAGGCAAGGTCACCTCTTCCCTTTAGCATTAAATGCAAAGCAAATTAGTCATGATCATAGCACAAAAATAGCCCTGCTGTATGATTTCTCATCATGACATTTTGATCTCATTTTGCCTATAAAAGCCATGCATTGCTGCAGGATTATTGAGGGTGGAGAGGAGTGAACACACAGAGTTTTAACACAGAGATTTTAGAGCAAAAAACCAGTTCTTAGTGAGTGAAAATTGAGTGAATTGATACACACAAAAACAGAGTTTGGTTTTGAGAAGTTTAGAGCAAAGTTCCAATCCTTTTCTTGCACAAATCATCCCAAACCAGTACCAAGTACCAAGCCCTCAAAACAACCACTACACCTCACACAAAGAGTGAAGAACAACAGCAATCTATCTTTGTTCTTGCTGTTTGCATTCATCAAACACTTCCAACTTTGCAAAACCACAAACATCCAAAGTCTCTTCCATTTCCTTGCAACAAAAGCTTTGGGCTAGGAGTTGGTAAGTCATTCTAACCTGTTTATATTGAATTTACATACTGTTTGCATTTGCTTTTGATTCCAACTTGTTTCAATCTCAGTTTTGCATTTTTAAGTTTTACTCATTTTTGATTTAAAACATTTTTGAAACTCAAAAGAAATCCCAAGGTTTGCAAAACATTTAAACTGAAGCATTGCACTCATTTTATTGCTAATTTCAAAAGCTTTTCACTCCTCCTAAAGTTCTGAAGCTTGTTCAGAAGTTGCTTCTGAACAGCAGTTCAGAAGCAGCTTCTGAACTCAAAATTTCGCAGAGATCGCAGAGCGAAGCTCTGGTCGCTTAGCGACCATGACAGAACTCAGTTTCTGAGTTCAGACTTCTTGAAGCAAATTTCAGAGGTTCTGCCTTGAATATTCAGAACTTTAGGGGATTAAAACTCATTTTGGTTCAAAACATAACAAGGGATTTTGCATACACTTGGAAATTCACAAGTTTAATAGCTTACTTGAGTAACAAGCAACTTGTTCACTTTTTCAAACTTGAGCCGAACTTGTGCATTTTTTTAAGGAACTTGTTCACTTGCCAATTTTAAACTTGAACCAAACTTGTTCTTGAACCAAACTTTTTTCAAAACCAAACTTGATCAATAATCTTGTTCATGAATTTCAACCAAACATGATTTTCAACAAACTTGTGCATTATTTTCAAAACTTGAAACTTGAATTAAAACTTTCATTTTCATGACTTGTGCATTTTTTACACATTTGAACAATACTTGTTCATAGGTTGCAACAACTAATTTGAACATTAAAACTTTTATTGAGTTTCAACAATCAAGTGTTTTGATAACTTTGGGATTTCTTAAATTTCAAATACAAAACTTGAATGAAAAAAGGAGTGGTTTGACGTATGTCTCTCCATTCCCCGATTGAACGAATGCTTGACGTATGTCTCGTTGTTCGGACAATCGTCATTCTATTTTCAACGCATCCAACACACCAAAACCAATTCTTGGCCCTTTGTGGTCAATTTGAACCCTTTTGGTCCCCCGTGACCATTTGGTTCAATGTTCGACTCCTTTGAGTCCTTTGAACCTTTTCTTGGCTTCGTTCAGTCAATTGAACCCATTCTCGACTCCTTTGAGTCATTTGAGCCTTTTTGGCCCCCTCGTGGTCAATTCGAACCCATTTTCCAAACGGACATGTTTTATCTATTCTAAGCGCGATTTCAAACAAATGCTTAAGCCTCCCACGCGCGAGCACACAAGCTACGTTTAATCGCAAGAATACAATCAAAACATCGTTCTTTAAAATCAATCAACAAATACGTTTTTCTACCAAAGAACTACGTAAGCTTTGAATTCTCCATCGCACCGGGAGATACGTAGGAGCAAGATTCACATCTTGTCAAGCCCATTAATAAAAAACTTTCTTTTTCCCCTTCATCACATTTTTTTCTTTTTCCCTTTTACATATTCAAGCATGCAAGCAAAACGTTAAAAACATTCTAAGCCTTAGCTAACTAGGAGGTTCCCGTTGAGTACAACGGATGTGAGGGGTGCTAATACCTTCCCCTCGCATAATCGACTCCCGAACCCGGTAATGGTTGCGATGACCATCCTTTCCTCATCGTCAAAGGGTTTTTATTATCGTTTCCCTTTAAAGAAAAAAAACTTAAGGGTTTATCAACGTTCCCTTTAAACAAAAACTTTGGTGGCGACTTCACCTGACTTTTCGAGCGTTCGTATACGCTCGAGGTTTGCGTTTTTTACGAGAGCGCACACTGTGCAGTAGGTCTAGGTCCTAGGTCGCAAGTCAACTGCTCTTTATCTTGGAGGCGGCACGGTTGATAGTCTGTCTTGCATAACTTTTGGCAGTGTCGTGAAACATCTTAAAGAGAATGACATGATCGTGACTTAACCCGTTAATCTATTCGATGATAATATGCTGCAATGTTACTAGGCTACAACAGACCTGGAAAGCAAATTGACGTAATACAAGGCGTTCAGAAAAATAAAGATGATCCACCAAAGCCACAACACTGCTAAAATTTAATGTTTGATAGGAAGCTACGCTTATCATGTTAGCAATTTTCAAGTACTAGATTAATACAATTTTAATCTTTAGTGAACATAAATAGATGTTCTAGGTAGGCTTCCATTTTTTAGTGGGTGTATATTATGACTTGTTTAGTTTTGTATAATTGTGTATCATCTTCAACCTTTAATAAAAGGTGTGAAGAACTAATGATGTTGAGCTTCATGATTTAAATTTAATAGATTGACCTACTTATAAAAAACATTAATCAAAGAAGAACATGTTCATTTATCCAAGAAAAACCTTAATTTTGTTGAATTTATGATATAGAAGAACATGTTCATTTATCCAAATGTCAAAGATACCATTAATCAACGAAATAGACACGTACAACAGTTTAGCTTCTAAGTAATACGAACACATATACCTTATCTATTTTAGTCAAAAGTTAGCAACAAGGGACACCATACGCACACAAAGGAGAAAAGATTGAAAAAAAAAAAATGCCGACGCTTAAATGGATAAAGGCCATATAGACCATAGAAAAATGTTAGAAAAAAATTGTCCCATGAGAATTGATTACAACAACCAATGTGGGACACCAAGTCCCTCTTTTAGAATACACTGTGTCAACTATGGGTCATGTCTTAAAGCATAGGACGTGCGTTAAGGATTCCAAAAAAACAAATATTTTTGATATACTAATACTCCCTCCGTCCTTATTTATAGAAGTAGTTTATAAAAAAATGTTGTCCCTAAATATAAGATCATATACAAATTCCTAGATGCATTGATTACTCTTTTTCCAAATATACCCCTTATTAATACTATCAATTTGTCTTGATATATGAAAAGTTAACATTAAATATATATTTAATTAAGGGTAATCTAGTAATAGTCACACACATTTGAGACAACTTTATTACTCCAACAATTTTTCTTAATACACGTGATTTTTGTATACTACTCTTATAAAAAGGGACGGAGGGAGTATGTATGTTGATGGTTTATGTTAGCATTTTTTATTTACTATTTGGTTTAACTACTTATAAAATGGAGAAGGTGTTTATTGTTTTGAGGAGGTTGATCGAATCAAATGGTCGTGGTTTATTTGTAGGAAGAGATTGAACAAAAAATTATAAGTATTAATTAAAACTAAATATTATTTGATGATTTTAGAAATTCAGTTATGAAAACCACTCAAATCAGATTTTTAAGATTATTTTTTCAAAACCGAATCAAACCGCATGTATAAATCTTGTTCCTTTTGTATTTGAATGTTGGGGACTTTGGACTATTATAACAGTATCATTTTACTGTTAATTTTAATTTAAATTGAGGCTGATTATTTTGTATTAAATCTATCCGAAGCTGTAACACAATTGCTTGTTGGGACTATGTTAGGTTAGTATCAACGTCAATACAAGCATTCTATTAATTTGTGAGGTGAACTTTAGCTGTAATAAGGTGCAGTGTATTTTGCTGTGGCCTGAACTTTAGATTTTTATTATTGAATCGGATGACTTAATGGGTCAAAACAGAACGATATATATATATATATATATATATATATATATATATATATATATATATATATATATATATATATATATATATAAAATTAAAGAAAGACATTAGTTATTTGCTGGGCCGGCCCTTTGGGGTGCAAACAGCTCTATATGTTGAGCTGGGTCTCCCAAATTTTGAGGCCCAAAATATTTTTTTTATATGTATAATACATGAAAAAAAATCCAATATATATTAAAAACGCGTCAGTAAAACAGAAATATTAACAAGGTTTGTGGTAGAGAAGGCATTTTTATCGTAGATGTCATGGGTTCAACTCTCAAAAGTCAAGTCAAATACTTTTTTTTGCTTTAATTATTTTTTTCAACATGATTAGGCCTAATTTATCATGGATTTGTGTTCTAAATATCTTCAATACTCTCTTTTTTCTTAAAAACAAAATATAACTTTTTTTATTTTTTTAGAACACTTGTAACTTTTGGCTCATAGTTTTCATGTAAAATAGCAAAGCTCTAATTATAAACTTTTTTTCTCTTTAAAAAAAGTTGTGTTTTTTTTATTAGGGACTTATCTTTACTATCAGAGCCGATCCTCCAATTTCATAGGAACGACCCTGGTTATTTGTAAACGTTAACTATAATTAAGTAAATCTTTTAAAAAAACTAATAATTAAGTAAAAATTTATTTTATGTATTTTGGTTATAAAACTAAAATATTAAACTAGTTTTGAAAAAAATAATGATCAATAACTTCGAATCTGTTCTTCATTTTATCCTTTTAGGAAAATAAAAACAAATTATCCTTTTAGAAGGGTTATATACCTTCCATTGGTGATGATGTGATACCTTCCTATTCCTAATATAGTCATAAGTCGTAACACATGTATTAATATAGGGGAACTTCTACTGTACACCTCAATTGTGAGGTGTATCGGTACTCTTGTTTCATAAATTTACAAATTAACTATCATTTTATGAAATAAAGAGCTATTTGTCAATATTTATATTTTAGAAAACATCATTTCATAAGAAAGAACATCATTTCATTGTTTATAAGAATCATATTAAATTTTTAACATTTTCTCATAAAAAATAATAAATATTCTTTGTTATGAGTAATAAAAATTCAAAAAAAGTATATTTTATTTCGTCGACGCTTTTGGTAAATGAGATTTAATTATTGCAATTGTCAATGATAAAAAATAATTCTTTTTCTTCAAAAAAAAATAACTCATTTAATTATAAATTTAACGATTTGGTGTATCGGTACACTCAAATTTTGGAGTGTACCATAAAATTTGCCTTAATATAGATGTCCTTTCATGTTGTAGTTAGAAAAAACCCGTGTTCTTTCTGCTTAGCTTTTACTCTTAACTGTCTCTATTATGGAGAAAATGGCTTCTATTTCAATCTGTCCATAATGTGGCATGCATTGGATTGGTTATTTTGCTTTGTCAAAAGAGATAAGGTAGGCTTAGAATATCAAATTTCTGGTTACTAAACACTTTGCAATTCCAATAGATAATATTACTATTCATTATTTTGACATTTGGATATGAAGGATTTTATTCTCCATGTTATATTAATTAATTAATGCACCATTCATTTCATATTTTCATCGTGCCATGCTCAGCATCAACGTAATTATACGGAATTTTTTATAGTTTGACAAAAGCACTCGAATAATTATTAATTAATTAAAGAATTGGACCACACACTTGACCACGTGTATATATGTGTACTTACCAGCTTATCGTAAAAAAGATTAGAGTGGTCGAAGTTCATTGAATATAACATACTAATCTGTCTTTCAGAAGTGCGGGACATCTTAATTAAAAATTACTAAAACATAATTATCCCATTTGTTATGCTTTTAAGCAATATTGTTTTTTCCAAATTGGGAAAGGGGAAATCCTTTTACAATCCTTTTTAAGGGATTTAAGATTTTTGCTTTGAGGTGTATTGTATTACAGTAGTAATGACACTGACCAGTAGTGACCATGGATGTTAAGCAACATAGAGTGTGAACACTTTTTTTTTTAAATTGTTAATGGAATATGTGATAATTCCTTACCTAAGACGGTTGGCTTGTGAGTGGAGATCCAATTTATAGAAGGATGAGATCGGCGTTCGTCCATCACAGTCAGCTGTGAGTCCTTTCAAGCAGAGGATATGGTGTATATGCAAGTGCCCCGACACTCAAGTCTGTGAGTGTTTAAGGAGAGCGAGACAAACATATGGGTGAAGATTGAGATACCTGACCCTATTTTGTGAGTTAGTATTTATAAGGGATAAATAGTGCTTTTTGCTGTCAACCCTTAATTTGGGCAGGTGTCCCTGAGGGACACTTGTAATGATCGTGCAAAAAATCTAACACTGGATCTGGACTGGATGATCTAGATCGAGGGTTCGGACCGTTATCCCGTGGAAACTAGGGAGAGTTCATGTCATAGACCTGCTTGGCTAAGGGTCCCATTCGGACTCGAGTCGAACCCAGATTGGACCTTGGCCCAGTCTGAAACATAATGATATGATTCGGTTAAAAGGATCTATTAGAATATGAAATATTCATTGTATCATTATTAGTATATTTAATATTTAGTAGTACATTTATGTATATTGAATGTCTATTATTTTGAAGAGTCAACCATGACATTGAGAAAATTCAATACAATACATGGTCCGAGCTGTTCAAAATTCATGCTCGAGCATACAAAAGTCTTGACCACATCATTTCTCTATCACCAACAAATACAAGTATTCTTCACCCTCTCTCAAAGAAACCAACCCAGACCTATGGAAACGTCTTGATGTCATTGCTTTGTAATGGATTTATGGTACTATATCCACTGATCTTCTTCATACAATCATTGATTGTGACTCTACCTCACAACTAGCTTGGAACCGTCTCTTGATATTTTCTTTGATAACAAGTTGTATCCTGGGAGAATATGCGTTTATGAGACTGATAAATCCTTAAGGACAGTGACTCCTTAGGGTATATAACATCATTTTATTATTTTGCAGGCTACATGAGTTGTTGGTGGAGGATGTTGATAGAGTTATATCAGTTGCCTAGTTATACAACAATGAAGACAAATTTATCAATAGCTCTCTTTTACTTATATTTGATTGATGCTTATATGCATATGTTGATTACTATCTGAAGATAATTTTACGACAATTTTCAGTTTGAGTTGATTCAGTTTGCGATTTTTCTATTAGGTTGATTCGGTTTTGAACATCCTTACATGGCTCTACATGGCTCTACACTTTTGTATATACACTTTTGTAGCAAACTATTCATGACCAATTATGATATGGGGTTTCCTTTTTATCTCACAAAACACAAGCTCCTGAAATTTGCTGAAGTAAATATTCGCTACATATAGCATTGCAGAGAAAACAAAAGTAATGCGAAAGAAAACAAAGAAAAGGGAAGGGACCCATATAATTAATCTTTAGATTGCGACTTCTTCTTGGTGGTTAGGTTTTTATCTTATGACTTTGATTTTGTATGGTTTGACACTTACATTTAAATGTTTATTTGATTTGATTTGATATACAATTGTAATGCTAATCCAAGATGAAAGTGTTGTGAACTACTTCCTGCATGTGGGTGGGAGCTCTAGATTACCCAGGTAGCGAAGATTTTCTTAAAGGCAAAATGTAGGTCCTAGATTGGCTTGCTGAGCTGTCTAGTTTAAATTATATTAATTATTGTATGATCAAATACGTAGCGATATGATCAAATGAATTTTATTTTAGTGTTCTTATAAGGATATGGACTTTGTGGCACTTAGTACCGTTAGTGGAAATGCATGTAGGTGTAGGCGACAGTTAGGTATATATGTCCTAAAAAGACGAAATGTTGACTCATTTTTTGTGGTGATACATATGATAGATCACTTGCTATATATATATATATATATATATATATATATATATATATATATATATATATATATATATCGATTATTTTTTTGTTACATTAATAAATAAAATTCTATTCAAATTATAAGTGCATTGGTAGATCATGACTCTCTTATAAATGCAAAAGAGAAGAAAGAAATTCGAGGGAGAGGGAAAGAAATAGATAAGAATACGTACTCTGCTCATCCATATTTGGAGTTTTAACTTTCAATTCGCACTCAACTTGAGAAAAAGTGTGTTCTGACAATCAACATATTTTTATACCATTTGTTTTTGAAACTTTTGGCTTTCTAGCGCTAGTGAGTGTTGACCTTCTACATAAAGTTCAAATGGTCATGCGCAACAATGTCATGTCTCCTAGGTTCAAAGATGTTATGTTTATGAGGAATGATTTTGTCATCCAAAAAGGCCTAACAGCGCAGCTTGTTGTCTGTTTGCCTTCTATTCATTTCATTTAATAATATTCGCACTCATGCAAAGAAATTAAGATGGTTTATGCAATTTTTTCAATAATCTCGTGGTTGGAAACCTCCTGTGAAATGACAGTGAAATATTACGTCCTTTTGAAGTAACCACAATTATTCCAAATAAAAAGTGTTTTATATCTATGTACTACTCCGTCCCAAAATATAAGCAAAAATGAGTCAACATAAGTTGATGTATTTGGTACAAATTTTAAACCAAATACATTAACTTTTGTTGACTAATTTTTGCTTATATTTTGGGACGGAGGAAGTATTATTTTAATTTTGATTAGAGATCTGTTAGTTGTATAACAAAAGTAAGTATTTTTATATTATCGTCTCCACAGGGACTAGTGCGCTATCTCGAGCCGTTCAACAATCGTTATCGTTTTGAGTAAGGGGTTTGTAACTTGTTTGCATATAAACTAATGGAATCTAAAAGCGGAAATAAATACGACAAGCAATAGGGAATAAAAGCATTGAGATAAGAGTTCCTCAATCGGGCATCGAAAATAATCTAAAAATCATTCATATGAATTCTAGCGTTTTAGCGAAATTATCACGTATCACTCGACAACGTCATTCGTGTCCAAATGACGTCGTGAGATCAACTGTATCGTTTAATCGACGATTTCTCAATCTATTAAACGATCCGAAAGCATTACGTTCCGACACTTTATGTGATTATCAAAATCAAATTCTATGTCTAGAATTTCTTATTTTGATAGAAGATTATCCTCACCAAAGATTCAAAAGTATTCGTCAATAACATTTAAATCAAAACATAATAATGAATAGCAAGAATAAACTCAAATTCACATAAGTTGCTAAAGCCATATATTTAATGATCAAAGATTACATCTAAGCATAGATAGAGTACCTCCAATCCCAACAAAGGGAGTTAGTTGATCATTTTCATGACAACTATACAAAAATGTAAAGAAGATGATGATCCAAGCCTAAGTCTTGATTTCCCAAAGTCTTAGTTTATTCCACAATCCCTTCACTTTTGCTCCTTGAAGATCACCTCTTCTAGCCCTATATTATGTCTAAAACTAAATCCTAAAATATTACTAAACTGCAATAATAATCTCTAAGCAAAAAAAGTATGAAACAAAGCTTAAATACTAAAAGCTGAAAGTGACACCTCGCTCGGCGAGATTTCACTCGCCCGACGAGTTGAGATTTCTTCACCAGTGGTTTTCAGCCACGTCTTCAAGTAGCATTAAACCGCCTTGGATCTCGCTGGGCGATGAATATTTTGCTGAGCGAAATCAAGCTCCCCTGCTCCTAAAAATCCCTGCCTGAGCTCGCCAAGGACTTGCCATTAGCTCGCTGGGCGAGTTTATCATATTCTTTTCTTCTTGATTCTTTGCTCAAATCATGTCTTGGCTTGCATTTTCCTGCACAAATGGATGGGGAAAGAAGTAAAAGCAATATTGGGCATTTGATCAGTGATTATGAGCTTTTCCCATGATAACTTGCAAAACAAGCTACTTAAGTGCTTAAATTAACTATGCTTTTTAACTCATTTTTGGCACTTATCACTCTCCCCAACTTAAATCTTTGTTTGTCCTCAAACAAAGGACTCAAACAAAAATGGAAAATCAAGGCTTTGGACAAAAGTACAATACATGCAAAGAAATGAAAAATTTTCAGATGACATAATTCAAATGTGGATTGCGCGGGCAAGTATGAAGTTTCTCATTAATCTAGATATATACTATGAATGCGGCATAAGTCCTAAACACAAAATTCATATAATACAATTCAAATCAATAACATAATTAACAATGAACCACACCTAACACACTTCTTTGAAAGTAAATAAAACAAATTGAAATCATGAAGTGAGGGTTTTGAACACTCATCCGGCAATTCTGCTAACAACTTGATTAAGTTATGTATCCATCCAAATATCATCTCAAAAAGCACAAAAGCATAGATCAAAAGGTCTTTGAGGGTTGTAACTTGGCATGGTTTCCAAAAGAAATGTCATATGTGGGAAAAATTGAATTCAAATGGCCAAGCATAGAGGAACATTCTTTCTAATTACACAACTTCCTTCTTTTTCAAAAACAACTCTTGGTGATTTACAAATTACTTTGATCTTGACAACTTTTTGATTTATTGAATTTTTCTCTTTTTCTCTTTTCTTTTTCTTGGTTTGCTTTTCTTTCTTTTTTTTTCTTTTCTTTTTCTTTTTCTTTCTTTCTCTTTTTCTTGTTGTTAAGATCAATTTCAAAATTTCACCATTACTTGACATACACTACCTCCCTTTTCTCCCCAACTTATTCAAAATGATACCCTAATTGAATGTTCCTTTATCATTAGGCAAAGGACAAATAAACATGATGGTTAAGGGTTCAAAATGAAAGTAAAATTATCAGAATCCAATAGTGATTTAACTATGAACTGGATTTTGAAAAACTTGGGCAAATTCACTAAGCATTGTGCTTATGAATATTGGCAGTTCATAGTTAAAGATTCTGATTCATTAGGCTCAATGGGGTTATCAAATATTCACTTCTCACAAGGTAGGCTTTTTGTAGTCAAGTGTTTATTCTCAAATTCAAAAGAATGCCTTGATCATTTCAGTGCTTTCATACAATTTAAACAACTTTTAGATTTAACATAAAAGAACCGAGTTAGACAAAAATGCCGGTCTCCTACATATATACATAGACTTTGAGGATTCCTCACATTTATGCTAGTTCTAAGGGGTTCAAACATAAATATGTTCTTGCGTAAAACTGAATAAAATAAATTTGTGTGCAAAGTACTCATTTCACATTCAAATATATACCTAGATAAACAAGAAACGAGTACATTAGCTTTGCGCTTTATCACAAATTTTCTATCATTATCACTCACCTGATTCTTTGCTCAATGCTTTGGCTTTAGTTCAAGCATTATTCTTTGAATTTTTGAGCAGAGTTCATTCATTTGGTAAATTAAAATAATAAATATAAAATTGTACAAAATAAATATAACACACATAACTCTAACACATAAAACATAAAGCATAAAGAACCACAAGTACAGAATTAGAAGTACAGAAACAAAAGTACATAATTCAAAGTACAAAAGCCATAATTGTTCAGATAAAATCCAAAATTTTTTTTACTGAAAGCTTAAAAAAAAATATTTCACTATTAGTGGTGAGCTTTCAAGTCCTTCTTCCTTCTTCACTCCTCCATGTCCTCATCACTTTGAGTCTCCTCATCTGATCCACCACCAGCAGTTACACCATCACCAACAGCAGCACGCGAACTGCCCCCTCCATGAAAGAATGGCATGTCCTCAGGGTAAGCCACATAAGACCGGAAATGAGCAGGAGTCATTACTTGTTGAGCCGGGTCTGATGGAATTCCCCACTGCTGCTGCAATCTGTATAGGGACTCCTGAATTCCAAACTGTCCTCTATTGTTAGCCTCCAATGCATCCCAAGTGTAATTATAAGAAGCTAAATACTTGGAGTCCCAATCAGAGAATTGGAGTTGCTGAGGAGGCTGCTGTTGCTGTTGTTGCTGGGCTTGAGAGGATTCAGGTTGTTGCTGAGGGGCATGTCTTGATTGCTTGTTTTCATTATGACGAGCAATGTATGCATCATCCACCGGATTAACAATTTGCTCATGAATTTGAGGTGGAAGGACGATGCAGGCTGCTTGGCAAAGACCCATGATAAGGCCAGGAAAAGCAAGTGGGCATTTTGGTGAGGTGATGCCACTCATTGCAATGGTTTTGATCTCATTGGCAATGATGCGGGCCACATCCACTTGTTTTCCGGCTAGGATGTAGTAAATGAGGGGGGTCACTTCAAGGGTGGTAGAGGAGGTGTGGCTTTTTGGTCGGATATTGTGGAGGATAAGGTTGAGGATTACTTGAGCAGGGAGAGTCATGTTTTGTTTCAAGGCTCTAAAGGGTCTCCCGGCTGGGCTAATGTCATAATCCTTACCTTCTTTGAAGATTGTTTTCTTTATCTCCTCATGATCCCAGTTTCCTTTGGCCTAATGAGTGTGGAATTCACAAAGGTATTCTGAGTCTCGAGGTGTTATAGGGTTTCCTAAATATGCATTGATAGCAGGATGATGAAACCGGATAACTCGGCCTCGGACTAAAGTTTCAAACTCGAAGGGGTCTTCCGGGTCGTTGGGAATTGCATTAGCGTAGAATTCTCGCACTATGTCCGCGTTTATTTTGGTTGGGGGACTTACTAATCTCTCCCATTTTCTCTCTTCAAAAATCCCAAGGATTCCATTATATTTTCCTTCCGGGTTGATTATGAATTCCTTCTCATGCCAGAACTTCCTCTTCAGCAGCTCTTGATACCGTGCAGCATGGTGTGGACTTCGAAACCGGCTAGCATCAAACGGGATGGGTGCTTGAGAAGTCTCGGCTTGTTTCCGTTTGCTACCGGTAGATTTCTGTTTGGGTGTCATTCCTGCAAAACAACCAGGAAATGCATACAGTACAAGGTATATAGAGATTAGCATAAAATGGAATAGGAAAACTCAGAGCAAAATAAAAATTTTATGTTCTGAAGCTACTCGCTCAGCGCGAAATATGCTTCGCTGGGCGAGCAAACACTCAAATTCTGGGTTTTCCAGATGAATACTCGCCTAGGCGAGTATGAACTTCGCTGGGCGAGTAAGTTTCCAGATTTGAATTTTTGGCTCGAAAAACACTTTATAATACCTCTACTCTCTATAAAACACATCCAGTAACATAGAAATGAATTAAAATGACAATCATTGCATAAAAACATCACATACCCATGTTTATTTCAAATTTACAAAAATGGGTCAACTCAAAAAGTGATCAAAATATGATTTTTTTTCATGGCAATGTGTGTTGTTATTCTAGTTCATTTCTACCATACACAAATTCGAATCTAACAGCAACCTAATCCCTATTATCACACAAAGTTAAAAGTTATTCAATTGATTTAAAATTTCAACCCATTTTCGAATTTTTAATAAAGCAAGAAAAGAAAACTCAAACCTGTTGATTTAATGCAAGATGTAGAGATATAATGCAGTGAGAGTGCTTAATCTTGACTTGGATGAGTTTGGGTTGTAGGGTTTGAGAGAAAATTGGAAGAATTTTTGTGTGATAAGGTGAAAAGGTTTGAAACCAGTTTTGGAAGGGTAATGAGTGGTTAGGGTTGGTTGAGAGGAGTTAATGGGAGTTAAGAGGGGTTATTGGCTTGGGAAATCGTAACTGTCAGACTATGTAATCTCGCTGAGCGAGATTTTGCTCGCCTAGCGAGCTACATAAGTCAAACCTGGTCAAACTGACCTGTAATTTTCGCTCAGCGAGATTTGACATCGCTGGGCGAGTTATGACAGGTAAAAATTTGTTGTTCTAGCTTCTGTATTGGTTTCTGTTTTTGGGTGCAACGTGACCTAATCTAAAATGCAAAGCAATAAAATACTTACAAAATTGGGGTGCCTCCCAACAAGCTCTTGTTTAACGTCATTAGATCGACGTCTATTTCATGTTTGATTATGAATCAATGAGTGAAATTGTTGTCGTGTGCCGAACAATTTCACCGCCAAAGTATGGTTTCAATCTCTGTCCATTCACCGTCCAGCTTGCTTTGGTGATAGGATCTTCCAGCTCCACCGCTCCATAAGGCCTGACTTCCTTAATCATGAAAGGGCCGGACCACTTTGATTTTAATTTACCCGGGAATAACTTCAATCTTGCGTTAAATAGCAAAACCATTTGACCGGGCCTGAATTGCCTTTTCATGATCTTTTTGTCATGATACCTCTTGACCTTTTCTTTATAGAGCTTGGATGATTGATATGCTTGGTCTCTCATTTCTTCCAATTCATTCATTTGGAGCTTTCTCTTCTCCCCCGCTTGCTCTTGGTCAAAGTTTAAAAATTTTAGCGCCCAAAACGCTTTATGCTCCAACTCTACCGGCAAGTGGCACGCTTTCCCATATACCAACTGAAATGGTGTGAAACCCGTAGGAGTTTTGTATGCGGTCCTATAGGCACACAATTCTTCGTCAAGTTTCATTGACCAATCCTTCCTTGATGATGACACGGTGTCGCGGTGATTTTCGGAGATCAAGCTATTGATTAGCGTTGACTCACTATTTTTAATTCACGACTGAACTTTTAATTTTTTAAAAGAAAAGTGGAAAAAAAGTTCTAAATTACCACATTTTAAAAGATTAGGGTTCGGGGGTTAGTTACGTTTAGGGAAGGTGTTAGCACCCTAAACGTTCGTAGTACTCTACGAGAACCTCTTGATTTTATTTATTTATTTAGGCTATAACTTGCTTATTTTTTTTTAGAAAGAAAAGAATGAATTAAAATAGTGAGAAAAAATAAAAATGTTTTTTTTTTTGTATTTTTTATGATTTGGAAGGACAAGGTCCTCTGCCTACGTACCCGTGAGGGATCAAAACCTCGTAGTTCGGGGTAAAAATAACGTTTGATTTGTTTGGTGTTTTTTATTAGTTTTAAAAAAAAGTTTTTAAAAAAAAATAAAAGCCAAAGGCAAAATGGGATTGGTTTGTGTTTTTTTATTTTGAAAATGATTAAAGTGTAATTAAAGTGGATTAATGATTTTTTAAAGAAAATAAAAGAAAAAAAACGGACACTTGATTGAAAATCAAGGTTTATTAAGAAAAGACTTTTTTGTGATTTTGATTATTTGAATGTTTTTGTTATTTTTTTGAATAATGGACTAAAACTAAAAACGTAACTAAAAATTAAAGACGAGGAATTTCCGTGGTGACGTTGGATCACCCCGAAATCCTTTTTGAAAGTAAACTACCTATTATTTTTTGTATTTTTTTCTTTTGTAAAGCGAAATAAATAAAAATAAATAAAAGACATAAAGCAAAAATAAAGTGAGGTGTCGGTGCAAATTCTCATTTATGATTTTTACATTGTACCTAAATACATTCTAATAAAAATGAAAATGAAATTGCAAATGCGCTAAAATAAATATGCTACACAGGCAAAAATAAATAAAGATGCATGAGATGCAAAAACAAATAATTAAATATGCTACATAACAATTAATAAAAATGAAAATGCATGAGGTAAAAACTATGCAAGAAAATAAATAAATGCAAAGGAGAAAAATAGAGTAAAAGGAGGGGTTTCAGGAAGCAGGAGGGGTGGAGGTTTTGTGAGTGAAGTAAGGCCGTGTATTGGTTGTTGTTTGGCCGTGAATAGGTGTTGTTTGGCCGTGAATATGGAGTGGTGATGAGTGATGGTCAATTGGTGAATATGGAAGTGGGGGTGGTGATGAGTGTTGTTTGGCTGGTGAATGTTGGTGTTGTTGATGATTTTGCTGTATGTGTGGATTGAATTTTTTTCCTCCTCTGTGCGTGAATTCCCCTCCCCTTAAAATACTAAAGTGCCAACACTAATACCCAATAAAAGTCAGCTTGACAAATTAAGTGACAATAAAACTCAATAATGGACAAATTAATGGACAAATAAGTGACACATTAAGTTTATTAAGTTTAAGAAAAAGTCTCCTCCATAATGACAAATTAAAAGGAACCAATTAAGTAACAAAGTCATACTAAAAAATTTAAAAAAAGTAACTAAAAAGAAAGAAATAAAAATGCTAAATAGAATAATAATAGAAATATTTAAAAGGAAAAAAAACAAAGATAAAAATAATAATAAAAACAAAAACAACAAGACGGACCTGAGTGAAAAAATGAGGTATTTTAAAATACCTCTCTGTCGAAATTTCGTCTGAGACGATAGAAAAATTCCGAACTAAAAAGACGAGTAAAAAAATAAATTTTAGGTCAAAAATTGGGGTATGACAGATGCCCCTATTTAAGTCTCTTCGTCCGGAGATCTGAAGAGAAAATCTTGGATTCGACGGGTCGAAGGGACTTAAATACAGAGTACGCCAATTTTGGACCTAAAAGAAAAAATGTGAGATGCTCGTGATGCGAATGCAAATGCAAGACGGCGAAGCTGACCCGACTGGGGGTAAAACAAAAACGAAAGGATACCCGAGTTCGTTAAAGAAAGGGATCCGACTCCACTGGGGAATAACATGATTTCACTGGGGAAGGAGTTGTCTACTATCAACAAAGATGACAGCTTAATGAAGACAGATGATATGTATTACCTACTATCGTATATTGATAGCTTAAAAGAGGTAATATAAAAAGGAGACACCGTCTACTATCGTTGTATGGATAGCTTAAGGAAGACAGATGACATGTATTACCTACTATCGTGTATTGATAGCTTAAAAGAGGTAATATAAAAAGGAGACACCGTCTACTATCGTTGTATGGATAGCTTAAAGGAGGTGACATGTATTACCTACTATCGTGTATTGATAGCTTAATAGAGGTAATATAAAAGGAGACACCGTCTACTATCGTTGTATGGATAGCTTAAAGGAGGTGACATGTATTACCTACTATCGTGTATTGATAGCTTAATAGAGGTAATATAAAAGGAGACACCGTCTACTATCGTTGTATGGATAGCTTAAAGGAGGTGACATGTATTACCTACTATCGTGTATTGATAGCTTAATAGAAGTAATATAAAAGGAGACACCGTCTACTATCGTTGTATGGATAGCTTAAAGGAGGTGACATGTATTACCTACTATCGTGTATTGATAGCTTAATAGAGGTAATATAAAAGGAGACACCGTCTACTATCGTTGTATGGATAGCTTAAAGGAGGTGACATGTATTACCTACTATCGTGTATTGATAGCTTAAAAGAGGTAATATAAAAGGAGACACCGTCTACTATCGTTGTATGGATAGCTTAAAGGAGGTGACATGTATTACCTACTATCGTGTATTGATAGCTTAAAAGAGGTAATATAAAAAGGAGGCACCGTCTACTATCGCTGTATGGATAGCTTAAAGGAGGTGACATGTATTACCTACTATCGTGTATTGATAGCTTAAAAGAGGTAATATAAAAGGAGACACCGTCTACTATCGTTGTATGGATAGCTTAAAGGAGGTGACATGTATTACCTACTATCGTGTATTGATAGCTTAAAAGAGGTAATATAAAAGGGGACACCGTCTACTATCGTTGTATGGATAGCTTAAAGGAGGTGACATGTATTACCTACTATCGTGTATTGATAGCTTAAAAGAGGTAATATAAAAGGAGACATCGTCTACTATCGTTGTATGGATAGCTTAAGACAGACAGATGACATGTATTACCTACTATCATGTATTGATAGCTTAAAAGAGGTAATATAAAAGGAGACATCGTCTACTATCGTTGTATGGATAGCTTAAGACAGACAGATGACAAAATTTTACCTACTACCATTGTGAGGGTAGCTTAAAGGAGGTAAGAGATAAATGTCAGCTACTCGGGATGTAGCCGAACCTGCCACTTGGCGAAAAGAGGGTGACATCTTTGGACCAGACACACTGGGGATGACACTTGGGGATAAAGAGTTACAAATTGTTCATGATTGATTGACATGAAAAGCAAGACTCAGGGAAAATGCACAAGCTATTCATTAAAGAACTGCCACTGACGACAAGGAATAAAGGATAAATGCCAACTGTCCGGGTTGTTGCCGAACCGCCATTGATGACAAGGAATAAAGGTACGCACAAGCTGTTCGTTAAAGAACTGCCGCTTGGCATAAAGAGGATGACATCTCTGGACCAGACACACTGGGGATGACATTTGGGGATAAAGATATTAAAAAAATGTTCATGACTGATTGGTATGAAAAACAAGACTCAGGGTGGCTAATGCAACCATGTATTGAATGATGTTATGTGTATGTTGTGTATGCATGAATGTGTATATGCATGAATGTATGAATGTATGTAAGACAATACGACTTGTATGACTGTATGGAGGATTGACTTGTGGGATAGTATAACTGATGGACTTGATGAAACAAGACTAGACAGGTAAGATGGAAAGTGGACCGACGACGCAGTACAAACACTCAGCAATCTTCATTGGGGATGATGCCATTGGGGGCATATCAAGACATTGACGGGGTAAAGCCCGATGTATGCAACAACCGGTGGGGAGCAAACACTTCCTGGGGGAATCGTGCTAATCCAAAGACCTGGCAGAAGAACTGGTGTTTCTGTGGTCATGCTTTTTGTTCTTTTTCCTTTTTTGAATCCCTAACTTTTGCCTGGACCGCCCTTTCGGGTTTTCAGTCCACCGGGAATATATTCTTTTTGTATGCCCCTAATTTTTGCCTGGACCGCCTTTTCAGGTTTTCGATCCACCGGGACGCTCATTTTTGCCTAAGCCGCCCTTTCGGGTTTTCGACTTACCGAGCTCTTTTCTTTTTCCTTTTTTCTTTTTTTTTTTTCAAGCAATTGACCATGTTTAACCTGCAGAGTTTGTCCGTTCTCAGGATAACTGTTGACGCACACTTCACTTATTCATGAGTTCAGAGAGAATGTGTTTGTTGTTTATGCTTTCCAAAAAATATAAAAAGATTTATGATTTTAAAAAAAAGTTTTGCTTCAAATACTACCATCAAAAATAGAAGAAGTTTTATAAACAGAATAAATGGGAATTCCAAATAAAGGCACAGGCTCAAATTTATTTAACAGAGTGGTGGCCCGCCAATGACGTGGCTCCACGGATCTCACAAAGTTTGGAAAATGGTAAATATAAGGGGAAGGTACATTGAACGCAATAACCGTTATTCTCCCTAACAACTTTGAATTCCACCGTTTAGATGCTTCAGATTCAGAGTCTTTTTGATCGCTAATGTGCCCCAAGTGAGTCATGGCCAACTTGATACAGTTACTTTGTCTTTTGATCCTTAATTTTTGCATAGACCGCCCTTTCGGGTTTTCAATCTATCAGGATGATTATTTATTTTTTATATGTCTCTAATTTTTGCCTGGACCGCCCTTTCGGGTTTTCAGTCCACCGAGACGCTCATTTTTGCCTAAGCCGCCCTTACAGGTTTTCGACTTACCGAGCTGTTCTTTTATTTTTTTAGACAAAGTATTTCTTGACTGCATCGGCGTTCACAGGACGGGGAAGTTCATCACCATCCATAGTCATAAGAGTCATTGCACCATCGGAGAACGCTCTCTTGACGATATATCGTCCTTCATAATTAGGCGTCCATTTGCCCCTGGCGTCCGGTTGGAAAGATAAAATCTTTTTGAGCACAAGACCTTCTCCTTGGAACACACGGGAACTGCCCGTGACACAAAGCATTCATGCGTTTCTCTGATCATATTTGTTTTAACATCATTCAGCCTCTGATAACTTAGGTTCCATTAAAACTCTCGTTGATGGAATCTCAATCTCCACAGGGAGTACTGCTTCCATGCCATACACTAAAGAGAAGGGGGTTGCCCCTGTTGAGGTACGTACTGAAGTGCGATGTCCATGTAAAGCATACGGTAACATCCCATGCAGGTCCTTGTAAGTGGTTACCATCTTCTGCACCATCTTTTTGATGTATTTTCTTTCTTTTTGTTCTTTTTTGCTTTTGTTTGTTTGTTGTTTGTTTTTTTTCTTTGCAGTCTCGATGGCACCATTCATCTGGGACTTTATCAGGAATACCGTAGCAGCAGTTCCTCGAAACCCAAGTTTAGTGCTTCCAGTGCTCCTTCATGAGACTGAATGATGTTCTTTTTCATATTCTAGTAGCCGAGAGATCTTTTCGGGAATCTGTTCATGCTCCTCCTCTTCAGCTTCGTGAACAGGGAACTCAAAGTCGGGAGAGAGCATAGGGTTACAGTGTTCAACGGGCTTATTGATGTTCGGTCTACATATGATTGATGATTAATTTTAGAAAATGAGTGAAAAATGCAGACCTTTTGAAATTGATTTAAAATAAAATAAAATAAAATATTTTTTTTGGGTTTTTTGTGTTACCATTTTTCCAGAAAAAACAGTAAAATAAAAATAAAAAGTCGCGAAAGAAACGACAATTTTTCATTGATAGTGGTAACTTGAAGACAAAAGTAGAGCCCTACATGATTTCACTTTCGTATCGGGCGAAACGAAAGGATTTTTGAAAAGATAAGACAACGAAACACATTCCTTGGACCCATGAGTAATTGAGGGAATGTCAACAGCGACCCAATTGCGGCAAATCCTTCCTTGTGTTTGCACGACCACATCCATTTTCACTCTTCTGTTTGCACAAGTATTGTAGGTGCGAGTCGGTTTGTAATGAAAGCGCCGGGCCACTTTCTTTGACTGAGGCAGATTGACCTTTTGTGATGAAACAAAGGATGAGACTCGATTTGGGAAACTATGAATGCGATATGATGCATGATTATGCTTATGCAAAAAGAAAGATTTGTTATCGGAGAACTTTGTTGAAGTAATTGTAAACATCATGGTTTGAACATTTCATTTGAGCATCAAGGCCTTACAAAATAGTTCCTTTTTTAGAAACCAAGCCAAGGGACCAATTTAAAAGTCCTTTAGTGGAAGCTAGATTTTTAAAAGAAATCTAAAGACTCCTAGCTTCCTTAAATTCAACAAATCAGGGCTTTTGAAGGTTTACTTCCTCGTGCTCCTCTATGATGTTTTAAAAAACTTGTTTAAGTCCTTCGATAATTGGATGAAAAAAAGAGTTTATGCATGGATGCGTGGATGCATGATTATGTTAAAGAAACGGAGAAAACATGGTGAGGTTAGGTCCAATAATGTTGGAGTTGAGGGTAAACACGCCATTCGGTAAGGACTATGGTTTCATATGTACCTGTATCACGGGTTCTACCAAGTTCTCAAAGTCATTGACCACTTCCGAATATTGCCGGATTACGGGACTACTCCCGGTCCAACGACGTTCGTAGGAAAGTCTCGTTTGAGTGTAGTATCGCGTATCAACCAATTCAAGACTACTCTTGATTAGCCACCGCACTACGTCCTAAAAGGCCAAGATGGGTTAAAGGTAACTAAAGGTTCTCAACTTCATAGGTCACTTAAAAATAATAATGTCAAACACGACTACTCATGTTGACATGGTATTACCTTTAAGAGACCTCCATTGAGTGGGGTTATATCACATGTACCAACACCCAAGACTACTCCTGGTATGACACTTTGATTATACCACCATCCTATCTTAAGTTTCTCTCAAGCCCGGGTATAGGACTTATCTCACCACTCACGTAAAAGGAAAAAAAAACACATATGCACATATTTACATTTTTTTTATGTTTTAAGCAAGTTATAGCACAAAATAATTAAATAAATTCAAGTTAGGCTCAACCCCCAAATGTCATCCCCAGTGAAGTCGCCATTTCAGTCGCGGTGATTTTCGGAGATCAAGCTATTGATTAGCGTTGACTCACTATTTTTAATTCACGACTGAACTTTTAATTTTTTAAAAGAAAAGTGGAAAAAAAGTTCTAAATTACCACATTTTAAAAGATTAGGGTTCGGGGGTTAGTTACGTTTAGGGAAGGTGTTAGCACCCTAAACGTTCGTAGTACTCTACGAGAACCTCTTGATTTTATTTATTTATTTAGGCTATAACTTGCTTATTTTTTTTTAGAAAGAAAAGAATGAATTAAAATAGTGAGAAAAAATAAAAATGTTTTTTTTTGTATTTTTTATGATTTGGAAGGACAAGGTCCTCTGCCTACGTACCCGTGAGGGATCAAAACCTCGTAGTTCGGGGTAAAAATAACGTTTGATTTGTTTGGTGTTTTTTATTAGTTTTAAAAAAAAGTTTTTAAAAAAAAATAAAAGCCAAAGGCAAAATGGGATTGGTTTGTGTTTTTTTATTTTGAAAATGATTAAAGTGTAATTAAAGTGGATTAATGATTTTTTAAAGAAAATAAAAGAAAAAAAAACGGACACTTGATTGAAAATCAAGGTTTATTAAGAAAAGATTTTTTTGTGATTTTGATTATTTGAATGTTTTTGTTATTTTTTTGAATAATGGACTAAAACTAAAAACGTAACTAAAAATTAAAGACGAGGAATTTCCGTGGTGACGTTGGATCACCCCGAAATCCTTTTTGAAAGTAAACTACCTATTATTTTTTGTATTTTTTTCTTTTGTAAAGCGAAATAAATAAAAATAAATAAAAGACATAAAGCAAAAATAAAGTGAGGTGTCGGTGCAAATTCTCATTTATGATTTTTACATTGTACCTAAATACATTCTAATAAAAATGAAAATGAAATTGCAAATGCGCTAAAATAAATATGCTACACAGGCAAAAATAAATAAAGATGCATGAGATGCAAAAACAAATAATTAAATATGCTACATAACAATTAATAAAAATGAAAATGCATGAGGTAAAAACTATGCAAGAAAATAAATAAATGCAAAGGAGAAAAATAGAGTAAAAGGAGGGGTTTCAGGAAGCAGGAGGGGTGGAGGTTTTGTGAGTGAAGTAAGGCCGTGTATTGGTTGTTGTTTGGCCGTGAATAGGTGTTGTTTGGCCGTGAATATGGAGTGGTGATGAGTGATGGTCAATTGGTGAATATGGAAGTGGGGGTGGTGATGAGTGTTGTTTGGCTGGTGAATGTTGGTGTTGTTGATGATTTTGCTGTATGTGTGGATTGAATTTTTTTCCTCCTCTGTGCGTGAATTCCCCTCCCCTTAAAATACTAAAGTGCCAACACTAATACCCAATAAAAGTCAGCTTGACAAATTAAGTGACAATAAAACTCAATAATGGACAAATTAATGGACAAATAAGTGACACATTAAGTTTATTAAGTTTAAGAAAAAGTCTCCTCCATAATGACAAATTAAAAGGAACCAATTAAGTAACAAAGTCATACTAAAAAATTTAAAAAAAGTAACTAAAAAGAAAGAAATAAAAATGCTAAATAGAATAATAATAGAAATATTTAAAAGGAAAAAAAACAAAGATAAAAATAATAATAAAAACAAAAACAACAAGACGGACCTGAGTGAAAAAATGAGGTATTTTAAAATACCTCTCTGTCGAAATTTCGTCTGAGACGACAGAAAAATTCCGAACTAAAAAGACGAGTAAAAAAATAAATTTTAGGTCAAAAATTGGGGTATGACACACGGTCTTCTCAAGGATTCTTTTGATTTCACGGTTGGACACCTCGGATTGACCGTTGGTTTGTGGATGGTATGGTGAAGCGACCTTGTGTTTAACTCCATAGTGCTCAAGTGCTTTTGGCAATTGTGAATTGCAAAAGTGAGAACCACCATCACTTATGAGCACCCTAGGAGTTCCAAAACGGGAAAAGATATTTCTTTTGAGAAATTTGACCACTGTTTTGCTATCGGCTTTTGGGGATGCGATTACCTCAACCCACTTAGACACATAATCGACAGCTACCAAAATATATTCATTCAAAAAGGAGGATGGAAATGGCCCCACAAAGTCAATACCCCAATAGTCAAAAATTCAACTTCAAGGATACTTTGCAGAGGCATTTCATTTCTTTTTGAAATTCCTCCTGTTTTCTGGCAACTCTCATAACTTTGAACATGTTGATATGCATCTTTGAAAAGAGTGGGCCAATAAAAGCCTGCCTGAAGAACCTTTGATGCAGTTCTTTCACCATTGAAATGCCCACCATATGGCGAATTGTGACAATGCCACATGATGTCTTTGGCTTCTTCTTTAGCAACACATCTCCGTAAAAGGTGGTCAGCTCCTATCTTGAAGAGATATGGGTCATCCCATACAAAATGAGTAGAGTCTCTAAACAACTTCTTCTTCATTTGCCAAGTGAAATCCTCCGGTATGAACCCTGTTGCTTTATAATTTGTCATGTCAGCAAACCATGGTCTTTCTTGCACCATTAGCAACTTTTCATCCGGAAACTCTTCAAGAGTTTCTTTCTCGTTCTTAGTCACCTCATTGTTCACCAACCTTGAAAGATGATCAGCCACAAGGTTCTCAGTCCCCTTTTTGTCTTTAATCTCCAAATCAAACTTTTGAAGCAACAGCATCCATCGGATGAGTCTCGGTTTAGAGTTGGGTTTGGTGATCAAATACTTTATGGCTGCATGGTCAGTAAATATAATAATTTTCGAACCGATGAGATAAGAACGAAATTTTTCTAATGCGAACACAATGGCAAGTAATTCTTTTTCTGTGGTTGCGTAATTGATTTGAGCATCATTTAAAACTTTACTTGCGTAATGTATAGCATGAAAAATTTTGTTTTTACGTTGACCTAACACCGCGCCAACCACATAATCACTCACGTCGCACATGAGTTCAAAATCAAAATTCCAATTAGGTGCGGTGATTATGGGTGCGGAGGTCAAATTTTCTTTCAAGCATTCGAAAGCATTCAAACAATCATCTTCAAATTCAAAGGACTTATCTTTGTTGAGAAAACTGCTCAATGGCTTTGCGATCTTTGAGAAGTCCTTGATAAACCGCCAATAGAATCCGGCGTGGCCAAGAAAACTTCGGATGCCTTTGACATTGATTGGAGGTGGAAGTTTACCAATCACATCAACTTCGCCTTGTCAACTTCAATACCCTTTGAAGAAATCTTGTGACCAAGGACAATCCCCTCGGTAACCATAAAATGACATTTCTCCAGTTGAGTACCAAGTTAGTTTCCTTGCACCACTTCAGTACAGTGTCAAGATTCTTCAAACACAAATCAAAGGATGAACGGAAGACAGAAAAATTGTCCATAAACACTTCTATGCTCTTTTCAATCAAATTAGCAAAAATCGCTTGCATGCATCGTTGAAATGTTTCTGGAGCATTACATAACCCAAATGGCATACGTCGATATGCAAAAACTCCAAATGGACATGTGAAAGCTGTCTTCTCATGGTCTTCTGGATTCACCGAAATTTGATTGTACCCAGAATAGCCATCAAGGAAACAATAATAAGCTTAACCGGATAGTCTTTCTAGCATTTGATCCATGAATGGTAAAGGAAAATGGTATTTTCTTGTAGCTTTATTGAGTCTCCGGTAATGAATGCACATCCTCCAACCGGTGACGGTTCTTGTTGGAATGAGCTCATTTTTCTCATTCTTGATCACCGTCATACCTCCCTTCTTAGGAACAACTTGAACCGGGCTAACCCAAGTACTATCCGAGATCGGATAAATCATGTCGGCTTCAAGTAGTTTGACAACTTCCTTCCGGACTACCTCCTTCATGTTTGGATTTAACCGGCGTTGAGGTTGCGCTACCGGCTTGTAATCTTCCTCCATCATGATCTTGTGCATACAATAAGATGGACTTATCCCTTTCAAGTCGGATAGTGTCCACCCTATCGCTTCTTTGTTGGACTCGAGAATTTCCACCAATTTGTCTTCTTCTTTGCTTGATAAGGAGCTACTAATGATAACCGGTTTGTTACCTTCTTCTTCAAGGAAAAGATACTTCAAGTGTGATGGTAATATTTTAATCTCCGGCTTTGTCTCTTGAACATTGGATTCATTCTTCAATTCCTCAATTTTTGCTTTGTGAGGAGGAATTTCCTTCAATGAATCCAGCTCCTTCAAACACTCTTCAATTTCTTTCTTCTCTTCCTCGCCTATGATATTTAGTACATCCGTCAAAACTCTTTCAAGAGGTGTCAGTTTATGCAGCTGCTTTCTTGTATCCACAATTATTTCATCAGTTGCATCCATCTTGAAACATGCACCTTTATCACGAGGGTGCTTCATAGCTTCATTAATGTTGAAATTGACCTCTTCATCGTCCACACGGACTTTCATTAAACCACCGTCAAGATCAATCATCATTCTTGCTGTTTGCATAAATGTCCTTCCAAGAATAAGTGGTACATCATCATCCTCCGGAATATCCATCACCACAAAGTCAATGGGAAACAGGAATTTATCTACTTTTACTAAGACATCTTCAGCTATTCCCAAAGGACGTGTGACAGATTTGTCGGCTAGTTGCAACGTCAAATTTGGATGTTTCACAACCAAATCACCGATCCTTTTGACAACAGAGAGCGGGATTAGGTTGATACTTGAACCAAGATCAATGAGTGTTTTACCGACATTCACATTGCCTATAGATACCGGTAATGTAACTTTTCCCGGATCTTTCTCCTTCCTTGGCAATGTTCTTTGGATGATGGCACTACAATTCGCATCAAGTTGAATTGTCTCCTCATCATTGTACCTCCTTTTCTTGGACAGAATTTCTTTCATAAATTTTGCATACGTAGGCATGTGCTCCAAGGCTTCCGAGAATGTTATATTAATTTGCAATCTTTTGAAGATATCTAGGAACCTTGCATATTGCCTTTCTTTGTCCTTCTTTGCTGGAGTAGTTGGGTATGGTAAATGTTGAGCTGGTGTATTCTTTACGGATTCTTGTTTCTTGTCCTTCTCCTTCACCATATCTTTGCTCTTCTCAAAGTTATCATTTTCAACTAACTCCTTATTGTTTTCAACTAATTCCTCTTTATTTTCTTCCTCTATTTCCTTCTCACTTCCTTCTTCAATCTCTCCCTCATGCTCTTCAACAACCTTCCTCTCAACTTCAAGATTAACATCTACTCCCTTACCAATGACCTTACCACTTCTTGTTGTCACTGCCTTGCAATGTTCTTTTGGATTAGGTTGTGTGTTGGCGGTGAAGGTTCCTCCTTGTTGAGTGGCTTGTGCTAATTGTTGTGCCATTTGACCGACTTGAGTTTCAAGATTCTTGATGGAAGCATCAGTGTTCTTTTGATTGGCCATGGACATTTGCATGAATTCATTCAATGTTTCATCCGTACTTTGAGAACGGTTTTGCTGTGGCGGATATTGATTGAAATTGTTGTAAGGTTGTCGGTTGGACGGACCAGCATCTTGTCTCCATGGTTGGCTATAATTTGGGTTGTTTCCTCTTTGGAAATTGTTGTTATTGCCTGAATATTGTCCTTGATACTGATTCGGTCTTTGTTGATTACCGACATAGCTCACATCTTCTGTTGGTGGTGGACAAAAACCTGTGGGATGATCACCTGAACAAAGCTCACAAGATGCAACTTGTTGATGTCGTCTTTGTTCATTCTGCATCTCTTTCATTTGTTGTGGAAGGTTGGCCATCTTTCTTGTGAGTTCCTCCACTTGTTGAGTCAAAAGCTTGTTTTGTGCTACAATGGCGTCATTTGTTCCCAAGTCCAGAATACTGGCTTTTCTTTGTCCTGGATTTCTGTTGTGTTGAGCTTGATGATCATTGAGTGCCATCTTCTCTATAATTGCTACTGCATCTTCTGCACTCTTTGCCATCAATGGACCAGCTGCTGCTGCGTCAAGTGAAAGCTTCGATTGTTGTTGCATTCCATTGCGGAAAAGATGAATCTGAGTACGATCATCAAAACCATGGTTTGGACATCTCCGTAACAATGACTTGAATCGCTCCCATGCTTCACAAAGTGTCTCACTTGATCCTTAAGAAAAGATGGCAATGGTAGTCTTGGCCTCCATAAATCTATTTTGTGGAAAGAATCTTTCAAGGAATTTCGCCTCAAGAGTATTCCAATTGGTCATCACTTGCGGTGGTTGGTCCAAGTACCATTCTTTTGCTTTTCCAATCAATGAATGAGGAAACATTCTTATGAATATGGCTTCTTCCTCATTTTCAGTTGCTCCCAAAGTACCAGCAATTTTATAGAACTTTGTTAGATGTTGAAATGAGTCCTCATGATCTAAACCTGAGAGAGGGTTAGCATATAAAATCTGGAGAATCCCAGTCTTCATCTCCGTTTGTTTAGTAGCCCTTGAAGCATTTCCTAGTTGAGCAAGGCGTCGAGGGCTATTATGACATGGTAGCACTCTCGTCCCAGTGCCTCCGAATCCTTCTCCTTCTCCGGCCATAGGTGTTTCTTGTGTTGAAACTTGTGAAGGAATAGAAACAGAGGTTCCTTCTTGTTGCCTCTTCTTGGCTAGCTGCCTTTTCTTTCGGTTTTTGCTATTATTTCTCCTAGCAGTTCTTTCGTTTTCTGAATCAAAAAGTGTTGGAACAAAATGTGTTAAACAACTCTCTTCTGAATTAAGGGAAAGATTGTTGAAACATTATGTGTAAACATATCTCTCTTTATGGTTTTGATGATAACAAAGTGTTAAATAGAAAATTGGTTATTTGCTAATGCTTTGTTCAAGATGTTTCAGAACCACGTGTTTAAATGATTATTAATTGATAATGGTTATGGAAGAACAAGCTAAGAGCAAGAAGGAAAGCTTAGAAGCAATGTTGCAAAAGTGAAGGAAAACTGGGTCTGAAGGGTGCTTCTGAAGTCTGAGTCTGAAGCCTGCGTCTGAAGGCAGCTTCTGAAGAAGTCAACAAAAGTCAACGTCTAAAGACCAGCTTCTGAAGGCAGCTTCTGATGCACTGTTCACGTAGAAGCTTCTGAAGTCTGATGTGGAAGAAAAGCAACTATTACTGTGCGCATTTAATGCCTGGATGTGTCAGAACAACCCAATGGAACAGTTGTCTCCCAGACTCAAACATTCCCCAGCTTTTAAGGAAAGGAAATTCAAAAATGGCTGCTGCTTTGTTTTCTGCAAAAAGTTCAGCACACATTTTCAGTCTATCCTAGCTCAACTTGCAACGGCTTTTTCCTAATTTTATGGACAATCTTCAACAGCTCTAATTTCCTCTATAAAAGGAAGAAGATTTGAAGAAGAAATTTGTCTAAGACTCTTGAAACAAAATTGCTGAACTTGTGCTCTGTTTTTGCTGTCAAAACTCATAAGTTCATAAAACTCTTAGAAATTCTTTTAGTTTCTGTAACTTAGAATTTCTTAAGGTTAAGAGTCTTAACCTGTGTTGTATTAAGAGAACACCTCTGATATTTTATCAAGTGTTCAACCCAAACTTACCTTCTTTGTAAATCAGTTTGGTCTAAGTCTTAGTCTGCGTACTAAGCATTAGAAGTCTCATTACTTAGTGTTTTGAGCAAACCAGAAGTCTCTTCCTTTGTGGTTGAGCAACAGGAAGCCTCTTGACTTAGTGTCTTGAGCATTAGAAGCCTCTTCCTTTGTGGTTGAGCAATTGGAAGCCTCTTCCTTTGTGGTTGAGCAACTGGAAGTCTCTTCCTTAGTGGTTGAGCATTTGTAATCAGCTGATTATAGTGGAAATCTCTTGTTGGATAACAAGGGGACTGGACTACTTCCTACATTGGGAAGGAACCAGTATAAAACTTTTTGTGTCTCTCTCCCCTCTCTCTTTTCATTATTTAATCCGCTGCAATACTCTTGATAATAGTTCAGAACTGATTCATATCAGCTTCTGAGCTCATCTTAAGTTTTTGAAAAGAAAGAAATCAAGTTTTTGGAGTCCACACAATTCAACCCCCCCCCCCTTCTTGTGTGTGTTTTTCTCACCTTCAAAAAGCAGTTGATCTTCTTGCGTCTTACCTCGCATAAACGGAGTTCAACAATCTGACCAAATAAATTAGCAACAAGATGGATAAAAAATGATAATTATATACATAAAAAATTTTCTGCAAAATTGCTTAAAACAATAATTTTAGCTGCGATGTTTATGATATCTAAACGCTATAATCCCCGGCAACGGCGCCATTTTGATGCAAGTTCTTTCTCACATTATATTTTCCTATCTACACGTGAGTATATTAGGATCGTCTCCACAGGGATTGGCGCGATACCTTAAACCATTCAACATTGATTATCATTTTAAGTTAGGGTTTTATCTTTTGTTCACTAAAAACTATTCGACTTTAAAAATTAAATAAATATGACGAGTAATAGGGCATAAAAGTGTCGGAATCAAAGTTCATAAATCAAGCATCGACAATATTCTAATGATAATATATAAACGGATTCTAGTTTTAATCCCTTTTTAACGATATTATCACACATCACTCGACAACTTCATTTATGTCTAAATAAAGTTGTGAGATCGATCGTATCATTTAATCGATGATTTCTCAATCTATTAAACGATCCAATAGCATTAAGTCTTGATGCTTTAAGTGATTATCAAAACATAACTCTATGTCTAGAACTCTTGTTTTAATAGAAGATTATTCTAACCCTAGATTTAAAGATATTTTTCAATAACACTAAATCATACATAAGATTGAATAACCAGAATAAAATTCAATATGATATAAAACAATAGAATCATATTTTTACATGATCAAAAGATTACATCTAGCTTGATTCATTACCTCTAATCCCAACAAAGGAGATTTAGTTGATCATTTTCATGTCAACAATACAAAAGTTGGAGAAAAAGATGAAGATCATGGCTAAGCTTTGATTTCTCAAAAACCCTTAGGTGATCTAAACTTGATCCCTTTTGTCCTTTGAAGTGCACCTCTTTTTGCCCTATTCTCTGGTTAAAAACTCTAAAATATGTTCTTAATAAAAGCTTAAAAATCTCTGAATAATCTAACCTAAAAGCTGAAACAAAGCTTAAATACTAAAACTGATAAGTGACATCTCGCTCAGCGAGTCGCTCAGCGAGATTAACTTCGCTCGGCGAGTTTAACTTTCTGGCCAGTGGCTTTCTGCCACGTCTTCCATAGCATTAAACCGCCTTGGGATCTCGCTGAGCGATGAATAATCTCGCTGAGCGAAAATCAAGCTTCCCCTGCTCCTGAAAATCCCTGCCTGAGCTCGCCAAGGAATCGCCATTCACTCGCCAGGCGAGTTAAACTTTGAAATATCCTGAAAATCCCAACCTCAACTCGCCATGAGCTCGCTGGGCGAGATTCTACATTCTTTTCTTCTTGATTTCTTGCTAATTTCAAGTCCTGACTTGCTTTTTCCTACACAAATTGGGAAGAATAAGACATATAAAGTATAATTGACATTTATTCATAAATTTCATGTTTTTCCTAAGATAACTTGCAAAACAAGTAACTAAAAAGCCTTGTAAAAAGACATGAATTTATTCATTTCTTGCCACTTATCAAGATCTCTTTGTTTTAAAAAGAAATTGTTTTTTTCATGATCAATACAAAAATATAAGAAATTGGATCTGAATCATAAATTCTCCTTAGTGGCTAAATGTTCGAGCGCGGATCTTGACAATTCGAACCCTTTTGACCGCATGTGGTAGCACAAGCAAGTTATTCTTTTAAGTCAATTTTTTTGTTGGCCATAATGAACTTCACAATTCTCATGTAGTATTAGTTCTAATTATTATTTCCTATAATTGATCTAATGAACTTCACAATTCTCTTGAACTAGCTGCATTCTCAAACTTTCCAGTTCCATTATTACCGGTAGCTGTAGTATTAGTATGCCTAACTAAATTTTGTATACAAATTAAGCTATTCACCAATTAATTGGGGACAAATTTATGCATAAATAACTTCAGCCCTCACGATTACATGATGTGTAGGGCAACTTTACTTTGTATGTGTTCTTATATGTTGCCACGCGTGTTACCGGATATAGAGGGATCAATTAATTATGACTGCAAAATAAAATTAAAAAAAAATGATGAAAAAAGAGGGATATTTTATTTTATTATTATTATCACCATTACTAATAGTAAAGACTGTACAATCACCAGTCGATATATACGTAATGATCATTGTTTAGTTGGAGATAGACTTACTTGGAGTATAATTTTCTCCATTTTGTACAATGACTAGCCTTGATAAGTTTACTCATGGCGAATACATTATGTGTTTTACCAAACGATAAAAACAATATGATGGCAAGTGTGACACTCCATTTTTTTTAATTTGTCGTAGTCTAAATATCCATTAGAGATGTACCTTGTGATTTCTTTAAAAAGAAATGTATCTTGTGATACATATTACATATTTTTTATTTGTAATTTTATAAATTTAATATGCTTAATATTTAGATAAGTAAACTTTTTGACAAGTAAACTTAGTAAACAATATTTTGATTGAGTTAAAATCATATATATACACACACACACACATATATATATAATTTTAATAATGGAATTATCTGTAATTTAATATTTTTTTAAAATGATAGTAATATAATTGTCAGTAATAAAATATTAATAATACAAAAATTATAATATGATACTTTTCAAAAATGTTACTAATATAACTTTATTACTTAAAATAATTTACTTAATTGTTTTTTGACAATATTTTAAAACATTTTCTTTCAATATTAAGTATATAATGCCTATTTGTAAAAAAAAAGTATATATTTTTTTAAAGAAAGAAAAAAAAGTATATAAAGCCTAATATTTTTTTATGTTATAATGTCTAAAGTTTAATTTTTCACTCAAGGTCCAACGTAGATAACACAAAAAATATAAGGTGTGAGATATGAGTCGTAGATGAATTGTTCATTTAAATATATGATTTAGATTCAAATTTTAGAGTGTATGTATGAAAAAAATATACATATGTTAGAAGAGGTCAAACACTCAAATGAGTTTCAGTTACCTTTAATGATTAGTTTTTTTTTTTTAATAAATTAAAGTTTTGTTGTTTATAAAATCAACAGTTTTAACTTGAAACAAATATTTCAATATACTCTTTAATACTTTTCTAAAAAAAAAAGGGAGTAAAGTAAGTGTGAAAAGAAAGACTCATTAGTGTCAATTTCATTTCAATAGTTAAATGAAATTTATGTGATGACCATTCTGCCCAATGTCAAACCTTCCTATCTCCAACTCCTTATTTAAATCTCTCACCATCCCTCTTTAACCATCGATACCTTTCGATCAGTATCCTAAACAAAAGCAAGCAACCACGGTGATGGTGAGTTGAGTTCCCTTCTTTCTTGTACACAATTTTCTTTCCTCATCATGCATACGCTCCCTTTCCTCTCTTTTCCTTTTTTCTTTTATGAGTACTTTATTTTTTCCCAATTTTCATATCTCACAAGTATGTATATATATCATTTATGTTTTCAATAACAATTGAATACTACAAATTTTTCAGGAACTAGAAGTAGCTCAAATGACAAGATGGGAAGGTTATGTTGACTGGAGGAATAAGCCTGCTCTTAGAGGTCGCCATGGAGGCATGGTTGCAGCCTCCTTTGTGCTGGGTAGGTTTCAAATTTCTCTCTTTTTTTTTTTAAACTCAAATCAAGCAAAATGATAATTTTTTTACTATAAAAAATTACTTTTTACTCTATTATTTTATCGGAGAATCTTAAATATTGCCAAGTTCAACTGCGGCCCGATTAATTCAAGGCAAGATGTTTGATTTCCTAATAGATCAAGTGATTAAGCTAAGACACTCGAAAGAGTTTGAAAATGAGATACATGATGTAGATTCTAGTTATTAATATAATATATTAATAACTAACATATATTTATATAGAAAGTAGAAGAAAATAAAAGAGAGTTTGTTTATGCGTTATACAACCAAGAATAAGCTTAAATACAATTTTGACCTTTAAAATAATGCGATTGTGCAATTTTAAACCTCGTTCTTTTGTTGAGTGATTTCGACCCATTATATTTATCTATTTGTAATTTGAGATTCAAAATCGAAAAATCACAATACCTAGGGTTAGTTACTTAGGGTTAAAAATACAAGGGAAAATGAACAGTAAAGATATATATACATGTAGATATTTGTCGATATTATTAGAACCAATATGAAAATTATGATTTGCTCTACCATAGCCATTTATGATTACCACTTCTATAATGTTTTTTTGTTGAAGGAACCTTTTTTTTTTAATAAATTGAAGGAACCTCTTTTATTCAATTTTTTTTGTAAGGACCTCTTTTATTAAGTTAACACGTGATACTTTTTTATTTTTTGTATTGCAACACGGATTACTCTCCTACTAGTAAGAACATATACGTGGCACTGATTTTGAGGCTATTTTTGTGTATTGTGTAGTTGTGGAGATATTGGAGAATCTAGCATATTTGGCAAATGCAAGCAATTTGGTTTTGTATTTGAAAGAGTATATGCATATGTCTCCTTCTAATTCAGCCAACAATGTCACAAATTTTATGGGAACATCCTTTCTCCTTGCTCTACTTGGTGGTTTCTTGTCTGATGCATTTCTCACCACTTATCATGTCTACTTGATCAGTGCAGTTATTGAGCTCCTAGTAAGTCTCCTCATTATTATTACTACCTTTTTTTTGTTGATATAAAATCTTCAATATTATTATTACTTACACTACCCTTCGTTTTTCTACATGTCATCATCACTTTTGCTACCACTTCGTGACTTTCTCTCTCTTCTTATTTGTGCCTATTCCTACATGCTCTTTTTGTTACCATGCATATATGTGCCTCTTATTTTGTTTTTCCTTTATAAAGGAGTAGGATTAGGACTTGCATAGTTCTTTTCTGGCTTGCATGGTTGAGTCTAGGAGAATTAAAGATTATATGCATTTACATTTTTAATTTCACGTCTTTACAGGCAATATAAATATATTCGATTAAGATCAGGATTAGTTTGATTTTAACCTTGATAAATTAATTTTTAAAACAAACTAGCAAATAGAGCATTTTCTAAATCTAATTTTGATATTTTGAGGCATAAATATATGGAATCTATAACGGGAATTCAAATTGAATATAAGAAGGATGAAAGGAGATAGAGAAACTAAATATAAAAGGGATGTCCAACTATGTATCATTGAACTGATATGTAATAAAATGCTATAAGTTTGTTGCCTTAAAAAAATAAAAAAATATATTCAATTAATTTAATACCAGATAACAAAGAGGACACGCATATATATTATTATAAGATGTGACTTATTACGTAGAAAATTCAGAGCCCGCAAAAATTTGCAACTTGCAAGTTAGTGTTGAATCAAGGCTTCAACAAAATCTACAACAACAATCAAGTCTTATCCTACTAAATAGGGTCGGTTACATGGATCAAACTATATCATAATGTTATATCTGAAATCAAACTACGTCATAATGTTCTATTCTTCAACCAAATCAAAATCAAAGAATTAAATTATCTTTTTATACAATCAAAGAATTAATTGATAAAATGGGAATGATGTTTAAAAAATTCATATCCATTTCTTGATTCCCTTTCTTTTGCCGCATTCCCTCTGCCACTCGTGCTCGAACAGAACTGTGGATTGTGTGGGAAATGCCCATGAAAATATCTGCTCCATTTTGTGAAGTCAAATATATATATATATATATATATATATATATATATATATATATATATATATATATTCTATTTTACCTTAATTTTAGTAAACGCGCCTAATAAGACTTATTATATTATATTATATTATATCCTCTCAAACAAAAACTTATATTATATACATAATACCAAGATTGAGAAGCGATATATTTTAGAGGGGCACACACATAAAAGCATAAAAAATCAAAATAAATAAAAAAATAATAATAATCAAGCCAAATTTTAGTCCCAAAATGACACTGATTATTATATAATCAACCACGGGAGGATTTAAACTTTGTTGTTTGAGGTTACAAACATAAGCTCTTACCACAAAGTTACCACCTCATGAACAAATTCAAGTCATTAGAGTTTTGTTTTATTCTACAATTTAAATAAAAAAGAGTTTTTGTTAATCTTAAAATCGCAATTTTTTTTATAGCGATGGAAGAAAAAGATTAGTTGGCTTACACATGAAAAAAAGTGACAATGATACACATTATTTTTGCTCCTCAATTCTACGGGATGACAGTATGCAGTTTCTATTACATATAGGAGAATTTTGACAAATGTTCTTTAAGACATTGATTATAGAATTAAAAGAGTAAATTTCGTATATAAATTGATGTGTTTATTATTTTCACAAATATTTGATTTGTACATTCAAGTTAAAATTCTTTTTACTAATGTTCCTAAAACATCCGTTAACAAGATTTTTAAAATTTTGTGGATTTTAATTTTGGTCTTAACCAATTGGTTTCTTCTAATGATGAGACTTTGATAATCTAAAAATTGACAAAAAGTAAATAAAGTTCGACCTATAACTATTTGAACTAGAATTCTTCTTAAATTCTCAAAAATGATTCATCATAAACCGGTTCTCATTAACCACGGTTAGCTCGATCTTTTGGTACTATAATTATACATTTATACACCACACATAAAAAATTAAGCTCTCCACTCAATTAATTATGTCATGTCAACATTAGAACCTTGCAAAGTGCATGGTCCCCATTATCTGTGGGATAAAAGAACTGGTTGTTTGAGTTTTAGTATTCCATAGATATGGTTTTATTGTTAATCAATCTATATATCTATCTCTGGAAGGTTCAAAGAGCATAATATATAGTAGCTATGGCAAAAGAAGTTCATGAGAACCACGTGTGTGGTTGTCATTTTGATGATCCATTATCAACACCCCTTCCTCACAGGCACATAGATACCACCATATGATAAAGCCAGTAGTGACATTTCATAATCATATATAACTAGCAACTGTTAATAATGGATTACAATAAATCATTGTCTTTACTACGGTCCAAAGACCAGTAAAGATGTGGGATCAAGTGATAAAACACGTGGCATATATAACTTTGATTCTTGTTTACACTTTTCTTTCTAGAACACAAGACTAGTCATTATTGGTCAATATTTGAGGTATGGTTGCAACATTGTCTCTTCTTATTTATGTGTAATCCAAAAGTAACCATGTCTATCTGCTGGCCAAATTGGTGATATATTATTGGTTTACTTTCATTTTCTAAACAAAATTAGAGTGACTAGGGAGGAGAAAAAGGTAGGTAGGTGTCATTTATGCAATCAATGCAAGTCCATGTGTTTTTGCCATTCATCCATCGGTTTTCACTGATTGATGCTCCGTCCGATCTTTATTATAAGAAAAAAAATTAAAAAATCATTAAAATCAAGCCAGACATTACTTGCTGTAACTTTTTGAATGTTTTTATAAATATATCCTCATAAAAATTTGTGAAGTATTAAATATATTCACTAATATTAAAAAAACCATCATTAAATTAGGGTTAAAAATGTCTTTTAAGCAATAAATGTATCTTAAGAATTGTGATTTTTTCTTATAAATAGGACCAGAAGGAGTATCTTCATGGAAGCAAATTCTTTACAACCACATTTAAATAACGACAAATTAGATACAAAAACAAAAGGTAGTAAATTGTTAAGATTTTGAAGTATAGTTGGATACCAATAATTTGTAGCCAAAACTCATTTAAAATTTTATTTTTTTTTAAATAAATTAATATAAAAATATAACATATATTATTAAATAATTGGATTGTGGTACATATCAAACTAAACTTGAGAGATTTAATGTTCACCCATATGAATTGATCGCTATAAGCCTATAACTGCTATTGCCGATATTTAACGATGAAATCAGAAACAAATTTTTTTTTTTTTCCTTTTTAAAATTTATGTCCCTATTTCAATTTTTTATACTAGTATTTAGAAAAATTATGTCCCCATTTCAAATTTAGAAAAATTACATGTTTTATGAAAGTGTCCTTTGAAACGAGATATTTTGTCTAAAAGTATATTTCTAAACAATAAAAACTCGTGTTTTTTTCGATGTGTACATTAAAAAGATATCTAGCAGGTAAGTTTTTCCTGTTTTATTTAGATAGCTGCTCAATAAATCCCTCAACTTCGCTTCTGATTAGGCCGTACCTCTCAATCGACTATTTTTGTACGTAAAATTTGATCAAATTGTAATTTCATATTGATTATTTTCAACAAGGTGAGCAATTTAAAAAAGAGTATTCAACATCAATCTTTATTTAGTCATTTGGGTTCATTTGCCGATGAGTCTTTGTGTTAAAAAGCAAATAGAGTTAAATACATAATTTGTTGGTATTTCTTGACATTGTGTGAAGTGTCAACAACAACTTTCCTATGTTTATTGTTGGGACAATTTCTGGCCTACTATTATAAAGGCCTTTTCACCTACATGCAATCAATGCAATGTTTCAGGTGTTTCCATCCTATTGGTGCTAAAAAATTTATATTTTATTGTTTCAATTAATTAATGAACATTTTCTTTTTTGATAGAAATTAATTATTTAGTATTGGAACAATCTTGGTGGGGACCCAATTATGGCCTTCGGCTCATTTCAGAACAATGTAGGGCTCTATGGAAAAAGAAAAAAAAAGAAAAAAAAAAGAGAGAGAGAATTGCTTCGTAGGCCCCCTACATTGCTAACAATTATAATGATTCAAAAACTTAATAGTTTATACTGATCACTATAATTATACTGATTTGAACTTCTTTCCATTAGCTCTCAATTGTAGTGGTCACTATAATTCTTTTCATATTATTGAATAATTTGAACTTCTTTTCATATCGATGAGTTCTTTTAGCACACAAACGTTTTGGAAGATACGTTTTGATAGGTTCAATTCAAAAACTCTAAGGACCACAATTATCAAGAAAAAGACTATCGACTAGAACTTTAGAAAAGCAAAAATGAGTCTGCCTTGAATATCTTTTTGGGAGTCACTCAACCGTTTGATTATGATTGAATGATTTAATTTATGACTTCATTACATTAAAATGTATGTGAGATTATAGTTAATGTATTTGGAATTGTTGATGCAGGGTCTAATTATACTAACAATACAAGCTCATGTACCTTCACTAAAACCAACAAAGTGTAATGGATCCACTCCATGTGAGGAAGTTAATGGTGGAAAAGCAGCAATGTTATTTGCTGGTCTATATCTAGTAGCACTTGGAGTTGGAGGAATAAAAGGATCTCTTCCAGTTCATGGTGGTGAACAATTTGATGAAACTACACCAAATGGAAGGAAGCAAAGATCAACTTTCTTCAACTACTTTGTCTTTTGTCTATCATGTGGTGCCCTTTTTGCAGTTACTTTTGTTGTTTGGGTTGAAGATAATAAAGGTTGGGAATGGGGTTTTGCAATATCTACTATTACTATATTTGTGTCTATTCCAGTGTTCTTGGCTGGTTCAACTACTTACAGGAATAAGGTACCTTCAGGAAGTCCACTTACAACCATTTTAAAGGTAATTTATGGTACATTTTTAATCACTAGTTTATTTTAATTCGGGCAGTAGCGCTATGGTCTTGTCGCGATGTTCGGTATTGAAAAAAACTGCAATCAAATGTGGTCAATGCATCCTTAATCAAAACCGCATTGCGATTCTGGCATCATCAAAAACCTTTATGTGCAACTAGGTCGCACATGTATTTAAGACTCTCTACTTAATATGTAGGCTTAAATATGTTTCTATTTTTTATAATTTTCATTTTTAGTCCCTCGAAAAATTTGTCTTATTTTAGTCTTTTTTTTTTTTTACAATGTGCCCATTCGTAGTGCACATAGATATCACTACATGAATTGATACACTTTGAACAAAAATTATATGAAAAAAATTTTATGACCACTTGCAAAAATTATCTTCCAACTTATCATTTTTTGTGTCTGATTGGTTTGGTTTATTTATGCTTAATCATCTATTAGAATATGTAGCTGTGAGATTAATACGGAGAACTTCTGGACAGAGCTTATAACATGTTCATAAACTGATTTGAACTTCTTTCTATAAGCTATCCAAAATAACTATGAAAATAACTTATAGTTTATATGAGAAAACTTTATCTGAATAGACCTAATAAAGTAGTTTGTCCAAACATGGCTTTGACTAATTCAATATGTTGTGTTTTCTTGTTTTGAAAATGATCAGGTTCTTATTGCTGCAACACTTAATAGCTGCTGCACCAACAAAAATTCTAGCAGTGCAGTTGTAAACATGTCATCAAGCCCTTCAAATCCAAGCACACATACAAAAGAACAAGAACAACAACAAACCCTAAAACCAACCACAACATCTCAGGCACCATCAGAATCCCTAAAATTTCTCAACAAAGCAATCACAAACAAACCAATTCATTCATCACTACAATGCACAATCCAACAACTAGAAGATGTCAAACTAGTGTTCAAAATATTCCCGATTTTCGCGTGCACAATCATGCTCAACTCTTGCTTAGCTCAACTCTCCACATTCTCAGTCGAACAAGCCGCGACAATGAACACAACCCTCTTTTCCTCTTTCAAAGTTCCCCCGGCTTCCTTACCAGTTTTCCCGGTACTCTTCCTCATGATCCTAGCACCAATCTATGATCACATTATAATCCCTTATGCAAGAAAAGTTACAAAATCAGAAGCAGGAATAACTCATCTCCAAAGAATTGGAATTGGACTAATACTCTCTATAGTTGCTATGGCTATAGCTGCAATTGTTGAAATCAAAAGACAAAAAGTAGCTTCACACTCAAATGAAAAAAATCCATTACCTATTTCATTTCTTTGGATTGGTTTGCAGTATTTATTTCTTGGTTCAGCTGATC
The DNA here is from genome assembly GCA_018208015.1 of Medicago ruthenica. Taxonomy (NCBI): domain Eukaryota; kingdom Viridiplantae; phylum Streptophyta; class Magnoliopsida; order Fabales; family Fabaceae; genus Medicago; species Medicago ruthenica. Next base: position 64,449,071 of record CM031375.1, on the reverse strand, counting down.
TTTTCACATTGGCTGGATTATTGGAATTTTTCTTCTCAGAAGCACCTTCAAGTATGAGATCATTAGCAACATCACTCTCTTGGGCTTCTTTGGCAATGGGTTATTACCTTAGTTCAGTGATTGTTTCTATAGTAAACAGTGTTACTGGTAATGGTAGTCATAAACCATGGTTAAGTGGGTCCAACCTTGATAACTATCATTTGGAGAGATTCTATTGGTTAATGTGTGTGCTTAGTGGCTTGAATTTTCTACATTACATGTATTGGGCTGCTAGGTACAAATATAGAGGGAGAGGGAGTAGTGATGAATCATGAAGGAAATGGAAAAAGTTGAAAATGGCATGTATATGAAGAATTGAGCACTTGGTAAGTGTTCATAGATGACATTTTTGGCAAGGCAATGTTAGGAAGCAGTTGTGTGTATATGTGACTGCAAATCTGCAATAGAGTGCATCAACATTGACTCCAATAGAAATATTTAATTGGTGTACACTGTTAATGTATGCATCCAATAACATCTCATTATCGTGTCACTTTACTATGTTAGTTTTTAAAATATCTCAACAATTATCTATTTACTGAGATGTAACGGGATGCATGTGTGAAAGTTTTTTACTCTAAGAGTGCATACCAATTAAATTGATGTATGTATTAGATCCTACTATATATTCTAGAATAACAGAAAAAAGAAAAGAAAAAAAAAAACAAACAAAAAGAAACATAAAAGGTAAATGACTTGTAATCATTCTAGCTCTTTTGTATACTATTATTATTAGTGAAAGCAAATGGTTTTCATTCATCTTGTGGTGTTTTGAAGATTGCCATGCTTTATGTTATTGTAACCATCATTGAGTTGAAGAGTAAGTTGGGCGATTATAAATGTAACTATGATAAATGCAATCAAACAATCTGTACACTGGAATAATACGTCTAGCAGATGTAGAAATAATCATCATCATGTATCATCTATATATAACTATCATCCTACAAGTTCTTCCTAAAGCTTTTCCCTCCAAAAAAAAAAAATCTTCATCATATTCCTATTTCAGTAAACATTCTTATATAAATAGCATTGTTATTCTTTATTCAACTTAATTCTTACTACACTTCAATAATAGAACTAGCCTCATCTCAAGAAAAAAATCACACAACCTATTAACTCCACTAATAACTTCATCTATTTTAATCTTCCTTGTCTACCTCTCTTCTACTTCATTTTATTTTCAATTGATAGTGTGGCACAAATTACTTCTAAATAGTGTATTTTTTTTTAGTTATCTACAACAACAACTTAATAGTGTCACCAATATCCATTTGCATTTGCACTTTCAGTTGATAATGAACAGTTTTTTAAACTATAGTAATTATCAATAACAATTCAATAAAACTTATCATTTGTCTGTTTGTGCACGTAGACAGAAGAAGACAAAAGAATTGTACTTATCAGATCCTTGATAGGGACAGTTCACAGAAGAAGACAAAACCTACGTGGATTCTGGGTCTCTCAGGATTTTCTCAAATCTGAGGGTCATCCAAGTTTGTGGTCTACTTCTGAGTCTAATGACCTTCACAAAGTCTATTGAGGTAACTCACCAACTTCTGTGCGGTATCTACCTTCTTAGGACGTTGACTTCTAGTTGACATTCCTTCAGATCTTCCACCATAGTCTTCTTAGCTTCTCTTGGTCCTTTTGATGCTCTTCATATGTTCATCCTTGAATGATAGATTCTAACTTTGATTCTGCACACTTGAACATATGTTAATATTCAGTTGTTTTTCAATACTTTGTTATCATTAAAACCTTAGATGAATTGTACAAGATCGTTCTTGTTCCAACAGTATGGGCATATGTTATTGAGATGAAATCATTTTTCATTAATAAATAAAAGACTTAAGTTGTTGAAAGTTCTTGTTTTAGATCTAATTAAAACAAACAAACTAAAAAAAATTATTGAATGTGATAGTGAATAAGATTTGTAGTCTTCTAAGTGGTCAAAGATTGACAAGGAATAAACTAGTAAAAACAAAAGGAAAGAATAGAAGAGAAGAAAAGAGAATACAAACCTTAGAATTTTCACTTCTCTGATAATGATAGTTGTGTGTGAGTGAATTAAGGAATGTACTAGCTTATTTATAGAAGTGTAAGGCTTTGAGTGGGCTACAAGAAAGCCAGGTAAGTTTTCTGAAGGGAATAAGCCACGTTGTGGTTAATTTGAGTATGATAAACTTGGTGAATTCATGTTTTGTTTATGTCAAAATTCATGGTTTGTTATAGTGAAATGATAACTTTGTGAGTTTTGATGATTTTTGTGAAAAACATGATAATTGAATGATGTTTGTGGTTTATAAAGTTGATTTTGAGCATGGATATGTATTTAGCTTGTGAATCCATTAAATTATGTTGATTAAGTTATGGTTTAAGTTGTTGTTGTTATGTTCTTGGTGAAATTGCTTAATTGAGTGAAAACGATTAAGTTGTTGTTAAATTGAATAAGTTGTTTTTATAATAATTGAGATAAGTGATTTTGATTATGTGTAACTTGATGAGATGATGTTGTTGTTGTTAATACCATGTTTGGTTGATAAGTTGTTGATGAAAATGAACTTTTGAGACGATGTTTGAATTAATTGGAAAACATGGTAATTATTGATGAAAAATGATTATGAATAAGTTGTTTAAGGCAAGTTGAGGTGTTAATAGTTTGATATAATTGGTTTAAGGCTTTGGGACGATTTTGGTGCAAATTGGATCGAAAAACGATGTTAAAAACGGTGTTTTCGCGAAAAGGCGAAAAAAACTGAGAATCATGTCCTGGTGAGGACGCAGGACCGTGCGCCCATGTGGCACGGACCGTGCATTCCTCTCGTACTTGGGCAGCACTACCGTGCGTCCTGTGAGCACGACCGTGCGCCCCTGTGCTGTTGGGGAACTCCAATTTTTTTCGACTTTTTGAGGTATTCAATGCACGTGAATGGTTCCCAAACCCCCAAACTTGATTAGCAGATGTTTATTTATGATGTATATGATTGATTAACTTGGTAATTTAAATAACAAACTACAAAAAAAAAAAAAAAACAATAGTGTGTTAGTAGAATGTGTCATAACTACATTTAAAAAGTTGCAACATGATTAAAAAAGGTTAAAAACATTAACTAATTATACATGTATGTTGACTTTAAATCAGTGTGTGTGCAAAACTCATGAGTGTTTGAGTTATTGTTGGCGAATTTTAATATTTTCCTCATCATCTTCACTATCTACAGCAGAAACAACAATATTTCCTTAGAAGCATTATCCTCTTCTACTTTCTGCGGCTCACTTTTCACCACATCATTAAACACATCTTTCTTACTAACCTTATCTCCTTTTATTTTTTGTGACCCACATCACCAATTTGTTTCATAATCTTTTCTCTATGAGGAACATTACTTTGTTTTATCATCCTCCTGTGATCTTCAAGGATTTAAACCCTTTTAATTATGCAAATCTTTGTGTTCATCCATCAACTTTGATGTTCAACCAAATAGGGTTGGACATCAAAAATTGGGTTAGCACCATCTCTAAATCCACCTTCAACATGGTTTACGACTTGAACTACGACATCAGTTTGTTTATCTTCTTCGATTGGGACCAAATCGTCCACCAACTAATCATAATATATATGTGAAAAGTTAAATTATAAAAGCCTATCCATGCATTAATATAGATTAAATGTAAGTAGTAACATTTTCACCTGATTTTTTTTTACATTACATGTCCTCCATTTACTTTAGTCCACTTATTAATGCATGTAAAACATTTTTTTGATCCACTACTTAAGGACAAGTGTTCAATTGTCTATATCTATTCAAATAACATATCGTATTAATGTAAATGACATTGAACATATCTTTATATATAATTACAAAAACAATCAATATAAATATGTTAAACATTTCTAACAAAACATGAAAACTAATTACATTTTATGTTTCTTTTGTTGATGGTATTTAGCAGCCGTACGACTAAGATTTTTAATTAAAGTGTCATACATAACTACACCCCAATTATATGTTATTAGAGAGTCTAAATCATCTAGCAACTTAAATGAAACATTTTTTACTTTTTTGTATTTTAAGAAAATATAACATAGTGAGGGAAAAAAAATAATGTAAACCCTACAAAAATCATCAACATCATCCTCATCCTTAAGAAAACGTAACTCTGTATATATACTATCAATAGTAATATCCTTATCCCGATTAAACAAGAATTTGACATGACTATTGGTGTTATCAGTTTCTGACAAATGTTTTCCATCGATTGGAAAACCTAGAGCATTACACACATCTAAGTGTCTAAACGCAACCATCTTCTCCCCTACTCTAAATCTTTAAGCTATGTGCATCCCACCTATGCACTTATTCCCTCAACAAAACCACATTCATTTTTCTCTTGGTTTTCATGTCCATTAGAAATCTGAATGGAGTTTCATAAGTCTATTGTTATGTACAACTGACCAATCTTTGTTAAATTCAATCAACCAATATGAGCGGCTTATTTAATTTATTATATGTAGAAGAAAAATAAACATTAATAATGCATTAAAAACATAATACACGAACAATTACATAAACTTCATCATTTAATCAGTTAAAGTTTACTTACCTCAGTATCTCCCTTTTCATTTATTTTGGTTCATTGTGTTTGACTTTATTTGTCATATGCAAAAATATTGTATCATTAACAATTATTAATATACATGCATTGCATCATTAAAACAATAACATTTACAACTCATACAAGAGTGCTAGACATACGACATTAAAGCACATGAAATATTGGTGTATCAAAAATACAAATGATCATCCCAACCCATATGCAATTCCCATCAAATGCAATCATAAACATAAGGCTTAATTACACTTTTGGTCCCTTAAATATTTTTCAGGTTTCATATTGGTCCCCTAATTAATAAAAGTAACGTTTTGGTCCCTTTAATCTTTCTATGTTAGTCATTTTGGTCCCTTCCGTTAGTTTGTGTTAAAAAACGTTAGGCTTAATTACACTTTTGGTCCCTTAAATATTTTTTAGGTTTCATATTGGTCCCCTAACAGAAAAGGATTTTATTAATTAGGAAGGCTATATAAACTTTGGTGATTCTCCAAGTCTTCTTCTGTGTTGCACATAGAAGGCTCTATAAACTTTGGTGAACAAAAAAAAAAAAAAGGATGGTAAGTTAGTAACTTTTTTATATACGCATACACCGATATTTATTATATTCTAATAAATGTGTTATAGGAGAAGGAATTAAATCATGAAGTGTCGTATAGAGATGTGTATGCCCATGTTCATAAGAAAAAAGATGGAGAATATGTCTCTCAACGCTCAAAGATGTGTATTGTAAGTTACTAAATTTTTTAAAAAGTTAATGTGTAATATGAACGTAGGTGACATTAATTACTATATCCAAAATATGTTTGCAGGAGTTTTATGACACTGCCATGCTGGAAAAGTATGGAGATGATTTTTCCACTCATTCGACAGTTGATTCTCACTTGTGGGCAGACACATTTGGTCACCATAAGACGAGACAGACTTTTGTAGGTAAAGCAATGAGTTCTTTTGTACAATCGCAGTTGATGCCATTGTTGGAGCCAATCCTATCAATGATTCAATCCATGCACAAAGCACCAATGCAAGGTGAACTCGCTGAAGATCACATGGATGCTAGGTAATATACTATTTTCCAATCTATTTTTCCAAGTGATCTTATTGTATTCTGCAGTTTGAGCATCCATCTTGTCGTGGTGATTTTCGGAGATCAAGCTATTGATTAGCGTTGACTCACTAATTTTAATTCACGACTGAACTTTTAATTTTTTAAATGAGAAGCGGAAAAAAGTTCTAAATTACCACATTTTTAGAAATTAAGGGTTCGGGGGTTAGTTACGTTTAGGGAAGGTGTTAGCACCCTAAACATTCGTAGTACTCTACGAGAACCTCTTGATTTTATTTACTTATTTTGGCTATAACTTGCTTATTTTTTAGAGACAAAATTAAAGTATTGAGAAAAGAAAATGTTTTATTTTTTTTTTATGATTTGGAAGGACAAGGTCCTCTGCCTACGTACCCGTGAGGGATCAAAACCTCGTAGTTCGGGGTAAAAATCACGTTTGATTTGTTTGGTGTTTTTTATTAGTTTTAAAAAGTTTTTAAAAATAAAAGCCAAGTGGCAAAATGGAATTGGTTTGTGTTTTTTATTTTGAAAATGGTTTAAAGTGTAATTAAAGTGGATTAATGATTTTTTAAAGAAAATAAAAGAAAAAAAAACGGACACTTGATTGAAAATCAAGGTTTATTAAGAAAAGATTTTTTGATTTTGATTATTTGAATGTTTTTGGATTTTTTTTGTTTATGGACTAAGACTAAAAATATAAGCGCGAGGAAATTCCGTGGTGACGTTGGATCACCACGAAACCCCTTTGAAAATTAAACTAAACCTAATATTTTTTATTTTTTCTTTATATAAAGCGAGATAAATAAAAAACGTAAAGCAAAATAAATAAAAAAGTGCGAGTGTCGGTGCGAATTCTCATTAATATTTACATTTTACTCCTAAATACATTCTAATCAAAATAAAACAATAAATAAGAGGGAATTGCAAATGCATGACAATAAATATGCTAGAATAAAACTAAAATGACAATGCATGAAATAAAAGGAAAATAAATAAATATAAAAATGCATGATGTGCTAAATAAAATAAAATGCATGAACTTAAATAAAAATAAAAGTCTAAAAATAAAATGCAAGGAAAGATAAAAAAGAAAATAAAAGAAAGAAAATAGAGGAAAAAGGGGGTGCGGTAGCAGAATGGGGGGTGTGAAAAGGAAGCAGATGAGAGAAAGCAGAAAACGAAATTGGGCCGCAGGGATTTGGGTATTGGGCCTGGCTGGGTTTGTTTTCTTGGGTCAGCATATATGAATTTTCCTGAAATTCTTTTCCTCATTTTTTCTTTCTTTTCTCTCTCATACTCTCCTCTCCTCTCTCTTTTCCACACAGCAGATCTGAAAAGGAACAACAAATCCACCAAGAACTTAAAAACGTAAACAAGTTATGGAAGGTTGTATGGTGTGAGTGAGCTTGTGAGTGACTGTGAGTTTTTTTGTGGTTGGGAGAGCGGCCGTATATGGTAGGCTTTGGGAGAGGGCGTGGTTTTTGCGTGACTGGTGTTGGGGAGAAGAGTGGAGGCCGTGGGTTTACTGGGTTGTGTGTGGTGGGTTGATAGCGAGGCTGAATTAGGGGTGAGGAGGAGGTTGGATTTGGATGGTGTGGTAAGTGGGCGGTTTGTGTGTGGAGGTATGGCTGTTTGTGTGTATGGTTTTGGGAGGATTGAGTGAGTGGTAGAGTGGGGGTGAGGGGAGTGAACCGTATGTGTGGGGGTTTCTTGATGAGTGGTGGCTGGTGAGGGAGAGGCGTAAGTTGGTGTTTGAGTTGTGGAGGTTTTTGTGTTTTGAATTCAGTTAGTGATTGTGTTTTTGGTTCCTGAATTCTGATGGAATCTTTCTCCTATGCGTGTCCTCCCCCCCAAGCCTTAGTGTTGACTCCCCTTTTAATCATGTAATCCTCATAGTCAAAACACACTAAAGGCTATTAATCACCATAATGCTGAATTAAGACCCATTAAGTGACAAATTAACACAAGCTTATGAAAAAAAAAAAAAAAAAAGTCTTCTCCACAATAAATAAATAAAAAGTCAGCTGATTTAAAAAGGTAAAAAAGGAAAAGAAAAAATAAATAATAAAAATGCTAAATAAAGTAACAAATAAAATATTTAAAAGAATAAAAATAAAGATAGAAATAATAATAAAAACAAAAAAGACGGACCGGACGAAATTAAAAAAAAAATGAGGTATTTTAAAATACCTCTCTGTCGAAATTTCGTCTGAGACGACGAAAAATTCCGAACTAACAAGACGAGTAAAAAATAAATTTTAGGTCAAAAATTGGGGTATGACAGATGCCCCTATTTAAGTCTCTTCGTCCGGAGATTTAAAGAGAAAATCTTGGATTCGACGGGTCGAAGGGACTTAAATACAGAGTACGCCAATTTTGGACCTAAGAAAATGTGAAATGCTCGTGATGCAAAATGTGAATGCAAGACGGCGAAGATGACCTGACTGGGGACAAAACAAAACAAAAGGATACCCGAGTTCATTAAAGAAAAAGGGATCCGACTCCATTGGGGGATAACATAGTTTCACTGGGGAAGGGATCAACTATCGTATTGACAACTGAGAAAGGAAATATGATGTGGTAAAAGACACCGACCACAAGCTGCCCGTTTGGTAGAGCTTGCCACTTGAGGTAAAGACGGAAATAAAAGTGATATGCCACTGACGACAAGAAACAAAGGTGAATGTCAGCTGTTCGGGATGTTGCCGAACTGCCACTGACGACAAGAAATAAAGGGTAAATGCCAACTGTTCGGGTTGTTGCCGAACTGCCATTGACGACAAGAAATAAAGGGTAAATGCCAACTGTTCGGGTTGTTGCCGAACTGCCATTGACGACAATGAACAAAGGTAGATGCCAACTGTTCGGGTTGTTGCCGAACTGCCATTGACGACAAGGAGTAAAGGTAGATGTCAACTGTTCGGGTTGTTGCCGAACTGCCATTGACGACATGGAGTAAATGTAGATGTCAACTGTTCGGGTTGTTGCCGAACTGCCATTGACGACAAAGAAATAAAGGTAGATGTCAACTGTTCGGGTTGTTGCCGAACTGCCATTGACGACAAGAAATAAAGGGTAAATGCCAACTGTTCGGGTTGTTGCCGAACTGCCATTGACGACAATGAACAAAGGTAGATGCCAACTGTTCGGGTTGTTGCCGAACTGCCATTGACGACAAGGAGTAAAGGTAGATGTCAACTGTTCGGGTTGTTGCCGAACTGCCATTGACGACATGGAGTAAATGTAGATGTCAACTGTTCGGGTTGTTGCCGAACTGCCATTGACGACAAAGAAATAAAGGCAGATGTCAACTGTTCGGGTTGTTGCCGAACTGCCATTGACGACAAGGAATAAAAGGTAGATGTCAACTGTTCGGGTTGTTGCCGAACTGCCATTGACGACAAAGAAATAAAGGTAGATGCCAACTGTTCGGGTTGTTGCCGAACTGCCATTGACGACAAAGAAATAAAGGTAGATGTCAACTGTTCGGGTTGTTGCCGAACTGCCATTGACGACAGGAGAAAAAAGATAAATGTCAGCTGCTCGGGATGTAGCCGAACTTGCCACTGACGACAGGATAAAAAGGTAAATGTCAGCTGCTCGGGATGTAGCCGAACTTGCCACTGACGACAAGATAAAAGATAGATGTCAGCTGCTCGGGATGTAGCCGAACTTGCCACTGACGACATGATAGAAAGGTAAATGCCAGCTGCTCGGGATGTAGCCGAACTTGCCACTGACGACATGATAGATGATAAAATGCCAGCTGCTCGGGATGTAGCCGAACTTGCCACTGACGACAGGATGAAAAGGTAAATGTCAGCTGCTCGGGATGTAGCCGAACTTGCCACTGACGACATGATAGTAAAAGGTACGCACAAGCTGTTCATTAAAGAACTGCCACTTGGCAAAAAGAGGGTGACATCTTTGGACCAGACACACTGGGGATGACACTTGGGGACAAAGAGAGTTAGAAATTGTTCATGACCGATTGATGTGAAAAACAAGATTCAGGGTGGTTAATGCAACCACGTACTGAATGATGTTACGTGCAGGTTGTGTATGCATGAATGTGTATATGCATGAATGTATGAATGTATGTAAGACAATACGACTTGTATGACTGTATGGAGGATTGACTTATATGATGGTATGACTGACGAACTTGATGAGACAAGACTGGACAGGTGAGATGGAAAGTGGACCGACGACGTAGTACAAACACTCAGCAATCTTCATTGGGGATGATGCCATTGGGGGCATATCAAGACATTGACGGGGTAGAGCCCGATGTATGCAACAACCGGTGGGGAGCAAACACTTCCTGGGGGAATCGTGCTAATCCAAAGACCTGGCAGAAGAACTGGTGTTTCTGTAGTCATGCTTTTGTTTCTTTCTTTCTTTTTGAGTCCCTAACTTTTGCGTGGACCGCCCTTTCGGGTTTTCAGTCCACCGGGAATATATTCTTTTTGTATGCCCCTAATTTTTGCCTGGACCGCCTTTTCAGGTCTTCGATCCACCGGGACGCTCATTTTTGCCTAAGCCGCCCTTTCGGGTTTTCGACTTACCGAGCTCTTTTCTTTTTTCTTCTTTTTTTAGCAATGACCATGTTCAACCTGCAGAGTTTGTCCGTTCTCAGGATAACTGTTGACGTACACTTCACTTATTCATGAATTCAGAGAGAATGTGTTTGTTGTTTATGCTTTCCAAAAATAAAAGATTTATAATTTTGAAAAAACGTTTTGCTTCAAATACTACCATCAAAAATAGAAGAAGTTTTATAAACAGAATAAACAGGAGTTCCAAATAAAAAGCACAGGCTCAAATTCATTTTAACAGAGTGGAGGCCCGCCAATAGCGTTGCCCCACGGATCTCTCAAAAGTTTGGAAAATGGTAAATATAAGGGGAAGGTACATTGAACACAATAACCGTTATTCTCCCTAACAACTTTGGATTCCACCGTTTAGATGCTTCAGATTCAGAGTTTCTTCGACAGCTAATGTGCCCCAAGTGAGTGGAGATCAGACCAATGCAGTTACTTTGTCTTTTGATCCTTAACTTTTGCATAGATCGCCCCTTCGGGTTTTCGATCTATCAGGATGATTATTTTCTGTTTCATGTCTCTAATTTTTGCCTGGACCGCCCTTTCGGGTTTTCAGTCCACCGAGACGCTCATTTTTGCCTAAGCCGCCCTTTCGGGTTTTCGACTTACCGAGCTGTTCTTTTATTTTTAGACAAAGTATTTCTTGACTGTATCGGCGTTCACAAGACGGGGATGCTCATCACCATCCATAGTCGTAAGAGTCATTGCACCACCGGAGAGAGCTCTCTTGACGACATATGGACCTTCATAATTAGGCGTCCATTTGCCCCTGGAGTCCGGTTGAAATGATAAAATCTTTTTGAGCACAAGACCTCCTTCTTGGAGCACACGAGGACTGCCCGTGACACAAAGCATTCATGCGTTTCTCTTCAATCAAGTTTGAACTGATCATATTTGTTTTGACATCATTCAGCCTCTGATAACTTGGGTTCCATTAAAACTCTCATTGATGGAATCTCAATCTCCACAGGGAGTACTGCTTCTATGCCATACACTAAAGAAGAGGGGGTTGCCCCTGTTGAGGTACACACTGAAGTACGATATCCAGGTAAAGCATACGATAACATCCCATGCAAGTCCTTGTAAGTGGTTACCATCTTCTGCACCATCTTTTCGATGTATTTTCTTTCTTTGTTTTTTTTGCTTTTGTTTGTTGTTTTTTTGTTTTTGTTTTTTCCTTTTGCAGCTTCGATGGCACCACTCATCTGGGACTTGAACAGGAATACTGTAATGGCAGTTCTTCGGAACCTAAGTTAATCATTTCGAGTGCTTCTTCATGAGGCTGAATGGCTTTCATGTCATACTAATAACTGATATATCTTTACGGGAATCCCTTCATCCTCCTCCTCTTCGGCTTCGTAAACAGGGAACTCAAAGTCGGGAGAGAGCATAGGGTTACAGTGTTCAACGGGCTCATTGATGTTCGGTCTACATATGATTGATGATTGATTTTAGAAAATGAGTGAAAAATGCAGACCTTTTGAAATTGATTTAAAATAAAATATATTTTTTTGGGTTTTTTGTGTTACCATTTTCCAAGAAAAAGCAGTAAAATAAAAATAAAAAGTCGCGAAAGAAACGACAATTTTTCATTGATAGTAGTAACTTGAAGACAAAAGTAGAGCCCTACATGATTTCACTTTCGTATCGGGCGAAACGAAAGGATTTTTGAAAAGACAAGACAACAAAAACACATTACTTGGACCCATGAGTAACTGAGGGAATGTCAACAGCGACCTAATTGCGGCAAACCCCTCCTTGTGTTTGCATGACCACACCCATTTTCTCTCTTTTGTCTGCACGAGTGTTGTAGGTGCGAGTCGGTTTGTAATGAATGCGCCGAGCCACTTTCTTTGATTGCGGCAGATTGACCTTTTGTGATGAAACAGAGGATGAGACTCGATTTGGAAACTTATGAATGTCGTATGATGCATGATTATGCTTATGCAAAAAGAAAGGTTTGTTATCGAAGGATTTTGTTGAAGTAATTGTAAACATCATGGTTTGAATATTTCATTTGAGCATCAAGGCATTACAAAATAGTTCTTTTTTAGAAACCAAGCCAAGGGACCAACCCAAAAGTTCTTTAGTGGAAGCTAGATTTTTTTAGAAGAATCTAAAGACTCCTAGCTTCCTTAAATGCAACAAATCAGGGCTCTTGAAAGTGTACTTCCTAGCGCTCCTCTATGATGTTTTAAAAAACTTGTTTAAGTCCTTCGATAATTGGATGCAAAAATGTTTATGCATGAATGCATGCATGCATGGTTATGCTAAAGAACGGAGAAAACATGGTGAGGTTAGGTCCAAAATGTTGGAGTCAAGGGTAAACACGCCATTCGGTAAGGACTATGGTTTCATATGTACCTGCATCACGGGTTCTACCAAGTTCCCAAAGTCCTCAACCCCTTCCAAACATCATCGGGTTACGAGATTGACTCCCGGTCCAACAATACTTGTAAGAAAGTCTCGTTTGAGTGTAGTATCGCGTATCAACTAATTCAAGATTACTCTTGGTTAGCCACCGCACTACGTCCTAAAAGGCCAAGATGGGTTAAGTGTAACTAAAGGTCCTCAACTTCATAGGTCACTTGAAAATATCAATGCCGGACACGACTTACTCATGCCAACATAATAATACTTCCAAGATTCCTCCATTGAGTGGGGTTATCACATGTGCCACATCCGAAATTTACCCTCGGAAAGACACTTTGATTATACCACCGTCCTATCTTATGTTTCCCTCAAGTCCGGGTGTAGGACTTATCTCACCACTCACGTAAAAGGAAAAAAAAACACATATGCACATATTTACACTACATTTTTATTTTAAGCAAGTTATAGCACAAAATAATTAAATAAATTCAAGTTAGGCTCAACCCTCTTAGGGAATCCCCAGTGAAGTCGCCATTTCTGTCGTGGTGATTTTCGGAGATCAAGCTATTGATTAGCGTTGACTCACTAATTTTAATTCACGACTGAACTTTTAATTTTTTAAATGAGAAGCGGAAAAAAGTTCTAAATTACCACATTTTTAGAAATTAAGGGTTCGGGGGTTAGTTACGTTTAGGGAAGGTGTTAGCACCCTAAACATTCGTAGTACTCTACGAGAACCTCTTGATTTTATTTACTTATTTTGGCTATAACTTGCTTATTTTTTAGAGACAAAATTAAAGTATTGAGAAAAGAAAATGTTTTATTTTTTTTTTATGATTTGGAAGGACAAGGTCCTCTGCCTACGTACCCGTGAGGGATCAAAACCTCGTAGTTCGGGGTAAAAATCACGTTTGATTTGTTTGGTGTTTTTTATTAGTTTTAAAAAGTTTTTAAAAATAAAAGCCAAGTGGCAAAATGGAATTGGTTTGTGTTTTTTATTTTGAAAATGGTTAAAGTGTAATTAAAGTGGATTAATGATTTTTTAAAGAAAATAAAAGAAAAAAAACGGACACTTGATTGAAAATCAAGGTTTATTAAGAAAAGATTTTTTGATTTTGATTATTTGAATGTTTTTGGATTTTTTTTGTTTATGGACTAAGACTAAAAATATAAGCGCGAGGAAATTCCGTGGTGACGTTGGATCACCACGAAACCCCTTTGAAAATTAAACTAAACCTAATATTTTTTATTTTTTCTTTATATAAAGCGAGATAAATAAAAAACGTAAAGCAAAATAAATAAAAAAGTGCGAGTGTCGGTGCGAATTCTCATTAATATTTACATTTTACTCCTAAATACATTCTAATCAAAATAAAACAATAAATAAGAGGGAATTGCAAATGCATGACAATAAATATGCTAGAATAAAACTAAAATGACAATGCATGAAATAAAAGGAAAATAAATAAATATAAAAATGCATGATGTGCTAAATAAAATAAAATGCATGAACTTAAATAAAAATAAAAGTCTAAAAATAAAATGCAAGGAAAGATAAAAAAGAAAATAAAAGAAAGAAAATAGAGGAAAAAGGGGGTGCGGTAGCAGAATGGGGGGTGTGAAAAGGAAGCAGATGAGAGAAAGCAGAAAACGAAATTGGGCCGCAGGGATTTGGGTATTGGGCCTGGCTGGGTTTGTTTTCTTGGGTCAGCATATATGAATTTTCCTGAAATTCTTTTCCTCATTTTTTCTTTCTTTTCTCTCTCATACTCTCCTCTCCTCTCTCTTTTCCACACAGCAGATCTGAAAAGGAACAACAAATCCACCAAGAACTTAAAAACGTAAACAAGTTATGGAAGGTTGTATGGTGTGAGTGAGCTTGTGAGTGACTGTGAGTTTTTTTGTGGTTGGGAGAGCGGCCGTATATGGTAGGCTTTGGGAGAGGGCGTGGTTTTTGCGTGACTGGTGTTGGGGAGAAGAGTGGAGGCCGTGGGTTTACTGGGTTGTGTGTGGTGGGTTGATAGCGAGGCTGAATTAGGGGTGAGGAGGAGGTTGGATTTGGATGGTGTGGTAAGTGGGCGGTTTGTGTGTGGAGGTATGGCTGTTTGTGTGTATGGTTTTGGGAGGATTGAGTGAGTGGTAGAGTGGGGGTGAGGGGAGTGAACCGTATGTGTGGGGGTTTCTTGATGAGTGGTGGCTGGTGAGGGAGAGGCGTAAGTTGGTGTTTGAGTTGTGGAGGTTTTTGTGTTTTGAATTCAGTTAGTGATTGTGTTTTTGGTTCCTGAATTCTGATGGAATCTTTCTCCTATGCGTGTCCTCCCCCCCAAGCCTTAGTGTTGACTCCCCTTTTAATCATGTAATCCTCATAGTCAAAACACACTAAAGGCTATTAATCACCATAATGCTGAATTAAGACCCATTAAGTGACAAATTAACACAAGCTTATGAAAAAAAAAAAAAAAAAAGTCTTCTCCACAATAAATAAATAAAAAGTCAGCTGATTTAAAAAGGTAAAAAAGGAAAAGAAAAAATAAATAATAAAAATGCTAAATAAAGTAACAAATAAAATATTTAAAAGAATAAAAATAAAGATAGAAATAATAATAAAAACAAAAAAGACGGACCGGACGAAATTAAAAAAAAAATGAGGTATTTTAAAATACCTCTCTGTCGAAATTTCGTCTGAGACGACGAAAAATTCCGAACTAACAAGACGAGTAAAAAATAAATTTTAGGTCAAAAATTGGGGTATGACACATCTTATTGTCCAATATTTAATCTGTACAGACACCCTTCAAGCTCAACATGAACACCCTCATCCAGACATGCAATGTAAATTATCTATCTAATTTAGTTTTTGAAAACTATGACTTGCAATGAATGGATTGTGATTCTACCCTCATCCTGATAGTTTGCCCATATAAATCAGTTGATGTCTACTATATACAATGTGGGATTTGTCGCATATTGGTAATTTGTGCTTTTAGGTCTGTGTTGCATACTAGTAAGCTTTTGTTGAATCGGCTAAGGCCAATTTATTATGTCTTCTAGAAGTCTTATAGTAGGCTGAACAATTACTATGAAATCTTCATTATTCTCTGTTTATATGTTGCTGGTCTAGTTTTTTTTTTTATATGTATGCCACTGTGTGTTTATTATTTCTTTTGTGTTGGTTTAGTTTTTTTCTATGTGTATGCCACTGTGTGTGTTTTGTTGTATAGGGTCCCATTGCTCAAAATATATGTTTATATAGTCATGCCACATTGTGTTTTATAATGTGTTCTCACTTTAGTTATGCTCCAATTTCAGGTCCCTTGAAAAAAATAAAGATTGAAGTTTATCCCAAGAACAAGCATATATATATATATATATATATATATATATATATGTATGTATTTGACAGATTACACTTCCTATTCAATGATTCAAATAACCTATTATACTAGACATATGGATCAATACTTAAAAGTTGCAAAAATGTGTCCCTAGTTCATTTGAATATGAGTTTGATGTTTATGTTGTTTTGGTTTTGTAATGATACTATGAAACTGCTTGATGACTCTTTTAATGAATGCTAAAGATATATAGTTTTGAAATTATATTTGATGTGATTAGTTTTTTTAATCATCCACAATAAAGAAACCTCTAAAATATATTTGATGTGATTACCTTTTTAATCTAGCCTAATAAATTTTGATTACAGATATAAAA
Source organism: Medicago ruthenica (assembly GCA_018208015.1). NCBI lineage: Eukaryota > Viridiplantae > Streptophyta > Magnoliopsida > Fabales > Fabaceae > Medicago > Medicago ruthenica. The sequence goes on along the minus strand of CM031375.1, from coordinate 64,432,664 downwards.
AAAAACAAATTTTATTGGAAAGGCACGTTATATTTTATTAAAAAAAAAAACTAAAATGCTTGAAGATTATTACTATGATATTGCTAGGAACATGTAGCTAGGAATTTATTGTGAAACTATTTAAGCAATATCCTAGCGAAATAGTTAGGAATCATAAACTTTTGAACACTATATTGCTACAAATTAGTTTAAAAGTCGCTAGGATTTTATTTTTATTAGTTGCCCATTAGCTAGAAAATATTTTCTTAAATAATTTGGGATTTAGATTCTCTCAAGTTTTCTCAAGTGGAATCTCATCCATCAAACATGAGAGAGAAAGTGATAGTTAAATTATAAAGAAAAATGGTTATTATATTTTAATGGTGGAGATTGAAAATGGAGAAAACTTAAGCTTTGTTTGCGAGTTTTGAGGAGAGGGGAAGGAAAAACTTAGAAGGAAAAGGGAAGGGAGGGGAGGGGAGGGGGAAAGGAGGGAAAGTCTTCCCCTTGTTTGGAAGTTAAAAAACCAACAAGAAAAAGAAATAGAGGGCTTATGTGATAATTTTACTATTTTATCCCTTTTTTTTTTAGGAATACTCCTTGTCTTCTTAAAATAATTTGACTTTTTTTTTACTAATATTATAACAAATCTTACAAATATGAAGAAAAAAAATCTGTAGTTTTTTTTATAATTTTATTAAAAAATTGATAAAATAATAACAAATTAATTTCACTATATATATATATATATATATTATATTTTCTATTATTTCATAATAATTCATTTATTTTGGGTATAAATTTCGCTATTAATTTTAAAAAGGTTAAACATGTCAATTTGTATGTTTAACCCCCCAAAATCCCCCAATATGAGGGAACTTTGAAATTATACCAAATAATCCCTTCAAAATTTTTCCTTGTTTTTTTTAAACTCCCAAACAAGGGTTTATCTCTCCACAAACCTTCTCTTCCCCTTCCCTGTCCTCTCATTCAAAACCCAACTCTCAAACAAAGCCTTATTAGAGAATTTTCAATGCAGAGAATCCAAGTCCGATAATTTGCCGCCCAATCCATGCTACGGCCGATATGACAACTAATTCCCAACTAAACATTAGATAAATGTGTTTTACTAGAACTTAGCCACGAGTTAGCTACCATTAATTTTGTAGCAAATCACTGATATTCTTGTATCAATTCACATCGAACTCACTAACCAAAAACAATTCTCTCAAAATCACTTGAGTGTTAAAAAAAGTGTTCAAGTGTACACAACAAATGATGAAATTTTTAACCAGTAACTTATACATGCATGATACAAGAGGGACTTGTCTCATTTACCATCAAATCTTGTAGAGCCACTGGATTTGACAACTGTGGCTATATTCAATCCAAACCGTCCTTTCGAGAAATATGAGCCATTCCTGTTGTGTACCTGGCTGTGTATAAAACGATTCTAAACAAAATAGGAAAAAACAGGTTCAGGCTAGCTAGTTACTATAATATATGACAGCCACCAGTCCCACCACCGTCAATGTTACCAATGGAAATGTGTTCGTTGCTGGAATCAAAACACCTAAAAGCCACATTCAACACATATAGCTTAGCTAGCTAGACTGCAAGACTTGTAACGTTGACCACATTAACATGCAAAAGCAGCAGCACGTTAACCACTGCATGCTCCTCTAACTCGTCAGTCCATTTCCACCCCACCACCCTCACAATTCACAGCCCCACTCACATTCACTCACTCAGAAAATCATAACTCCCAACTTCACTTTCAATCAATAATTACTTTAACTGTATATATATACGGCATATGCAGTACTCATTTATTACATTCATTAATTCACTGATTTAATAAATATTTACTCTCATGTCAGATTAAGTTTTTACTCACCCTCTTGTGAGTACTGCCTTTGATCACCAAACACAAACTCACCTAACCTTTTTTTAATCTGTTTAATTATACTTAGCTTTCGTTTAACCCCACATATTTTATCTCTAATCTATATTTTTCTTATAATAAAAAACTTGATGTGACTTGAGCTTCGAAGACTCATCAAAAACTAAACAAAACGTTTGTAAAAATACTTACAAATTATCCAATAAAGAGGTCCAAGTATTTCTTTTTGATTAATTGTTAATTAATCTACTTACCACTATATTATATTAGCTTCTAAAATATTCCACAAATATACATATTGTGATATATAATTGAGGCAGGCACATGTATACATTTTCACAATTTACCAAGTATATAACCTCTTTATACATAGAACTCATATTTAACGGTATGACCGTGTAGTATAGTATAAAAAAACCAAACAAATCTTCATTATGCATGCAATGCAATGCATAAAAACCACTATATATTATATGTTACGTATCTCAAAATTTCTTAACTTTTTTCCATTTCACAAACCAAGCACCATTCATCTTCATTAAGAACTCATGTGCCAGCTAGTGTTTTCACTTTTCACAATAAATCCATAAGTATATATATATATATACCAATACTGTGTTTAGCTAAATATACAGTCAACCAAAACAAACCATATCAATGGCGTTCAAGATCAAGAACGTACATTCTTTACTCATCTTCATCTTCATCTTCACCATATCACAAACAACCGCATTAATCACTACACAAACTCCCATAACAACAAGCAACACATTAGGGCACTGGATCCAGCTCCAGAAAACCATAGGCATCTCAGCCATGCACATGCAAGTAATGAAAGACAACAAAGTAATCATCTTCGACAGAACCGATTTCGGTCCCTCAAACATCTCCCTCTCCAATAACCGTTGCCGTTACAACCCTCACGACATGGCTCTCAAACTCGACTGCACCGCTCATTCCATCCTCTACGACATCACCACCAACACCCTCCGTCCTTTAACCCTACAAACCGACGCTTGGTGTTCCTCCGGTGCAGTCTCCCCCACCGGCACCTTAATCCAAACCGGTGGCTTCAACGACGGTTACACCAAACTCCGAACCTTCACACCTTGTCCTCATAACAACACGTGTGATTGGGAAGAGCTTCAACAGAATCTTTCTTCAAGTCGTTGGTATGCTTCGAATCAGATTCTACCAAACGGTAGAATCATTGTCGTTGGTGGTCGTTCATCTTTCTCGTATGAATTTGTTCCGAAGAGATTAAACGACGCGTCGTTTTATCATCTTCGTTTCTTGCAACTTACGCGAGATTCGAATCCTGGGGAAGAGAATAATCTTTACCCGTTCTTGCATCTTTTACCGACGGGGAATCTTTTCATTTTCGCAAACCGTCGTTCTATTCTGTTTGATTATGAACGGAATAGGGTAATAAGGGAATTTCCTATTATACCTGGAGAAGAGAAGAGAAATTATCCAAGCACAGGTTCTTCTGTTATGTTGCCGTTAAATTTAACGGGAAAAAATGGGACGGATTTTATTGAGGTTGAGATTATGGTTTGCGGCGGCGCGTTTCCCGGCGCGTTTGATTTCGCGAGTAAAAAGAAGGTGTTTCTAAAAGCTTCTAGTAGTTGTGGGAGGTTGAAGGTTAGTGACGTGGAACCGGAGTGGGTTATGGAGGTTATGCCGGTGCCACGTGTCATGCCGGATATGTTGCTTTTACCGACGGGGAATGTGATTATTTTGAACGGTGCGGCGAATGGTACAGCGGGTTGGGAAAATGCCGCGAACCCGGTTTTGTATCCGGTTTTATATCGACCCGGTTTAGATGACCCATTTTCAAAGTTTGGGTTGTTGGCACCGGCGACTACACCAAGGATGTATCATTCATCAGCTGTGTTGTTACCTGATGGCAGGATATTAGTGGGTGGGAGTAACCCGCATCGGCTTTATGACTTCCGGGCCAAGTATCCGACCGAGTTGAGTTTGGATGCGTATTATCCTGATTATCTTCAATCGGAGTTGGGTACATTGCGACCGGTGATTGTTGCGGTGGATGTTGTTAATAATATGTCGTCGTATGAGAGTTTGTTTTCCGTATCGTTTTTGTTGAGGGAAGTGAGGGAGGTTAATCGGATTCGTGTTTCGTTGGTGGCGCCGTCATTTACTACTCACTCATTCGCAATGAATCAGCGGATGTTGTTTTTAGAAGTTATGGCGTTGGTGGAGGTTGTGAATTCTATGCAAGGTCAAAATTTTGGTGAGTTTGGTCTCGGGAGCTCATTAGGACCGGGAAAGATTGCAAATTCGGTTTATAAGGCGACGGTTCGTGGGCCCCCATCTCTTAATGTGGCCCCACCTGGGTATTATATGCTTTTTGTTGTCCACGCTGGAATTCCTAGTGTTGCTACTTGGGTTCATGTTCACTGAGTATGGTTTTGGGTTTTTGGTTTTGTATCTAAAAGAAAATGATTTTGAAAATTGGTTTTTGAAAATAAAAACGAAGCATGGGAAAAGAGTCATGCATTCGTTCATTCAATGACTACTTTGAGGCTTTGGCCTGTTGTACATTTTTGAATTCCCGTTTTGATTTTATAATGGGAATTTTTCATTCTATTTAAGTTACCAAGCAATTTTGGTAAATTTCATTTATGGCTGGGTTTGTTGTTTTACTTACCTCATTTACACTATCCATTTATAGATGTACGATAGTTCAGACATGTTCTTGCAATTATGCTTCAGTTTTTCTCAAATGAACTAATCTGAAAAGAGTAGATGTTAAATGTTAATGCATGAGTTAGCAAGTTTGTATATACTGTGATGATATGTACTTGAATGAATCGCCCAGTATTTAAAGCCACTCTTAAAGTTCACTTAATGATGCCTAAATTTAGTTAAATTTGTAATGTTTGTCACGCTAATTTTAAATGGAAAATGTGATCAAGTTTAAGATGATAATGGAGATGGTATATTTGTTTCTCTTAACCTTTGAATGAGTCTAAATAATTCATAGTTGGACAAAGAGGTAAGTAAAGTTTAATTAAACATTAGAGATTGGAAACAAGCTAGTGATTGGTTCGACCTTAAGCGAAGTTAATTAAATTATGGAGAATGTTAAACAGTGTCCCAGGAGTATTGGTTAAGTACCAAAATAAGTAAGTTTTTATTAAAAAGTAATGTAATTATTACTTAATGAAAAGTGACCGTTTATATTTTCAAAACAGAAATTCTATTTATGGATTCCTTAACCAGTGTCCCGGAGCACCAGTTAACAAGACTCATTCTATTATTTAAGTTTAATCATTCTGTTAATAATGAATGATATCTGACTCCTTGTATGTTAAGTTAGATAAACAATTATTCTTCAAAAAAGAACTAATGTATCTATTACATTGCCAAGTACTCAACCTGTATTCCATCAACAACAAAAATGTTTAACAAGACAAACTTTTTTTCCCATTGATTCCTTGACCAATGGTTTAAGACACTTTTTAGAAAACTTTTAAAATAATACTATATTTATTCCTTTAAATAGATGTTTTTCAAATTTTCAACGGTAATATTTCCTTAATAAAATATCTGTAATCACTGTACACTTTTTTTTTGTAACTAACAATAGATATCATGATGAAAAAACAAATTAATCATCTCTTCTAAACAAATATTACAAATTGTAGTGATTTAATATTCCTATCGATTTATTAAAATCTAGTAATTTAATCAACTGAGTATTATTATATTTACAAGTGGATGTGTTTTAAACCTTAGAACTTATACATACTATCCAATCTAGAAATCAAACTTCATGGTTTAGTAAGACATGTTACACTTAATAAGAAAATCAACTATTATTTATTATTATTATAACATGTTTATGAATTATGCCCAAGTGTATATCTAATCAACCATTAATTTCTTATTGAAATGAATATTAAAAAGACACTGCAAGTCAATTTTATCAACATCATGTAAAAACAACGTTAAGGTTGAATTGTCACTTCAACTATAGAAAGATGTGGTGAAGTCCGTACAAGTCTTAGTTTTTTTGCTAGAAATAGAGCATATTTTATAGACTTCCAACACAAAATGTTTAGTTTTTTACAAGTTACAATTACAATTGACAATGTGGTTATTTTTTTCCATAAGTCAATCTTTCAGCCCTCTATCATCTCAACTAGAACTAGTTGAGATGGATAATTTTTCCCAATGGAGCAACGTTTTTTGGGGAAGCAAGCATAATATATGAAAACCATATATTATACATGCCAAAAGCAAAAAATCCACCATGAGTAATCCTATGACTATGTCTTTGATGAACCAGCAGACATGGATAAACTCCTCACTGCAACTTTGACTGCACCAACCACACTAAGCTGTTTCATATCAGGTTTCCAACACTGTCTATATTCCTCGTTTTTATAGGCGTCTTCTATTTGAACTCCCACAAAGTATGCTACCTTAACAAACAGAATTTAGCGACGTCAGTACTAATTTTCCCGACAATGTTACCAAAATTTCCATAAAATATGGAGGACTGTCACACGATGTATGCAGAAGTGAAACCCATATATGGCACTTAAGGCTTCACTTCCCAAAATTCATAAAATGGATCCGTGAACAAATTGAAACAGTACAGATCCATACAGACATAAAAGCATGAAACAGTAACCATATATGGAAGCTAATTCAGCCGATTAACTTGTAACAGTTGAGAATTAAAACTACAAAGCCAGGGAGAAAAGAAGAGTGATGGACAAGCATGGTTTAGGTCAACAAAATATCGAAGGCTTAAGTGTAAGTTTAGAGCAGGCAGAACAATGGAACATGGAAATCATCCAAAATAACTAATCAGGACGGAACAATTAAAGTGTTAGCTACAATTTCAGCTACTACTCTTCACCACAACGCTTAACTTAGTAACCAGGTTACATCAACTCTATTCTTCAAATGATACTTTATACAAAAGTTAAAATATGAATATACACCTTTTAAAATTACAAGGTAATCACATATGCAACATTAGTATAGCTGTCAATCTTGAATACAATTGGGGGGTGGGGTTATTTCCAAAAACAACTAGTAAAAACAAGCAAATATGATTAGCGTCATCACCTTCTAAACAACCAAGCCTAGAAATGAAAGTTAGGCTTATTTCCACTTTTAGTACCCAGCTCTTGTTATGGTGAGACTTTGGGAGTAATTATAAAAACTAGTAAAAACAAGCAAATATGATCAACTTCATCACCATCTTAACAGCCAAGCCTAGAAAATAGAAACGATAGTTAGGCTTAATTCTACTTTTAGTCCCCAAGTCTTGTGATTGTGAGATTTTGATCCTCCACTTCTCAATTGCGTGATTTTTGTCCTAAATATTTTTCCATTGTACAATAAAGAAGTCCTGTTGATTTTCTCCAACTTTATGTATTGTGATCATGTAACTTTAGTCCTTTCACTTCTCAATTGGACCCAACCACAATGGTTGGGGACTATAAGTGAGGGATTGAAATAGCATGACCATATCACTTATGGAACTAAAAGTGGAGGGAATTTGAGGGAAAATCAAGGGACCCTTTTATTGCACAAAGGAATAACAAAAGGGACCAAAATCCCGCAATTTAAAAATGAGGGACCAAAATAGCACAATCACGATACTTGGGGAGACTAAAAGCAAGGTAAAGCCTAATAGGTGCAACCCGACAAAATGGACACCAAGCATAACACATCAACTACTAACTCTTTCTGTTCGTTTGATTTGAATAAAAAAAAATCTACGTTCATTTCTTGTTTTCACATTTTTTTTCAAATGGCGAATATTATATATATGAAAAAGAAGGGGGCACAAATATCCACAATACAAACAAAAAGCAGAGTACAGGAAGTATTCCAGAAAAAAAAAAAAACCTGTAAGAAACTACAAAGCCAAAACTAAACCAAAAAGCATAAAACACTCGTAGTGATAACAAGGAGAACCAGAGTATCATCGGAATATAATGAGAATAGCTCTTTTAATATTTTCATTGTTTCCGGAACTGTAAGATAATAGTTCACTTCAAAAGTCTCTCTCTTTTCTCTACTGATTTGAGAACATGTTTTATGCTTTCACTTTTAATAACACAATACTCATGTTTCCATTTTATTTCCTATTTTCATGGTTTTGTATAAGAAACGGGTGTTTTTTATTACACTTTTCTATACAGATAATTGAAAACAAGAAACAACAAAAACGTGTCAACTTTGTAATTAAAAGTGAAAACATATAACACTTTCTAAAACCAAAAGAGAAAAGAGACTCTTGAAGTGAACCATTGTCTTACATTTCCAGAAACAATGAAAATATCAAAAGAGCTATTCTGATTATTTCCTGAAATAGATCATCCCTGGCTAGCATTTTAGCTTTTCTCCATCACAATGACTCGCTTTAAAAGTCTATTTTATCCTTGTTAACAAGTAAAACTAATGCAAATTTTATGAAATGGAAATAGAAAATGTTTTCACAAAGTAAACGAGACCTTAGCTTTCCCAACCGGTAAATCAGTTGCCCAGACCAACAAAAAAACTATTTGTGCTCAAGGAATATGAGAAAGTTCATTTAAAACAATAAAAGCAGATACTTCAACTACTAGAATAGACCGATGCCTGACAGAAAATAAATCATAGACATTTGAGGCTGATATTTCAACTAAGAAATAGCTGGTCAAAATTACCTTTCCAGAATGATCCCGAACAGGTGATATGTGAAGAAGATTCCAAAATGAGCTTTTATCCTTCCTGTTAAATGTTGTGTAAATTGATTCAGCATATCCAGTAACAAATTTCAAAGCTTTGACCGCAGAGATAAAAATGAATGGAAGTATTAACCTGTAATTCAAAATACGTACTGTGCATAGTTTTTCAGTTTTGATGCTCTCCCTTATCTGTATAAGCAATAAGGCAAAGACGTAACCACATAGTCCATTTACATTGATCTAAGTTCCCAAAAAAAAAAAGTGTATTACCAGTTGTAGAGCTGAGTCGTCGGTATTTCTTCCACCTAAAAATCTACAGTTGCGGCCCAATACCTCGTCTCTCGTATAACCTATTCAGACAACACAGTAATTTAAAACATAATCCGAAATTCTTAGTAAATATGAGTTATTGGTTTCAAATCCTTATGTCAAACACCAGAAAATTTGCATGGCTATTATTATTAACTTTTACAAGGTAAAGTTTTAGTACCTGTCAATTTCATGAAGGCGTCACTGGCATAAACAATAGGCATGTCTGGCAAATGTGGATTAGTTCTGCGAGGAAACTCAAAAACAAAAATATAAACAAATTCAGTGTCTGCGAAAATCATAAAGCTTGTGCTTAAGTAAGAAAACTAGACTTTTTTCAATAACTCACAATACAAAGCTTTGTTTGATTCTACCAAGAGAAATAATCAAGGAAGAGCTAAGAAGACCCACGTCAGGATTGCTGCATCTCTTTCTACACACCAATCTTCCCGTCAACTCGCTATAGTGGGTTAGCACCGAAAAAATGTTGTCCATTGCAGTCACAGCACTTCTCCTCTCATCATCACTTGCCTCGCGTGGCTCTTCACTCTCCAAATCTGCATGTTATTGTGTAGCTAACAGATCAACAAATATCAAATAGAACCAAATCACATGGACAAATGCACAATCACAGAACACGAGACCAAAAGGGGGTATAGAAACTAACATAATGAAATTCGAATAAGAAATGTTCCATCAAATGTTTCATAGTTAAAAATCTTTACACATCTTATTGGTTAAGAAGATGCATAGATTATCAACCAACTAATAGTTTATTATTTTGTACTTTAAAAAAATATATATAGATTGTCTAGAGGACAGATAATCAATTAATCCACTAACCAATCAATTCACATTGTAATTAATAATCACCAAGTTAGTATTCAAATTTAGTCCCTCAAAGGGGCACCTGGTGTTGCTTTGGTGAAAGTGTCCTTGTACACAAATTAATTCCCAAATGTGTGAACTTCTTTACAAATCAATATTTTGTCTTCACAGTTAGATCCTTTTATCAATTATCATTCTATCAATAGTGTGCAGCAGAATAGCGTAAAGGCACATTTATTATATGTGTACATCATTAATGCCACATAAGTTGCTTACATGGATGTCTACACAAGTGTCATGACACATGTGTTGCCTTATTGACAGAAGGCGTAATATCGAAGACAAAAAAATGAAATTGTGAAGAAGCTGATCTATTCAGGAAGTAACGAGTGCATTCAAAACCAAAGAAATACAAATTGTCACTTCAATAAACCAAAACATTAAATCAAGTATAAACTACTGAACTCAATAATCACCTAATAAGTGCAGCTTTCCAAGTGTAGTTGGGAGCTTAACTGGATTAATAACAAAGATTAAAGCACTAATTCATGTTTTGACTTTGGATTGGCGTTGAGTTTAGCCAAATCACAACTGCGCCATGATTTTGTTAAAACTTCAAAGTGTAGCTTTTACCAAAATCTCAGTGAATTCACTGTGGTCGTGGCAAACTCACCACCAATGCACCAAGTGCATGTTTGTAATCACGATGCATCACATGACTATATCAAAAAGTACAATATGGAACTTCAACAAAACCACAGTGGTAATAACAACGACAAAAGCACCGAGTGCAGTTTGGATTGACATTCAAGTTGGCAAAATCAATTGTGATTTTGTTGAAGCTTCAAAATGTAGTTTTTGCCAAAATTGCAATATTCCACCACAATACCGCCAAACTCATCATCAATGCACTGACTTTGACAAAATCACAGTATGCCACATAATTTTATTAAAAGCTACATTTTTAAGCGTCAATAAAATGACAGTGCGAATCCAAACATGTCCGAATACGGATTAATGCATGCATAAATTCAATTGAATAAGAGGAACACAAAACAAAGAAACAAAACCAACCAGTGACATGATCATCATCATCATCATCATCAAACACTTGATTCCTGGAAGAAACACGACCAAGTTCAACCAAACTATCGGAACAAACTTCTTTACGACAACACCGAAACATAAAATCATGATTTACCACAACAGAACCACCATAAACCCTTAATTTTAACGGAACTTGAACAGCAACAAAATGAACAACACCACCAGTTTTCACACAAAAAACAGGAGAAACAGTCAAGAAAACCCAAAACGGCGTGCCGTTTTTTCTATAATTAACCAATACAACATTCGCTTCTCTCTCTTCTCTAACAGCTTCACGAATTTCCATCACCGACCTACGACATGTCGCTGGACCTTGAAACATGGAACCACTTCTACCAAGAACTTCATCGCGCGTGAAGCCAGTGATGTTGAGAAACGCGTGGCTTGCGAAGATTATTGGGTGGTTTGAAAGTGATGGGTCAGTGATTGTGAATGGTACTTCAGATAATTCTTCGAGTGATTCTCGCGCGTGGTGTGAGTAAAATTCGTCGAACGATTTCTTTATTGATTCCATTAATTATGGTGTTGTTGTTGTTGTTGTTGTTGATTATGCTGCTTCTATTGGTTGTTCGCAATCCCATGTGAACTTTTTGGACTCTATAAGTTGATTTTTGAAATAAGTGCTTAGTTGTGGATGGAGTATTTGTTTAGTTTATAGACCATAGGATGTTATGTATGGCATGGTTGGAAGGTGTTTTTCCTTTTGAGTGTGAGATTGGGGTGTGATGAGGAAAATGGGGGGGAATGAATAATAATAATAATAATATCTGGTGAAAGTTGTGGTAACGATGACGATGATGAATATTCAATATGGGAAAATTGGGATTGTGTAAGAAGGGAAGACGACAAGAACAACACTGTGTGTGACTAGACTACCAAATGGAGAAAGGTGGGGAAGGGAGGGAGGAAGAAATTCACGACTGTTGCATCTAATTTGAGTCACACAATATTCAAGATATTTTTTATCACATTTTTTTATTTTCCTAAAAGTTAAACAAGAATTTTAATTAAAAACAACATATCTTAATCATCAAATTCAATCTTATCTTTTTTAATAATATTACTTCTTGTTTTCTGTTGGGTTTCATGATAAAGATTTCACAATTGAGTTTGTTCTGATTATACTTATGTGTTTTTTTATTATTATTCTTTGTATTATGGTAAAAGAAAACCAACTATTGTTTGACATTTTTATTTTTATTTAATATTTTGAAATAATTTTCTTATGTTTCATTCTTCATTGGTTTCATTTGAAATTTGTAAAACTGTATAGCAAAAACAAAAAAAAAAAAAACGAATCAATCCAACATGTATATGTTGGAAAAGATGTTCTCCAATATAATATCCACCTCATCGCAAGGAAACTTTTATGTGGCAAGGAAACTTCTATGTATATGATTTTTTTGGATCAATAATTCATGTGGGACATTTAGGTAATGTACAATTCAATTAGGTAATGTACATTTCTAATTTTAGGATAAGCCATTCTATTTTTCTAATAATACGTTTTCCTAATGATCAACTCATTTATTCTGATTTTGAAATTTCTTATACAACTTTTTTAATGTTAAAAATATATAAAAATCCTAAATCATCAAGTTGAACCAAATTTACTTGGTTAGCATTAGAGGAACAAAACTCTTTCTTTTTTTTCTGGTGATTGGAACAAAACTCTTTCTACTTGTATTTTTTTTCCTATTAAAAAACAAAAATATTATAAAAAGAAATCAAATTCATTTCTAATTGAATAAGTAGTTGAGATGTGCCACTTTTACCTACACATTGAACGTTTGTTAATTAGTAGTATCATACTGTTGTTGAGTGTAAAGACAAAATAACATAATTTTAGAGTTTATGAATTTTCATAGTTAATAAAGTGGGATATTTTTTTGTCTATTATTATCATGATTCATTCTATGCTTGTGGTCATGTAAATGGACCAGTGAAGAACATGTGCAATGCATGCGATAGGAAAAGCGGAACCACTCGTTTGTCTGATTTGATTTTTGATTTTTGATGTTTGGAAGGTGAAGTTATGATACGAAACCGGGAATTTCTCATAAGTCATTATCTATTAACAGTGAGGATTTGAAATTTGCCATTGAAAGAGAGGAAAAACACAAAAGTAATTCGAAAGAACTTACTTATCCAAAGATTCCAAACGTATCCTTGTTAAGGATAATAACTAATCACTGTTGTACCATGTTGAATTATTTACTCAAATGCATCTTGATGTCTTTCACCGCAACAAACACTCAGCATAAAAAATTCGTGTATAATTTAATTTGGTGTGGAATTATACCGTCTAACTCTGTTCTTTGTTTGTGCGGTTGTTGGAAGGAGGAAAGGTTGATCATTTGTTTGTACGATGTGATTTTTATGGTGGAATATGGTCCTATTATTCGCCAACAGTTAAGTATTCATTCAACAGTCAGGTTGCATATATTTACGATCATCTTATTCATTTTGAAAGCTTAGGAGGTGATTCTAGAAATTTTCAATTTTCGCTTCTTTTGATTTGACTGACTTCTATTTGGGTTGAAAGAAAAGAATTGTTGCACTTTTCAGCAAATTCAGTTGACGTTACATAAGGTTTGTGATAAAATGAAACTTCTAGCGTTTTGATAGTTGAAAGCAATAAGCACAAATATTTAACTTTTGATTTTCATCGGTGCTGGATAACTCATAGTCGGTGTTTAAACCTTATTACCTAGCTAATGCTTGTTTTGGTTTACACCTAAGGTTTTGTTGTTTTTCCTTGACGGTATTTGATTTGGAACATAACTTGATATTCTTTTTAACTCCCTTTGCACTCCTTGTGCAAATTAGAACCTCCTTTTGGTTTAACATATTTTATTTTGCCTTCATAAAAAAATGGTGTATAATCAATCCATTTACTTAAACAAATTAGATCAATACATTAGTAATATCTATTATTAATTATTATAACTTTTTAATCATTCAATTAATCATAATACTTTGATAATACATTTTATTATTTTGGCTATCTTACCTGATGAATTGTATGAACAAGCATTCGATCATACAACCATATACGAAATTAGTACTCAATTTTTTTACAAAGAAGCATTATTTGGTGAAGTTTATTAATCACTTATTTAAATGAATATATTTTTTTTGTACAAATTCAAATGGATAGTTTTTAATATTAACTAAATAATCTTGTGTCAAAAAGAAAAACCAAATTACCCAATCCAATTAATCATAAAATTAATTTAGAGTAAAAAGAAACAGTACAGAACAAAGAGCCAAATAATAAAACTACAAAATGTCATGCTGGCTCATACTCGATTCTTATCCAATCCGAGTCATCTCTTATTCGTCATATTTTTTCTGCAAACTGTATAATTTTTTATTTTTTTGGTATACTGATGAACAAGACAAATCATCAAACTTGAGTGGGGTATGTGAGTGTTGGGTTTGGATTTGGACCGTTGTGTATAAGAATTAAGAATGATACCGACCTCAAAGAGAGTCCTAATCATTGGGGCTTGAGTTCACCAATCAATACCGTGTGACATTAGAAGTTAACTTTGAAAGAAAAATATTGGGCAAAGTTACACTCTCGATTGTTCATGTTATAATTTTTTTTAGGGTAAATTACATTTTTTGTCCTTTAAATATTTTTCAGGTTTTATATTGGTCTTCTAATTAATAAAAGTAACGTTTTGGTCCCTTAAATCTTTTATGTTAGTCACTTTGGTCCCTTCTGTTAGTTTTTGTTAAAAAAACGTTCACTTTTGGTCCTTTAAATATTTTTCAGGTTTCATATTGGTCCCCTTAGAGGACCAATATGAAACCTGAAAAATATTTAAGGGACAAAAAGTAAACGTTTTTTAACACAAACTAACGGAAGGGACCAAAGTGACAACAAAGAAGGATTTAAGGGACCAAAACGTTACTTTTATTAATTAGGGGACCAATATGAAACCTGGAAAATATTTAAAGGACCAAAAGTGTAATTTACCCTTTTTTTTATAATACATCTTGTAACAAAAAAACATTTTTTACGCTATACATATAATTATTTTTGTAGATAATTTATAGTTATATTTTTCTTTTGAGAGGATCTATATTGTCTTTGTAAAGTTAGTTATTTGTTTTGTAAATATTTTTACTATTGAATTTAAATCAAATTAAAAAGATATGATATGCTTTGTTAAGACATTAAATTGTAAGTGGATGTGAGTCTTAGTTACATCTTCTAAACTAACTCTGTCATGAACTACGACCTCAAGTGGTATATAGTCACCTTTGCAATGGAGCTACTAATTATAAGTATTGTTCCGGATATCACCTAATATAATACTTTTTACACCTATAAATCTTATGTTGTGTCTTGATCTATGAAGCCCGGATACTTCAAAATGGAGACGTATCCGTATCGGATACGTATCAGATACCGATACTCCACGGATACTCTCGGATACGTACCCACGGAGTATCGGAATTAATTATTTTAATTTAAAATATATATTTTATCAGATACTTATAAGATACTCGGCAGATACACAAAGATGTTTATTAGATACTTCACAGAGACGTATCCTGAAAAAAAAAAATGAAGGGTAAAAAAGTGATTGCGTGTTATGAAAATTCAATGGAGATGTACATGATTTAATATAAGATATGAATCACTATAATTGGTTTCCGATTAACCAATTAAAAATTATGTTTTTGGTGGATGAAAGTAACGAGAGAGAAGATTCAATCAATCAACATTAAACAAACTTTGTTTTGAGTTCTTTTATTGATGCATTTGTTGATTTCCTAACATATGAATGAAAATGGAATATGATTTATACGAAAAATATTTCATTTTTTATTTTGATCACATGTATTATTTTTTTGTAAATTGTGACTTTTATGATTATATAGTATTGAAGAGTATTGAATGCTTATTTTTTTTTCAAGTATTTTACACGCATATAAATTTTAATATAAATATTTTGTTAACGTATCTTAGCCGTATCGTATCCTAAATTTTAAAAATTTCGCGTATCCACGTACCCGTATCGTATCGTACTCGCATTCGTACTAAGTATCCGGGCTTCATAGGTCTTGATATTGTCTAACTAGATTGATTACTATTTCACTAATGTGAATTTAATAGCAGGATTTAATAAAGTCAGGCTTTTAACTGACAATATTAAAATTATACTAGATGTTATTCGAACTTCATGTGTTGATGAAGTGTACCATAATAGATGTAGTTCGAACTTTATGTGTTGTTGAAGTGTATGGTGACAAAATAAGGAGGTGGAATTAGGGGTGGGCAAAAATAACCAAAAACCAAAACGAACCGGTTAACCGAACCGAACCATACTAAAATTAACTGAACCATTATGTTGGTTATCGAACCGAACCATTATTTTGAAGACAGTTAATTAACCGAACCGAACCGTTATTAAACTTAATTAATTGTTATGAACCGAACCGAACCGAACCATTACAACTCAAATATCAATTACTTATCACTCAGTATGGATTTCAATTTCTTTTCTAAACCCTAATTCCTTTTCACATAAAAATCATGAACCCTAATTTCTTTTCAATTAATCCCTAATTTCATTTCAATTTCAATCAAATTCACCTTCTTCTCCATCGAAAACCTCTTCCCCTCCATCGAACCTCCTTCTTCTCCGCCGCGTCATTGTTCTTCTCCACCACCACGCCGCGCGCCGTCTCCAAACCGGTACGTGACCCATACTCCGGCTTTTGTTTTTTGTTTGTAGCTTCTGCTTATAGCTTTTCGATTTATGGGTCTTTGTTAATTTTCATGCGTGTTCAATTTCTTATTGCTTATAGCTTGTGCTTATAGATTCAACTTATAACTTCTGCTTATAGATTTTGGTTTTTGACATAAACTTCTGCTTATAGATTTTCTTATTGCTTATGCTTATGGAGTTTTGAGTAAAATGCTAAGGAAAGTGCCAGCGTGTGTGATTCTAGTTTTCATAGCTATGTGGATGCGTTTGTCTGTGTTTCATTTGAATTGAAAATGCAATTTCACAGAGAAATTTTACAAATTTGCTTATTTATTTCTGGAGATTGTGTTGAAGTACTTTGTGAATAATATGCTTATATTGTTGCTTCTACATAGTAAAATGCTATACGTATTTGAAATGGGTAGTCTTTCTATATAGAATAATTGTTGCTTGTTACTTGTTTATTAAAGTCACTTTCACTCTACCTAATTTGATTTGATTATGCTCTGCATATAATTTGCATATATGTTCTGTATTTGTGACACATTGTCATTTTTGATAAATTATAGCGCACATATGATAAATTAAATTCTTGTTCGTTTGTTTAACCCATATCTGTCACCTGCTGCTTCTACAGTTTTGTTCCATGAAAGTAGTTGTTGATATATTTGGTTGTGAAGTATAAGATGATATTTTCTATGGAGTAGTAAGCTCGTGCCTCACTTATAATAATTTGGAAGCAAGCATGAGGGTTCAATCCCATCAGACAAGACTTTGTCTCATAAACTAGTAATCGTGGGATGGAGTTAATCTTCTTGATTCTCAGTTATCACTGCAGTTGTAATAGATGAAAAACTTGGTTGTTGTTCCTCTTCATTCTTAAGCACTCAAACTAAATGATTCTGATATTTTTGCAGGCCTTCAGGAAATATAACGAAGGAAGTGTGGTGGAATTGCTTGATCCTTTAATGCAAGAAGCTGTAAAAACAGATGTTGCTGTGAAGATGTTTGATTTGGCATTTAATTGTGCAGCACCAGTAAGATCAGATAGACCTGACATGAAAACAGTGGGCGAGCAATTGTGGGCAATAAGGGCAGATTACCTCAAGAGTAGTAGCACAACTGCAAGGAGAGAATGATTGGTGAATTTGACCATTAATGAAATTGCTTCATTGTATTGAGACAAAATCATGTCTAAAATTTAGATTTATGAACACATTTACAATGTATTATGAATGAGTATGTTACATTGATCACAATTTCAAAGTTTCAAAGTACAAATCAAGTGTCCATCCAGCATGGTCCATTCACAAAGATCAAACGTTACAACAACAAATTTTGCCTTGCAGCAACTTAGTAGGTTCCAAAGAGAGAGTCATAACATTAAAAAAAATTGAAATGGATTGAAATATAGAGGTAACAAAACGGTTAACCGTTTAAGGTTCAAACAATTACCATGAACCGTTTTATGCACATGAACAGTATTAATCATTCTAATGAAAGGAAAATATCATGCAATTGAATTAAAAAAGGACAAAAAATAATTAAATTCGCAAAAGGACTAAAAAATTCAAAATATTAAATTTGGTTCGGTTCGGTTCGGTTATTATGTTACGAAACGGTTAACCGAACCATAATTTTGGTTCAGTTTGGTTAGTTCCAAATCTTAAACGGTTCGGTTCGGTTATTCCGAACCATTTCAACAATTTGGTTCGGTTCGGTTCGGTTTTTATGGTTAACCGAACCAAGCCCACCCCTAGGTGGAATCGGATCACGTTTTCTATTCAATTTCTTAAACTGTTGGACTAAAAGCGACATAATTGGATGACTAGATGTTTTACGGAGTAGACCTTCCGGTGATTCAATCAAGCAATATATGATTAAAAAATGTGATTGAAAAATATTATAATGTGATTGAAAAATGGATAGAAAAATATTGACTTGATTGTACTTTTGATTCCTCTATTTTCACTGATTCACAACTTTAATCCCCCATTAAATCATCTTATTTTATTTTCGATATCATAAAAATAAAAAAATAATGTAGCTGAGATATAATATGAATAACAAAATCTCTTTAATATATTCTTCTTGTAAAATATTGTCCACCAGTTGACATGTAGAATGTCAAAAAATTTAGGATTGTAAATTTTTTGACGGCTTTGATCGAGGAAATCTACAAAGATGCCAAGAAAAAACTAAAGTAGTTAAGTATCACATACATACTTAACGCCAAAAAAAATGTATGACATATATACAACATAATACTTTAGATTAAGTCAAGAAGCAATGTTATGCCATTAAATTAATATTGGAATGACATAACTAATTGAACAACAACATCATCTCTTCTCGTTTATGGTTGACAGATAAGTAAACAAATTGGAAAGAAAAAAATGTAGGAGATCATTCAATATCAATGAGGCATTTTTATTGTAAAAGAGACTATTGTCATATAAAAGGTTTTTTGTTTGTGGGTTGAATTTGAGTGGAGTCGTGCGCACGGCAAGGGGACGCCGGACGTTAACCGTTGCATTTCCGTCTCAGGCCAGGTACCTCTTTCTTCTTCTTCATCTGATTACTACTCGTAGTCGTATATCAATTTTATTCTTTGAGTTTCTCTTCCCTCTAATTTCGCTTTTATGAACCCTAACTTAATGGTTCGTTTTGTTTCGATCTATGCAGAAGAAATCGTATAAGTGCTTATGCGTAAGCTATTCTTATAATATAACAAAAGATAAAATAAACTCAACTGGTTTCATATTAGTTATAAGCTGTTTTCATCGGTTATCATGGTTAGCTTGTGAAAATAATCTGAAAACAACTTATGGACATGTTATAAGTTGTTTTCATAAGCTCTCTCAAACAGTCTCACACATGTTTATGCTGATAGATACGCTCAAATAAGTCAATCTAAACAGGTCATGAATGTGACTTGTGAAGTTAAGTCTCAAACTACTCTAGAGCTATGAAGCACATGCTCGGACACCAGACACAGACACACGTCGACATCGATAATAACGTGAAAAAGTGACAGTTCAATGTAATCATATGTGTCGGTGTCAAGCACCATATGTATCCGACACCGGGACACACCTAATCCAAGGAGCATTTGTGCTTCATCATAGCTCTAGAGTGAGTGGCTTGAAATATGCTATGATCCTCTCATGGTTCTTTGTGTCTCTTAAGCAAAGGGTCAAACAAATGTTGTAAGTTAAGTTAAATTGGGTGTTAGTGTAATGATTATTTGCTTAGGATGTTTTGATTACTTTTATGAAGGATAAATAATAAAATGAAGATGTAAACCTCATGCATAGTTTATACTTTATTATAAAGGTAATGAATAATTGGCTAGTTCTTAATCTGCTTATTATAATTTGGTTATCAAGGGATCTCATGTAAGTAGTCGAGCTTCGCCTGCCTTGCATCGTCAAGCTGGGGAACTTTCAACTTGGTGATTGATAAGTGAGATTCTTATTTCCTGTTCTCTCTCTTTTTTTTCTTTCTCGTTCTTTTGTATCAATTTTCAAAGCCTTTCCATGGGTTCGTAGCAGCAATGCATATTCAATTGTTTTAATTTTTCCAAGTTTTCTGTTTTATGTCTTCTCTGAAGTTCCTCACTTAAGTATTTTCAATGTTTTACTCTGAAGCTATACTCAAGTCTTTGTATTATGATTCATGTATTTTGAAGTTAGACCATAATACATGCTTTTCAAGAATGCTGCAAAACATATACGCATAAAAATCTGAAGCATGAGTCATAGTAAAAAAAGCACAACAAGTGTTATGATCGCAATATAAAATCAGGTATTATGCACGTTTGCTCACTTCTTGATTTCACATATAGGGGATTCTTTTCAATTGATGAATTGATTATTATATCAACAGTGTGAACTATTATCTCAGCATCATTTGATTATTTGGTTATTTAATTTGAGTTTACCTCTTCATTTTTGTCTTTATAATATGAATAGTAATTTTTTAAGCATTAATTCCTATTTACTAGTTGAACGATGTGTGTGGTTTTCTACACATGAATTCCCATTCCATAGTTGAATATGGTTGCATTTTTTTTCCTTCATAATATTTACTCTTTTGCTTGAATTTGTAGTTCACTTATGACTCTGTCTAACAAGAAGGCCAATTACGGTGATCACCTTGATCGAATTAGTGACTTACCAAGTAATGTCATTGATGGCATTCTACAACACTTGAACATCCGAGACCTAGCTAGGACCAGTATTCTGTCTAGAAAGTGGAGGGATATATGGATTTCATTCCCTTGGCTTGAGTTTGACAAAGACTTTTTCGATTTGTACGACTTGAAGGATTTTAAGGACAATAGCCCTGAGGTTTGTATAATTATCACGGAAGTTCTTTTCCTCCACAATGGGCCGATAAATAAGTTTACACTCATCATCCCTTATGGCTTCAACATCCCATTTGGATACATTGTTAAGTGGATTCTGTTTTTGTCGAGGAAAGGTGTTAAAATTATTCAACTTGCGAGCAATGAATCGGTTCCCTATCGAATGCCATCTCATTTGTTCTCTTTTCAGAAATTGACTCACGTTCGAATATGCAAATTTAAATTGTTAGTTCCGCCTAATTTCTGTGGGTTTAAAAGTTTGGTGCATTTTTACTTCATACGTATTACATTTGAGTTTGGTGCACTTGAGAGTCTTATTTCTGGTTGCCCATTACTTGAAGATCTCTACATTGTAAATTGTTCTGGTATTGAATGTATTGATTTATCTGCTCCTACTCTCAAGGTCTTCAGCATAGAACATATTCAGGCCATCAAATCAATTTGTTTGGAGAAAGCAAAGAATCTAATCAATCTTACACTTGTACTTAATCAGGATGGGGTATGTAGTTTGAATAAAAATTTGCCAAAAATTCAGAGGCTTACTTTGGGATTTGTTTCCAAGGTCAGTTAATTTGATTGGTTATCCAATCCAATGTTTCCTATATTTACATTGAAAGTTCTGTTATTTTTACTTTGAAGTGTTGTACAAATATATCTCATAGCTTGTTGTTTGTATGCATAGATGTTGTATGCAGATATCATTCATCCATCACAACTGATAGGCTTGAAGTATCTGAAATTAGATCACGTGAATTTGGATGAAAGAGGAGAACTTTTGTATATTGTTAGTGTACTCAAAAGTGCTTCTAACCTCGTGGAACTTGTTATAGAGGTGACCATGAATACCTTATGCTTCTTAGCTTGTCTTTTTATTGTCATAATATGACTCTATATATTTTATAATGTAGACTTATCACGACAAAGGTGGTTATAAGACACAAGCGGCGGGTCGTGCTAAAGAGTTAGAGTGCAGTAGCTGTTACCTTAGTCAACTTTTGACGGTGAATATCAAAGTTCAAACCAACTTTAAACATGTTATGAGTTTGATTTGGTTCATACTTGTAAATTCCTCATCGTTGAAGACTCTTACTCTGAACGTTCATCGTGGTTATAACAAATCAGATGTGCCTATATTGTTCAACATATGGATGAAACGTGCTTCACAAGGGGCACACATTGAATTCCTTCACCAAGGGATGTAGATTCTAATTTTGGGCTTACGAGTGCTAGTCCAAGACGTAGATTTAGAAACTCTGAAAAAAAATGTTATTTTAATTTTAATTTTAATTTCTTTCATGTCTGAAATTTGTTATGTTTCTTAAGATGATGACACATGAACGGCTATCATTCATGTTGAATAGTTTACTAAATGAATTATCTTTTTAGAACAGTCAATCAATGAATAAAATACGCTTTTAAATCCATGTCAAATCTTAAATGTGGTGATTTGATTATTGATAATCAAGAAGGTATTGAGCAACATGTCCTGTGTTATTACTCTAATATTTTGCTTCCAATATAGTTGTGTGGCTAATGATTTGATTAACCAAGTTGTTTTGTTTTTTATGCTGATAATAATATGCTTCCTTTTCTGCCCACTTTTGAAGAAATCAAAAGTGTTGTTTTTCTTTAAGTAGTGATAGTTCCCTTGGTTCTGGTGGGTTTGGTGGATTTTTTTTTTTTTGCATCATGATTGGAATATTGTTGGTACTGATGTTTGTAATTTGTCTTGTAATTCTTCTTTCAAGGTTAGGTACAAGTATCCTCTACCTTTTTGGAGGGAAAGGGAGAGTGACTTTAGGCAAAATTAGGATAAAATAGGAGAGTCAGTGATATTAAAAAAAAGGAGGGAAATAGACGCGTGAGAAATTAAATCGAGAAAGAGATAGAGAAAAATGTAGAGGCATGAAAGTGAGAGGATCTTTTTTCGTGTACAAAAGTTAGAGGATCTAAATCCATGATTTTATTTTCTCGTGCATATTGAAATGAAGATTTACAGGCTATTTCTCTCGTACATAAAACTTTTTTTTTTTTGTCTCTCTTTAAATCAAATCAATAATTATAAATGATGTATTTGTATACGGTGTCAAGTACATTGTCAGCTTTTAGTTGTTAGAATAAAATTCCTTTAAGTTTTATTTATTTTTTGTCGATAAATGAAAAACAATAGCAATTGAAAATTCTCACACACATTAAAAGGAGTTGAAGTTCGAACCTCAATCATACGTTTATACTAACAATTTTGACATTTTTATTGACCGGATATTTTTTTTTGTTTGTTTTTGAAAGAGCTGGACGAGCCAGAACTTGCAAACTTATCAATTTTTTTTTATCAAATTAGAAATCCATATTCAAATTGATAAAAACGAAAATGACGTAAAAAATAAATAAAAAATGAAAGTATATTTTAACAAAAAAAAAAAGAGAAAAAATGATTTTGGAAAAGATGTAATTGAGAGAAGGAATACGAAAACAAGATCAAGAAGAGATCAACCTCACTGATCGAAATCAATTACATTCATCAGGTAACCTTATAATCACAATTCAATTTCCGTTACTCCCAATTTCACTGAAACCAAATCATTCAATTTTGCAGACAAATAAATTTCATTCTTCACAATGAATTTCTTGATTCGTTCTACAACGAGCGTGTATTCAGAACGATCACCGATTCCAGAACCTCGTGTCGATGCTCATCATAGATCAGCATCCGCTGGATCATCCTACGAGGCTCATAAATCCGATGTTCCTTATTCTTCGCGGTACGATTCGAATGTTGAATTGAATTCGAAGAATCGTGATTTGCCTGACATTGCTGTTGTTGATAAGCATGTTGATGTTGATGAAGATGAAGGATGGATCACCATTCCATGCAGTATGTTTTTTCCTTCAGTAATCATTTTCATGTTTGTTACAATTTTGATTTATTGTTTCTCTTTGGAATAGGATTTTGGTTTAAATATGATTTCATTCATTCTAATTATACAATTATACCGTTTTTTGGTTGGTTATGGTTTAAGTCCCTGCAAATTCAGTCTGTTTGGTAAAAAAAAAAATAGCGTAGGTGATAGCGGATATGCTAGGCGATGAATTTGTAGTGTTTGGTAGAATGAGTAATATGAAATGATATAAATAAGATATATTTAATTTTTTCTCAATTAAGGCTACAAGTGTAAAATTAGGATAAAAATGATAAAATATAAGCTACTTGAATTATCATATAAGAAAACGCTATAAAGTTATAAAAATATGTTATAAGTTCGTGAGAAAGTGAAGGATACCAAACGGGTATTTTTTAGTCAAATGAGCTTATAACATAAGCTATAAACTCAAATATGTGGCTTGCAAAACAGACCCTCAAACACTGTTGCTTTTAGTCCTTGATGTCACACGTGACCCAATAAAATCACGCCATGTGTCACAATAAGCTGACGACAGGGACTAAAGCAAATATTTTTAAATTTTAATGGGCTGAAGTCAAACAAAAAACTTAGAGAGACGAAAATTAAAAAGCACAATAAATGCGAGGACTAAAATCATATTTAAACCTAGAATTTTTGTCTTTGTTATTGACGTTGCATTTCTTGTTAGGATTAATTTGTGTTTGAAGGATTTAGCTTACTGAGTAATTTAATAGTGAATAGTGCTGTTATTAACCATTGATGAATAAATCAACCATTGAAAATTTGGAACTTCTATGATTTATTATGCGTGTGAGCTTGAGTTATTATGCATCTGATTTGCACATAATAATCAAAAGTTGATTTATTCATCAATTGGTCAGATTACATACTTTACTCTTTAAAGTGAATTACTCATGTCAAATGGTCCATGTTGTTGGAAATGACGCGTTTTTCTTTTTGTTTATTGTGCTTTTTAATGATATTTTATATTTGAGCATTTTGAATAGTGAGAAGAA
This sequence comes from Medicago ruthenica, assembly GCA_018208015.1. Taxonomy (NCBI): domain Eukaryota; kingdom Viridiplantae; phylum Streptophyta; class Magnoliopsida; order Fabales; family Fabaceae; genus Medicago; species Medicago ruthenica. Next base: position 64,407,799 of record CM031375.1, on the reverse strand, counting down.
ATTATTGTCATGGTTATTGGTAGAAACTGGGAGGAAATTGTTGTTCTCTTGCATGTTAACGACGTGATGTGATCTTATTGTAAATGCATAATCTTTAATTGCAATGTAGTAGTTGATAAGGGTTGCAAATGCTATAAACATGATATCAGCTTCAGTGAAAAGCTTTATGTGTGAACCAACAGTGGTTATGTCTAGCGAAAGAAACTAGTTCTCCATAACGTGGGGAACTTTGTTTCGAATCTTCATCAGGAGAAACACTTACGTTTAGTGTCTAACGACTCCTCTAACAGGATTTCCTGCACTGTAAAAGGCTTATGTTTGAACTTTGAAGATGTTATCCCTACTTGCTGCTGCTCATCAATGTGTCAAATATTATATGTTGCATTACTCTAATATAAGTAGAAGAAGAAAACATTTATAATATGTTTTTCTGTGAAATTGTGCATAAAGTGAAAGAAGCACTGTGGTAGGATCCCCCTCTCCTTTTCGATGAGTCTTTCTAGTGCAAGTGCTAGCACTTGATAAATGGGGAATGGAATTGATAGCCAGATGGGGTATAATATATATGTTGAGTTTTTCAATAGTAGCAGTTGGAGAAAGTTGGCTTGTTTCGATTGTCTTTTTCTCTTCTAGCTCTAGAGGCAACTTGTTAATTTTGACTGTTATATGCTTTATACAGGAATGAAATTATATCATGGCATGATTTTTGTTGGCATTTAGTTCAATTGTAGAATTAAGCAAATCATTTTCTTTTCAGAGAACTCTATTAGGTAATGCTATGGTTTTGGGCCTGGTTTCTCTGCATATATAATATAACGCGATACATATTATTCTATTTTGTAGAGGAACTTCCTGAAAACTGGGACCATGTGCCAGATATACAATCACTGCGCCCTCTTGATCGTTCCTTTCTTTTTCCGGGTATTAGATTGTTTCATTCTTTAAATATGCTAATCTCAGTTTGGCATATGTCATTTGGTCAGCTGGCTTCCACAAAAAGTTGAGCAGACCTAATTTATACCCATAATTCAGGTGAACAAGTTCATATCTTGGCATGCTTGTCTGCATGTAAGCAGGATACACTGTTTACTACACCATTTGAAGTTGCTGCAACGACAAGTAAGAATGGCATAGATCACAACCACGAGAAAGAAAGTGGAAGCATTGAAAACAGACACAATTTAGTCTCTGAAGAAGGGGAACTGAGTACCAGTGGTGAAGAGCAGCCGGCAGATATTTTTTATGGCGATTCCCTTCGTCACAGGGAGGTTCACAAAAGACAAACTGCTCTGTTGTTGCAAAAATTTGAAAATTCTCACTTCTTTGTGAGGATATCCGAGTCCAACGAGCCCCTTTGGTCCAAAAGAAACACTTTAGAAAAAAATTCCAGTTCTTCTGAAGCAAATAGTCAAAAGGTCTCAATAATTAAAACTAAAGAGACGGCATTCCCTTCTACTGGTGCAGTTATTGATAGAGGAAATTTTGATGCAACTACTTGTGGTGGAACAGCGAGAAATTTTGTCAAGTGTTTTGCTTTACAGAATGGAGACATAGTGGTATGTACCATAAAACTTTTGAAAACTATGCACATGAAACTAATTGCTCTGAAGTTGGTAGTGAGACAAAAAAAACTGTTCGCTACCTTAAAATTCATTGTCAGATGGCATACTTTTTGTAGTGAATTTTGAGATAGACATGATGTCCTTTTGAGGAGGATATCTTCTTAGAGCCCACATTTTATTTACATGTCCAAAGACATTATCCTCCTCTGTCTTGTATCTAGTGGGTTGCTACTAAACTTGTTACTGGATATTATTAGGTTTATGGCCTTTCTTTGGTGCTCAGCTCATAATTATTTTAATGGGTTTGCCCGTACTGACACGCAGAGAGAATACACAACATTGTTTTTTACATGTTTTTATAGTTTTTCTTTTGGAAGACATCTTGTCCTTACACTAGTTGTATATTTCCTCTTCTTTGTAATGAAAGTTCCTTTTTTCCATAAAAAATATATTCCCATTCATACTCTGTTAGTGGACCAAGACTTGGGATTTTACAATTCAATTCTCTCGTTCATCCTGTTAATGTTAGTGGTACTTGTGGTGAATCTTTGAGTAAATCTGTAACGTTTAGTGCATCTAGATGAGATTATTCAATGACTTTATTGTATGCTATGCTTTGATTCACTATGTAACAGCCTTATCAACATTATAATAATTTTATCTGGTGCAGTTTCGAGCATAAAATTTATTTTATGATAATTGGGCCTGCGATTGGGTAGTATATTTTTGAATATAATTACATGATCATGAATGGCTTATGTAGATCATATCTTTTAGACTGAGGAGTTCATTTCTTCAGACTTCTCCTTCGCATGCTATCACCTTGGTATCTTCTTTTTATTGAACTTGTGTATTTGTTAAATTTTAAATTCTTCTAGTGGTGTTTGCATTGCCTCTTTAATTCCTCTGATAACATTCATGAAATTTCCCTGGTAAATCTTAGTTGATCAGGAAATGCTTTTTATATGACTACATCTTGGCTCTTAGGTGTTTTATCCTTCAATATGCAGAACCCTCTTATTAATGATTGAGCAATGTCAATTACTGAGTTCTAATCTAATTATTCTTTTCTGCTTGCAAGGATGCAGGTTCTTTTACAAGCGAATGTTGGTGTAAGTTTTCTCAAAGACCCTTGTATAGAAATTCTCCAATTTGAAAAGTGCCGGGAGAGAATGCTGTCTGCTGACAGTCAGGTGGATGAAGTTTGTTCTGATCAAGATCCATATGCAGAGCTGTTAAATTGGATGCTTCCATTGGAAAATGGGAGGCCCCATCATTTAACTTCAAATTCAGGATTAGATAGCAATTCTAATAGGTCCAACTTTTCAGCATCAACTGGCTCTCAGTTATTCTCTTTTGGCAATTTCAGAAGTTACTCCATGTCATCATTACCCCAAACTACAAGCACACCCAGTGCTCCTGTTAAAGCAGCTAGTTCTAAGCCAAACTTTGACCATGAGGATTGGGATCAAATTTCATCTCAAAAAGTTTTTTGGAAAAAAACTGGGAAGGAAGAGCTTCTCTCTTTTCGAGGTGTCTCATTGGAGCGAGACAGGTTTTCTGTTTGTTGTGGATTAGAAGGTGTCTATATACCTGGTAGAAGGTGGAGAAGGAAACTTGAAATAATTCAACCTGTCGAGATTCATTCTTATGCTGCTGACTTTAATTCCGAGGATCTTCTTTCTGTTCAGATAAAGGTTTGAACTATGACTTAACAGATCAAATTATCTGACTAATGCTTTTTAGTTCTTTTTTATACCATATGTTATAATTATATTATGCTTCTCTTTTGTGCCTTGCTACTATTACTTGTTCCCTGTTCTGCTTTATCAATAATTTTCGATTTGTTCTCCCAGAACGTAGCTCCTGTCCATGCTCCAGATATTGTGATATTTATAGATGCCATAAATATTATTTTCGAGGAGTCTACAAAGAATGGAGAAGTGTCGTCATTGCCAATTTCATGCGTTGAATCTGGAAATGATCATTCTTTACCAAATCTAGCCCTCAGGTTATTTCCTGAATAAATATATTATCAGATAACTAACAATGTTTATGATCTTTCTGAATGTAAGTAAATCATGCTATGCTACATTCCTGGCTATTCATGCATGTGCCGAGGGACACCCCCAAACACCAAACACAAACCCTGCAAAAGAGAGTAAAGGGTGTTTCATGATGAAAAGTAAGCTAGACAACTACATGACCATATGAGTTCAATATGAACTTGAGAAAACCAAAAATATTCATGCTGCAAAATATAGGTTTACCCAAAGATTTATGTACTCGTTAGCTTCCATTTTTCAAGGCTGAAAAATTAGTTTTTTATGTTAATATACAACCATTTGGTGGAAAATTGTAAAATCATTTCTATCAATTTTTAGAGATTAAAGTGATTATTCTTGAATTGAACACTTGTCTAGTTCTGCTTTTTCTCGGCTTTAGTAAACTAGCTGTTTGACAGCTTTCATGGTTCAACTGATGTTTTTGTTAATTTTGATGAAAAACGTGTTGTTTTGGGAGTTTCTAGAGAAAAGGGGATTTTGGATGTTAAAAGTGAAATAAGGAAAGGGGTGGATTTGGGCAGTAAGGGTTTTTTTTTTTTTTTAAGAAGCTAAACTAGTCCATCTATTTATTTTGGATGCGCTAAACTTTTTTTAATTTATTTTGCTCCATTTATTGTCCATTTATGAGAGAGATAGACACAAGTGATAGTTTAGTGGAACAGTGGATCCCACAAGTGAATCTCACTAAGCTATCACTTGTGTCTATCTCTCTCATAAATGGACAATAAATGGAGCAAAGTAAATGGATCAAAGCCAAACTCCTCCTAGACGCTCTATTCTTCTTCAACTCACCCTAAGAGGTTGACCGAACTATCTGTTCCAATCTCTCTCATTTTGTTTTTAGTGTGGCAGGATTTATGGTTATGAGAAGTGCTAGGAACACTCTCTTTCCAACATTCACCCTCTTATTGGGTAAAATTAACGCGGGTCCCACTCTTTGGACGATAGTGTTCCTAGCGCTTCTCTTGATGGAAAAAGTAATGAACTTTGAAGATATAGATAAATTGTGGTTTGAAGAGATTAAGTTAATCTGTTGAAAGATTTGAGGATATGAGATAATATTACTGCAGATTTTTATAGGTTTAAAGGTAAAAGTTGTGAAAAACTTATAAGTGAGGCCTATTTCTTTTGATTTGAAAGTGCATGGTTGCTTTTGATGATGCTGACATCTACTCTCATTGGCTGGTGGTTTATAAAAGTATACTACTCTATATTGTAGTTGTAATGATACCTCAAAATTGCTTTACTTGCTATTCCTACTCTACCATATCGGCATTAAAGTGGATGCGTTAGTTGGATTAATGCAATCAAGATTCAATGGAATAGGCCAACCATACTGTTATGATGTTTTCGACAGATTATTATCAGCTCATATAAAGTGAAGGCAATGTTAGTAAATTTTGTATTGAAATCAATCTGATTAGATGTTAGGAAAATAAGGCGAGAAGTAAATATGCTAGTAAAGTAATAATTTTGTTTATGTTATTAGCTCTAATCTTCTATATCTTAATTAGATATCTCTTCTTACAGGCGAGGCGAAGAACATTCTTTTATTCTTAAAGCAGAAACTTCTAAGTTGAAGAATCTCAAGGCTCAGTATGATAGAAGTTCTCGTTTGTCAAAGCTACCATATGGAAATAAAATATCAAAATTAAGTCATGATCAGTATGCAATTATGGTGTCATGTCGATGCAATTATACATGTAAGCTTTTCGTCTCCTTGTTTTGTTGTTGTGCTATCTAGTGAACATTAAGGTGTTAATTAGTTGTTTTCCTGTGATTTTTTCAATTAATCTAGCTTCAAGGTTGTTCTTTAAGCAACCAACTAGCTGGCGACCACGAAACTCGAGGGATATCATGATCTCTATTGCATCTCAGATGTCAGGAAAATCTCGTGGAGCTTATGATAAAACTTACCAACTTCCCGTGCAGGTTAATATATGTTTAACTCTTGTCTGTTGAGCTCATTTACTTTGGTTTGATTATGGCCCAACTGAAGTTACAATTACTTTTATACTTTACCAGCAATCATTATTAGTTTAACTTCATTGATTCAATTTGATCAGATCTTAACTCTTCAAGCTTCAAATTTGACATCTGAAGATCTAACTTTGACAGTGCTAGCTCCAGCTTCATTTACTTCCCCTTCAGTGGTTTCCCTGAATTCACCGACAACTCCAAAGAGTCCTTTTATTGGTTTCGCAGAGTTTTTAGCGAAAGTAAATGGTGAAAGAAGTATTGGTTCCAAATGGAAAAAGAGCTTCCATTCTATTATTACAAAAAAGGCGGAACAAAGTTACGATGGAAAAGCTCAGGAAGTTTCTTTGAGTGATGATGTCATTCCCAGTTCCGGTATCAGTTGTACACATCTATGGTTGCAAAGCAGAGTTCCACTTGGGTAATACATAAAATCTAATTTTTATTTCTGTGAACTGTTTAACTGATCTGATTAATTTAAAACCATTTGTTTCTCAAATCAGATGTATTCCATCCAAATCTGTAGTCACTGTCAAGCTTGAACTACTTCCATTGACTGATGGCATAATTACATTGGACTCTCTGCAAATCGATGTCAAGGAAAAGGGTAATGATCACTGTTCGTTTTTGCCAAGTTTTTCTTCTTAACTGCATGTTTGAGCATCTCGCCAAATAAATAGATGATCTTTTGCCTAAAGGTCTGTTTCTTCAGCAATTGCATAGTTATTTTGAATTATCAAGCTGTCGGCAGAACAATAAAGTGTGCTGAAGTATAGGACTTTTTTTTTAATCATTTCTCCCATCTATTGTACTCTTAAAATTAAATTGTTTCTTCAACTAAAAACAGGTTCTCAATTTAACATAAAAAAAATTCATGTTTTAGATTCTTATTGTTTTACTAAAGTTTAACCAACACAGTCAAAATCATTAAAAAAAAATTAGTTAAATATTTTGTTAAATGATTTATAACAAACAGGCTTTAAGTCAATTCATTGATAAGGTCTTCTGTTTGCTTTCCCTAGTTCTGAGGCCACTCCAACAAGTGCCAATTTAGGTCATAGCGCTGCCTGGATCTGGTCTTTTGTTTCCACTCTCATCCCTTTAGATATATACACATGGCGAGCATAGGTTCCTTCCAGCATGTGTTATGTGTCCCACCAATAAATGAGAAGCATATAATTGAGAACATTATGTTGTGCATTCTGTTTCATTTGTCATCATTGAAAAGAGTTTTTCTTTTCTGTAAATGGTCAACTGCAAATCTTGATGCAAAATGCAAATTAGCTTGGGTCCTCACATATTTATATCCTGCTGTTACAGGTGTTGCCTATATCCCTGAATCCTCCCTGAAGATAAATTCAACTTCCGGCATGTGCAAGGGGAATATGTAGAACGGACGATTAGCTGTTCGCATTTCCTTCATTGTAAACAAAAATGGATGTGTTGGTTCAAGTCATTTCAGAATTGTTTATGGAACCTACTCTTGGTGGATTTGCTTGGAAAAAAAAAATGAGGATTTGCTTTCCCAAACTTTAAAAGTGCTCTTGCAACTTAATGTCATTGGCAAGCCGTAAGTCACTTGGTATGGAATTATGATGAAGTTGGCATTTCCAATTTGTGTTGACCGTGATATCACAGTAGCTTAAGTAGTGACTTCTTACTACCCACCCACCCCTCTTTAAGGGAAATAATGTTTTTTGTTTTGTATGTGAATTATGTTGACTCTTCAAACTGGAAAAAGAGAGTGCCTCTTGATGCATTGCACTGGACAGCTGCAACTGAGTGCTTGTCGACTGACCAAGTTTTTCACATTTTATAATTTATGTTTGGACTTGAGAGAAATGGAAAGAAAGAGAAAGATGGTTTAAATACTTCAAATTCGAATGAAGAGAAAAAGTAACATTCTCCTAAAGAAAATGTTGGATAGTACATAAAGCATATTGCTAACTTTTGTACAAAATTTATAATTGTAAGTGGATCTTATTTTCTTCCTTTTTTTTTTCTTTTTATATTTTCTTTTACACATATTATCTCTCTTATATCATTAATTTGTATTATTTGTTTCACAACAAATACAATACTCTTCTCATACTTGTAAACATGTTTAAAATGAAAAGAATAACAAAAGATTATGCAATCTTGTAAAAAAAAATAAAACTGAACATTAAAGAACATGCAAACTTTCTGTTATGTAATGTTTTTATTCATTTATATATGAATATTGTACAACTCCATAATCTGGACTACCAAAATCTTTCTTTCCCTTTCCTTCACGCCTGTCCATCTAAAGATATCCTGCTTCCTGTGTATTGTGATTTCCAATATTTACCTTTAAGCAAATATACTCCGTCAAAAGAAAAAAAATCTTTAAAGCAGATACCGAACTAAAGTGGAATTCAGCGATAGGTTAAAATGACCAATGGAATCTATGATGATGATATTTTTAAGCATTGGTTCCCAACTTCCAAGACTCAGCTGTTGGAAGTTGATAGTACAATATTCCAAAGCTGAAATTTTAGTACATTCTTGTATTTAGGCACAAATATGTACTACAAGTGAGTAACTATTCTCTGATACTCCATTTGTCTCGTATGCTCATTGGGTACATAAATTAGACAATTTTTTTACTAAGATGATTTATACTGTGAAATGCAAGGAGTAATAGAGCTGAATGGGAAAGCAACATACACGTCTTGCCTTGTTTCGGGTGAAGCATGTTGCATGCATACCAATCGGTTGACAAATTTGTTGCGAAATTATTTGAAAATAATGGGCCATGCTAAGGAATCTAAAGAGAAAATTGACTTTTTAGAAGTTTTTACTCCCTCCATTTCTAAATAATAGTCGTTTAAAATTTGTGCACGATTTTTAAGAAAATGATTAATTGTGTTGATTTCAATGTAAAATTTGTAATATTTATTAAAATACTCTTATTAATTGTAGTTAGTGGAGTAGTTAAGTTGGATGAAATTCAATAAATACGTGTATAATAATGAAAAAATAATAATAAATGTTGTACTGATATTCTAAAGTGACAATTATTTTAAGACAGAAAAAAAATACTAAAGAGACAATTATTTTAAAACAAATGATGTTGAAGTTAAATTCACAATTTTCAATGAAATACTAGTGTATTAAGTTTTTAACAATTGTCCTTATGTTTCGAAAAGAGAACCTAAAGACATTTGTTAGTATTTTTTTAAAAATAATTAAGTGGAGCAGCCTGAGGTTGAGTAAAACCAAAGGGGGAGTGAGAGAAAAGCTAAACTAAGGACATATCGATTATTTTTTATTTTATTTCTATAGAAAATCGATTATTATTTTTGTGGATTATTGTGACAACCTCAATCATATTCAATACTAAAATCAAATTCATGGATGTGAGGCATTATTCGTAGGTAAATTGTGACCAAGTTCCTTAATTATGTGGTCACGAGTTCCACAAGCTTACTATTTCTATTAACAAGAATGTTCCTAGTGACCTAGGTGACTCAAAACAGAAGAGAGAGTCATACTTAGTGTTTTGAGTCTGTAAGCTTAGTGCTTTATTTTTTGTACACCACTCAAGTGTTTAGAGTTGGTTGTTTTTTATTGAGTTGTAATTCACTTGAAGCTTTTAAGCAAAAGTGATGTATTGAGTTTTTAGGAGAGTGTCTCCATCTTTGTTTGATTTGTTAGAGTCTGATAATCACTGAGGCAGTGATTGACTGAGGGAAGTGAGAGGGGTATCAGGTTTAGGAGTTCCTAGGTTGAAATCTATACGGGTAGTGATTAAGTGAGAAGGCTGTGAAACAGGGGCTGTTGTCATAGGTCTTTGAATTGATACTATTTAGTGGATTTCATTCCTGGCTTGGTAGCCTCCAGATGTAGGTGTGGTTGTCACCGAACTGGGTTAACAAATCACATGTGTTCTTTACCTTCTGTCTTTTTAATTCTGCTTCTGAACTATTGCTTTTACTTACTCTGTTTTACTGCACCAGAAGTTGTACTATGTTTTACGGTTGAGAACCAGTCCTGCCAGGAATTTCACAAATTTCATAGTTGTATTATGTCTCCCTCGTATGCAGGTATACCAGGTCGATGTGTTTGTTGCTCAAGTCACTGAACAACGTACATCCAAGCAGGTATAGGAGGAAACACCTCACACAGGCATCCCTACGTCTGGCTAGCTCCTGGAGCTGCTCCCGTGTCTCAACAAGCGCTAATGTGGTGGCCACACTCAGGTGATCCTCATAAAGCTCCTTCAGCGCCTTATAGCTAATGTAGCCACCATACTCAGTCTTGCAGTTTTTCACTGCATACTCCTGGGTGACACCTAAGTTCCTCACCATCAATTCCACCCCCATCAACCTGAGACACCTTCTTCCTATGGCTCAGCATCCTTCCTTCAACAGGAACATGCAGCAGACACGCCACATCATCTAAAGTGATGGTCATTTCCCCAGTAGGCATGTGAAAGCTGCTGGTCTCGGAATGCCACCTCTCGCTTAGTGCTTGGAGCAGAGCATGATTAACAGTAGAATACCCTGTGTACAGCAAATCATGCAACCCACTCGCCCTTATAGGATCCCAAAACCAGATTTGATTCGGATGTGGACGCCGGAGATCTGCCACCTTCGCCCCGTGATTTATGCATCTCATCCTACGGGTGTTGCGAATCTAAAATAATAAAAAAAACACCACATAAATCAAAAACATACAAAAAAAACATATACTTCATATATAAAAAATTACGCGCGAACAATAATCGAAAACAAAAAAATAATCAGACAACGGCATGTGTTCATGTCATTTTTTTTTAACGTTATCATACAAAAAAAACATATACTTCATATATAAAAAATTACGCGCGAACAATAATCGAAGACAAAAAAATAATCAGACAACGGCATGTGTTCATGTCATTTTTTTTAAACGTTATCATACAAAAAAAACATATAATTCATATATAAAAAATTACGCGCGAACAATAATCGAAGACAAAAAAATAATCAGACAACGACATGTGTTCATATATAAAAGTTAAAAAAGAAAAAAGAAAACTTACATTATTTGCATTATACCACAACGGTAATGCAACGTGTGAAGCGTATGATGACAACAATGAGTCATCATAAGGTCCTCCAGGAAATGGAGCCACATCAGGTAACTCCTCAGGGGCTGTCGCAGCCGCAATCTCATCCTCATCTAGCGCAGCTGCATCGTCGTCCCCACCCTCATCAGCAACATGCTGGACGTCATAGCCACCATCGGTGGCATCATGTAGCTGCTCCTGATAATGCAGGTACTGGGTGGGGTCCTCCACCTGCGACACCTGCTGTGTCGGCTGAGAACTACCCTCGCCCACAACAGGCCTCCGACCTCTTCCCCTCTTAGGCACATGAGGGTTTGCAGCCTGTCTCTCCCGTCGGTAGCTGCTAGTCATGGGCTGCTTACCAGCTCTTGTCGCCCTATCTTGGTTCTGATCAGACATATCTACACAAAAATAAAACTAAAAAAATTAGGCATAATAAAAACATCATTCTATCACAATTCCAACATTCTCACAATTCTATCACAATCTAAACAACATTCATCAACATACTCATTTAGGCATTTTAACAAACACTTTGAGTGCAACATTCATCAAAATACTCATTTAGACATTTTAACAAACACTTTGAGTGCAACATTCACATTGTGTTAATTGGACAATATTCACAACCACATTATACTTAAACATAGTCTAAACAACATTCACAACAACTGCATTCATCTATAACATCATTAACTACACATTCAATCTACCAAAATTTCAATTTAATCTTAAACCCTAACCACATGCAATCTACCAAAATTAACAAAAATAAACCTATCTAAACTAACATTAACATTACAAATTATTAATACTACTTACTTGTTGCTAATGGGTATGAAATTGCTTGAATTTAGTGGAATGGAATTGGAGAGGATTGGAGAGAAATTAAGAGAATTTGGGAGATTAAGAGAATTTGGGAGAAAATTATGTTTCTAAACCTGTAAACATAGGTTCTGTTCCGATTCTGTTTATGTATAGATCGCAGCGGCAGTTAACTGCCGATGGGTCCGGGGGCAGTTAACTGCCGATGCACCATCCCAGCGGCAATTAACTGCCGCCGGGGTAAAACAGTCATTTACTGGTGTGTTTTAGCCTTCTTTAATGTGTATACAGCAATCCTCTAAGTGAAATGCTTAATTAGGCCTTCCCATTCATGGTAAAACATTTGCAAGATGGCCATGTACAGTTGAAGCATTTGTTCAAGTGATTTAAACTAAGGGTTAATAGAGTGGAAGTCCCAAATTCAAATTGGAAAGGAAAAAAATTACTGATCTTTGAACTAAATTACTTTAAAGCACGGATTCAGACACGGATACCGAACACGACATAGACGCAGACATGTCGATACTCATAATAATTTGAAAAAATAACATAGTTCAATGTAATTATATGTATCAGTGTCGTATCGGTATCGGATATGATATATATCTGACATCAAAATACACATAATCTAAAGAGTATATGTGCTTCTCTTAGTTCAATTACTTGCATGATTTTTAAAATCTAATGTGATGATCACTAGACTCTCCTCATGACGAAACAAATTAGTGTATGTTCACATCTTTCTAATGGGGTTCTAGAAAGAATAGTAGCCCAAGAATGAACCGTGCAAAACAAGGTTGAAGGATCATCACATATCAAAATTCATAGTTTTCTCACAGGATAAGCTATCATGCGGGCTCCACTTGAATAGAGAATTAGATATAATACCTTTATATGACATTTTTCTTCTTATGGCAAGTATACTATGAAGTCAGCTTTATCCTTTGTATAGAAAAGACCATGCTCACTCAAACCAAGCATTGATCGAAGGAAAGTGGAGTCTTATCTAACATCTAAAAGTTCAAGAAAGAGGATAGAGTCCTTCTATTGATGAAATATACTTGTGAACGTCTCTAATCACAGTTAAATTACCAAGTATAGTTGTTTATTGTTCGAGCCAACCTTGAGAATAGTTCCTAAAACATGCTTCCAATCACCAATTACATTTCATTGTGAATTACACTGTCACTTTGTCATATATTATTTTCTGAATAATATCTTCGGTCCTTTCACTTTGTTACAAAATGTAAGGAAATATGACTCAAAAGTTAGTTTAATCATATTTACAGTAATTAAGGATATTCGTATATTCCTTAAGATAATTGTAAAACAAGTCAACAAGTGCCGGTAAAACAATATAAAAATACGTAAATTTGACACTTATCAGTGTCCCAATCCAAAGCAGAGAAGACTTTAGGGCTCAGAGAACCCCTATAAAAAAATTACATTTACCTCATTTCAAAAGCAATAATGGGGCTTGAACATGAAACCTCCATATCCAAGATCTGTCATTTTATCACTAAACCAAATTTTTGGAGTTAATATTAAAGATATTTAGAAGTTAGTAATTTAAAATTTATTAATCTAATATATCTTTCTTATTAAATTAATTTTTTTGACATAATTATTAAATTAATTTTTGTTAATTACAGTTTTATATTAAATTTATGTTAATTTTTATTCATTTAATTTTTGTTTGTGTATTTTTATGCACGTACTTATTTTTTTGTGATCTCACAAATATTTATTTATTTTATTTGAATCTTTCAGATCTTTGGTATGCCTGTAATATCAAGGTTAAATATGTTTTTGATCCCTACAAAATTAGGACCTTTTAAGTTTAATCTTACTTTATTTTAATAGTGTTTTTACTCCCTACGAAGTTTGTTTGCACCTAGTTTTAATCCCTCCTAAAACTAAACTTGTTTAATTATTCTTAAACTCCTAAATTTTTGAACAATTTTTTTGCATACTTGTTTAGAACATTATAAAAAGTTCATTTACTCAAATTTGTAATTCTTTAACCTGAAATGAATTAAATATGAATTTTTTAAATGTCAAAAGTTCAAGATAAAACTAACTAGAATTTGGATCTCGAAACCAAATTTGGATCTTATTTTTTGTGCGGGAACTTTTCATGATGTTTTAAACATGTCTGCTAAAAATTGATCAAAAATTTAATAATAATTAAACTAATTTGGTTTTATCAGGAATTAAAATTGCATGTAGAAATTTTTGTAGAGACTAAAAAAACTCTTTAAATTTAGTAAAGACTAAACTAAGAAGATTCTCATTTTGAAGGGATCAATACATTTTATGGTTATCGCAAATTAGTTCTACATTAATATTGAAAATTTACTGTACCTTGAAATATATTTATGGCCCCTACAAAGATACTTGAATTCCCGGGTATGCTAATCTTGAAAAACAATTTGGTCCTCTTGTCCCTCCTAATGAAATAAACTACATTGTTGCAGTTTGTGGAAATAATATGGGAATGTGATGATATTGGGAGAGAATTGAGACATATTTCCACATATATGAGAGAAGCTATTGATCTTGTCCAATCTCTCTCTCATGGTGGCCCAGATGTGCCCCATTCAAATCTAGCGTCCAATGGAGAGTTCTCCATAAAAAGTGCATATGAGATGCTAAGTACTATAAATAATACTGAGGACAATCTAGATCTCCTCTTTGACAAAGGTTGGAAGTTGAAGAAACCAGCTAGAATTAGAGCCGTTTTGTGGAAAATTGCTCATGGAAGACTTCTCACAAATGGAGAAAGAGTTTGAAGATACATGACTTTTGATATTCAGTGTGGTAGATGTATGGAAGCTCTATAATCAATTTTGCATATTCTGAGTGATTTTGAAGATGCAAATGAGCTTTGGTCCAGGGTCATAAAAGAAGAACATTGGAGTAGTTAAGTTCTTCTGTCTCGGTCTTTTTGCTTGGATTGAATGGAACTTGACGTGTAAGGATATTGATAATCTACTTTGGAATTGGTTTATCTTATTCAGAGTTATTGCCTAGGCTCTCTGGAAGGATTGAAATATGCTCATACTTTCTTATCGATCAGATGTGGGATAAGAGCTCTTGAATTTGGTAAACAATCATGTTGATAACATTGTGGCGGAATTTTAACAACCTAAGGCATCTAGAGGAATCAACACTGCACATCAGAAGCATAGTTGAGTTAATTTTCCTCTTGGGCACCTCAAACTCAATGTCAATGTATCTTATTTTTTCAGCAATGGTAGCTCAACTTGTGGTGTGTTGAGTTGTGATAATTACTCTAAATTTGTGTAAGGTTTTATGTGCAAAATTACCTATTCAAAAAAATGCGGGCAATTCTTTCCTGCCTACAACTTGTTCAATCTCAGCACCTACAACACGTGTTAACTGAACCTGATTTCAAAGTGGCGGTGAATAGGATTCACCGTAGCTATACTAATATGAGTTTTTCTATCATGTGCAAATTTGCACATATTAAGAAGTTTAAAGTGGTAACTTTGACTTGGAACTTGTGCATTTGTATTAAATATGTAGCTTTTTAATAAATAGTTGTTGTTTTTCAATGAAAAATTACTACTTTTAGATGTCTTAACATATACTCCCTCCGTCCCAAATTGTATGACGTTTTGGGCATTTCACACGTATTAAGAAATATAATTAATTTTGTGTGGAAAAGAGATATTATGAGTTGTTTTACAAAATTGTCCTTAATAAATGGTATGGGAAAGATAATTTAAAGAATTGAAAGAAGAGAGAGTAATAAATAGTTAAGGATATAATAGGAAAAGTAACATTAATGTTTCATTGGTATTGTAAAACGACATATAATTTGAGACAAATTTTTTTTCCAAAACGACATACAATTTGGGACGGAGGGAGTACAATATTGCACATGCTAGACAAACCTTACTAATACAACTTATCTGCAACTTGTACTTGCAGACATCCTTTACATTCTCTAAGACTCCCTCCGTCCCAAAATATTTGAGCATTTTGTTCATTTCACACATATTAAAAAAAATGTATAAGTGAAAGAGAGAAAAAACTGCTTTTGAGTGCCCTTGTTAAGTATAGATGCATTCACAATTATCATAAATGTAAAATACATTGGGAGTTGTGATGGTAATATTAATTAGAGTTATAATTGAAAAAAAAATAATTAATATTGCATTGAAAAGTAAAATGAGTCAGTTATTTTTGGACAATTTTTTTTACAAATGACTCAATTATTTTGGGATGGAGGAAATATAATAATACGAATCTTGATTTACATCATATTGATTGCGTTACAAACGTGCAAACCTTCTAACACATTTAACTCATTCTACTTCTTTCAACTTAGGTGTGATGAAATTTTCTTTTTCTTTATTAGACATCCTTATTTGTAATGATTTCCATGATGCGAATGATAGGAAACAAAAACCTATCACTAACAAAATTATAAGAAACTAGGGTTTTAAGTTAAAAGAGAAGAAGATGAAACTAATTAAGATAAAACAAAATATTTTCATTCATTTTAATGGGACAATACAATGTTTATATATGTTGATGCATAGACATGGTAAGATAAATACACCAACAAAAAAATAACAATATTACCAAACAAACTAATAGAATATGTTTAAATACACCAACCAAACAATAACGATACTACCAAACAAACTAATAGAATATAATTAAAAGATTCCCTTCTAGAATAAACTAGATGATTCATTATTCTAACTTCCATGATCATATCAGTGGATTTCTCTAATTTGAGTAGTTAATAAAATTCCATTATTAACAAACAAAAAAAACTTGTGATAAAATTATAATTTTCTTACTAATAACATAATATTAATTTCTTATAATAAAAATTATTTAAAATAGAAGAAAAACAATTACACACAGTTTGTTATAAAAGAAATCAATATACCACCCCATATTCCAAAAAATGATAATTTAGCAGTACTGTAGTGTTTGTGTTTGTGTGACATACGAGGAGGACCCATCTCCGATATTTCATTTTTCTAGACCGAAGATTTCTCTATTCAGTTCACTTTCTGTTGTGTTGTGTTGTGTTGTGTCTCTGCTTCCATTCTCCACTTCCCCAACCAACCCTTTTTCCATCCTTCAAGGTTTTTCATTTTCCCCCTTTTTCTGTTTTTACTATTTCAATTTACTCATTCTGATCTATTTCCTTTTCCTTTTCAGTTTTCATTTCTGGGTTTTCTTAGTTACCGTGTTTTAAGCTGATTTTGTCTGTAAAGTTTTGATTTTTAGCTTTTCTTTTGGAGTTTTTCATCCGGGCTTGTGATTTTGAGGTTGTAGGAAGTTATGGCATTGAAGGGTTGTGTTGTAGTACTGTTTGGAATTCTGTGTAGTTTTGAATTTTGATGATATTAATGTTTTTTTTTTCTTTTTTAATTTATAGACGGACGCCTAAACTCACACACACAACTGCAAGATCCTGGATTCAAATGCGATGAAGGTGTTCAGACTAACAATTTCGGCTTTGTCAGTTGAGCTAGGTCTTCCGTACTTACATTTAGGTTTTGGTTCTCTATAGAGTTTGTTAGAGATGGGGTTGTTGGGTTCTGAGAATGTTAAAATGGTGGAGTCTTGGGATGTGTCTAAATCAAAGGGGAGTAAGAAGATGAAGAAGGATAAAGAGAATGAGAGTGTGATTGATGAGGGAAAAACAAAAACTGGGTGTTGGGTTGGGTTGAGATTCATTGGTAGCTGTATTTCTTCAAGATCCAAAGTTGATAGCTCAGTCAGTGGCAGTGGCACCAGTACTCATTATGGTAATCACTATTTCCATGCAAATGTGTTATTGTTGATTGTTTGTTCTTATGATGTGTTTGGAGATTCTATGTTTGTAAAATGTGTTGATATGATTTTGTTTATGTATAAATAGTACTCAGGTTGGTATGCTTTTTCCATTGCTTTAGCGTTTGGTTTGCTTTCGAAATTTCTTGGAGCACCTTTCTCTACAATCTAATTGAATATTATCAATGCTTTGGTGTAAAATGATGCCCAAATGATATATGAAAAACAAGGGTTTTAGATTGTGTGTGATGTGGCCGCTGTTCAAAAGGATGAATGACTCAAAGTAAATTTGAAAATGGAGATGTTTAGTTACTAAGAAGTGAAATACTTGTGTTTCTAATAATCCTGCTTATTCTGAAAGCAGAATTGAAAAGGGTTTCTGTGTTAATCCTTGAAGATATTCTGAATATGTAAGCTTTGTCGTGAAAAATGTTTCTTTAATATGCATGTTGTCTTTCAAGTTAACAGAATGAAAGAAGAGTGCATTTTGGATTGGTTAGGAAATACATAATTGTCAGATTTGAGTAGATATTAGAAAAGAAATTAATCCCAGGTTATTATTTGCAAATAACTGAATTTCAAGCATAAGCTAAAAGGGTGAAATAATTGAGTTATCAAATTACTCTTGAGGTGGTGTCTATTTTCTCACATATATTCTTTGCCTATACCATAAGATGTTATTTCAAATTTTTTTGCTTGTTCTAATACTTTTTCCCCATCTCTTTGGCTTCATACTAGCTGAAAGCAAATCAACTAATGATACAAGTAGAGGCCAACGAACTGCTCCAGTAATCTCTTCTACAACCACTAGTAACGCAGAAAGCAATTCCTCAACTACGAAACTTGAAGAGGAGCTTAAAATTGCTTCCAGGCTGCGAAAATTCTCTTTCAATGAACTTAAGTTGGCAACGAGAAATTTCCGGCCCGAGAGTTTTCTTGGCGAAGGTGGGTTTGGTTGTGTTTTCAAAGGTTGGATTGAAGAAAATGGAACTGCTCCAGTGAAACCTGGCACAGGGCTTACAGTTGCTGTAAAAACCCTTAACCACGATGGGCTTCAGGGTCATAAAGAATGGCTGGTTCGTATAGTTATTAACAATCCTATTTCTTGTCTTGTGTTATTGCTTAATTCTATATTTCTAACTATCGTTCTTGTTTGGAACATGTTACAGGCAGAGGTGAATTTTCTTGGAGATCTAGTTCATCAAAACCTTGTTAAACTCATAGGTTACTGCATTGAAGATGATCAAAGGCTGCTAGTGTATGAGTTCATGCCTCGGGGAAGCCTGGAAAATCATTTATTTAGGAGTACGTTCCCATTTTCTGACTAATTATTATCTCATTTTCCTTTTCAATAATAATAAAAATACCTTGAAATTTAATAGCATAAATTATCAAATATTGGACTCTTCTGCATTTGAGAAGAGACTGGTGCTTCTTATAAATATAATGATGTATTATATTATATGTAGGATCCATGCCTCTTCCATGGTCCATTAGGATGAAAATTGCACTAGGAGCTGCTAAGGGTCTTGCTTTTCTTCACGAAGAAGCTGAACGACCAGTAATATATAGGGATTTTAAAACTTCGAATATACTATTAGATGCAGTAAGTTCCAAAAACTACAAAAAGATTAATTTTTTGTTCTTTCGATTTTGTCAATGTAATATTGTTCCGAATCAGGACTACAATGCCAAGCTCTCAGACTTTGGTCTTGCCAAAGATGGTCCAGAAGGTGATAAAACCCACGTGTCTACTCGGGTGATGGGAACATATGGTTACGCAGCACCAGAATATGTCATGACAGGTTAGATTATCTTGATTTGGAAAATCCAAATTTACAAGTTATTATTGAGGTCACACATGCTTACACTCTAGGTATTTCTCGTTCCTTGCGGGATTGTTTTAGCATGTAATACATATTTTGCTATTGACCTTCTTTAGGTGTGATATTAATTCTTTTCCTCATAGGCCATATTTAATTAAGCGCCTCTAGCATAAGCCTCTATCATATAATTGGTTATGTATATGCTATTTCAGTAACAAAAGATAAACCTAAGTCAAACTGTTTTTCTAGAAGCTATAAGCTGTTTTCATAAGCTATGCTAGAGATTTTATGGAAATAACCTGAAAACAACTTATGGACATAGTATAAACTGTTTTCATAAACTCTTCCAAAGAGACTCACAAGTGCTTATGCTAGTAGATAAACTCAAATAAGTCAATCCAAAAACAGACTCTAACTTAGATGTTAATATAAGTAAGATATCTATAATTTCCTTTCTTTGATCAATTGTGTTTGATGAGATTGATAATTTTAGCTGTTGCATTCGCGAACTGTTTATAACTTACAAATCTCACAGTTCTATTACATTCTGTTGATAATTTTCAATGTCATTTGTTTCAAAATATATTTAAATGTAATCTAACATCTGTATTACATAATTGTATGTTTTCAAACTTGTGGCACTGCCAGGTCATCTTACGTCAAAAAGTGACGTGTACAGTTTTGGAGTCGTACTACTTGAGATGATATCTGGCAGAAGATCTATGGACAAACACCGACCCAACGGCGAACATAACCTTGTCGAATGGGCTCGACCACATCTAGGAGAGCGAAGAAGGTTCTACCGGTTGATAGACCCTCGTCTTGAAGGTCACTTTTCCGTAAAAGGAGCTCAGAAAGCCGCTCAGCTAGCTCACCATTGCCTAAGCAGAGATCCAAAAGCCAGACCCCTAATGAGTGAAGTTGTCGAAGCTTTAATGCCTCTACCAAACCTAAAGGACATGGCAAGCTCTTCGTACTATTTCCAATCAATGCAAGCCGAGCGGTTCGGAGCGAGTCCAAATTCTAGAAGTGTGCATGCACAAGGAGCATCACTTACTCGGAACGGACAGCAGAGGAGGAGCCTTTCGATACCGAACGGTGCACATGTATCTCCTTATCACCATAAGTATCCTCAACAATCACCTAAACCTAATGTCAAAGCATAGAGCTGGTGAAAATTTTTCATCTCTTTATGTTTCTTCTGGTTGTTCGAAAATATTTAAACATTATTTTACTTTATTTTTTTGCTCATTTTGCCCTTGGAAATGTTATCTCTTGATTTCTTTAGGCTTTGCTTGTGTATGATGTTAAACACTGAGGCTCTTTAAATTAATCACAAGCTTTTGTTTATAGAAAGATGAGAAAGGGACTTTATTATTGTATTAATTTATGTTGGTTGTGAGTTCCTATTAAGATCTAGAAAATGATTGGTTGCTTTGTTTAACTAAGGTTTTTTTAGTCATATTTAAACTATAAGGTGCTCTTTATGCTTTATAGCATAGTATCTTCTAATAGTTAAAAAAATCAAACTTAATTTGATCAATGATTAGTTCTTTTAATATATATTTTTTTCATAAAATGTCTAAGATTATGGTGCGCTTGAGATTCAAGTGTAAGATAATGTTTTTTATTTATTTTTTGACAAAAGATAATGTTTTTTTGTTCATTCAATAATTGGTGTTCTTGGGGGGAAATAATTGCCAGCATTGTCATCATTGAAAGTGATTTACATGCAATAACTACAATACATTTGTAAATGGTGTGGTTTTATTTTTGGTAGAAGTTTAGGCACGTGTTACGTTCAAATTATTTTGAAGTGATTTAGAATTATTTGCCTTCCTTTAAGAGATTATAATAATTATTACAACTATAAAATGTGTAAACCACCAAAATGGTCTCTACTTTGTAAGACACTCTTAATTTTGTCCTTAACAATATAAATATTCCAATTTAGTTTACTGCTCTGCAAAATATTTATTTATTTCGTCAATGTCAGTTAAAAAATGTTGTCCATGGTGATGAATTTTTTGATGTAACAATCTTTGATCAAACTTTATTTACCTTTTGGTCAAACTCCGAATTATCAAAAACCTTTATTTTAGAACCAAAGAGTTGACACCAAAAAAGTATCTTGTTAAGTGTAATGTTGACAACCACTATGATTCTTGATTTTGTAGCGCACTCTCAAGTTGATTCCAAAAATATGAACATTTCAATTTATTCTGACTTTGTAGCACACTTTCATCTAAAATGTTTCTCAAATTCATTCCATGTAGGTGTCTGTTAGTAAATGTTATGGATGGTGATGACATGTGCAATTATAAACTGTGGCTAAATCAGAAATTCTCTTCCTTGATTCGATTATGTAGGACAACAAATTTCAACTCAACACATGGATAGCTGATGATAAATGATCGTCAGAGAAGAATAATCGTAATAAATTGCAGAATGCAAACAAACAACATGGCAAGGGAATATGCTTTCAGGGAAAAAAATGTCTTACTGGTGACTAAATTGAACTGTTCTTACAGAGTTGGGGACTAAATTGAAATGTTCTTGCAGAGCTGGGGACTAAACTGAACTGTTCATATATTTAGAGACCAAATTGAGAGCGCAACAAAGTTAGAGAATATTGCGGTTGCCAACATTACACTTAACAAACACGTCATCATTGTTCACGACTTTTAACAGCAAACGTGAAAAGGATGAACTTGAGAAACGTTTTATAAAGTCGATTAACAAATTGAAATATTTATATTCTCAATGACCAAATTGAGTGTCTTAGAGCATCCAAATTAGAGACCCCCATTTTTTGGTACTTAAATGGGTCACATGTGTACACATCATTCATTTATAATTTTTTAATAGTAGTATCTAATAAGCACTCAATTCCTCCAAGCCAACATCTCACACAAAGTTCTTAAATGGGACCCACAAATCAACTATCAATAACTTTATATCATTACATATCAATTCTTTATTATTAAAAAAGTGTGAGTCCCACTTAAAATTGGGGTCTTAAATGAGACCCTGGGTCTTATAGGGCCCTAAAGAATTTCTCCTCAATGGAGATACCTATTAGGTACTGGGTTTTAAATGGTTAAGACCTCACGAATGAGGGTGGTCTTATAAAGTTATGGACAAATTTAGTGGTCTACTCCCATAGAACTATGTAAACATGAAGAATATTCTTGATTTTTTTTCTGAGAGGAATATTCTTGATTTTAGATCACACATTTAAGTGCTATATGGTTAATGCATTTTAAAAATATATACGGATAACAGTGAACCTATGAAGCCCAAATACAGATACGGGTAGGATACAATACGGGTACGTGGATACATCAAAAATTTCAAATTTATGATACGACACGGCTTAGATATGTTTACAATTTTTTTAATATATATATATATATATATATATTAGACATACACGCACATAAAAAATAAATAGCATGAAATCTTAAAACTAACTACACCAACATATAAACAGCTTGCACTATGAAGATATCAAGGTAGTATGAAGATAGTCACCCTTTTCAAGTCATGACCAATATAATGATTACAATTTACAAAAAATAATACTTGTGATCAAATACAAATTAGAGTTTTGTCTAAATCAAATTATGTTTTGACCCCTATATTATGATATCGACAAAAGTATCATCAAAAGAACTCAAAAAAACATAGCTTCCAAGTCATGTTTAATAAGCTACTGTCCAATGCCAACATATTCGTTCTCTTCTCCCCATTGCCATCATCCAAAAAAAGCATAGCTTCCAAATCTGGTTCATCAAGTGTCAAACTGGCCATTATCAGTAATAATTTGGACTACATTTTCCTTTACTGTAACAAATGCCCAAAGTGGATAACGATCATCTTGAGGCTCTAAAGAAGAAAACCCACTTGTACCAGTATTTGAAACCCCTTCCCCAACAACTCTTGACATGATTTCAAATGGTTCAACAACAAGGTAATAATAATATCTTTCAACAAGTAAAAATAATATCTTTCAACTACAAACCCAAATCTGATGAAGGAGAATTGAATTTTTGTAAGAGAAAAATATTACCTCCCACCACTAGAAAAGGGAACCGTTGCTGCCCTACCGCCGGCTGAAAGTACCCCGGGCTAGGTGTGTATGATAAGTAAGTAATGCCGAGTTTCAGCTCTTTGCCATTAGAGCACTCTTGTGGAAACAAAATCATAGTTGCGGTCGAAATCCGAAAATGATGCAACGGCGGTCGGATTTGAAGAGGCCGTGTGTGGAGTGGATTGGTGATGGTGGATTTGAGAAAGAAACGTTTCTCGAGCGATGATGGTTTTATGCTTTGTTACTTTGTTTTGTTCTTATAAAGTGGATTTCTAAAAAAGTAGATACTAGAGTATTATATATATATATATATATATATATATTAAAATTCACATGTATAATAAAACTAGTACAAATGGTTCACAAAAAAAAAAAATAAACAATAAAAAGAAACTCATATGTTGTATTTTTAAAACACGTATCATGTCCGTATCCTACCTGTTAAGCCGTACCCGAATTATTCCTCCGTATCTCGAACGTATATCTTTAACATATTCAGTATTTTTTAAATAAAAATTAAATCATTCGAATACTTCTGGGAGTATCAGCGGAGTATCGGTATCCGATACGTATCCGACACTAGTACGACACCATTTTGGAGTATCCGAGCTTCCTAGCAGTGAACCCATTTTCTATACTGTTTTGTATTTTACATTATGCTAATCTCGAATGAGAGGGTTTTGTATCATATCGTGTTTCCAAAAACAAAATGTCACCAATTTGTAAAAAGGATTAAAATACAGCAATAACACCTTATCTAAAATATCAACAAAATATTGAGTTTTTGGGGTAGTGAATATGACAAGAATAGATGAAATTATGAATGGCCAGGTCTTTGTGTTTGGACTTTGTACAATTAGAGAGGGAATGGAATGCATAACACCAACCAACATGCGAAGTGTGAACTCACTCATGTTACCATGTACTATTATAAAGGGTCCATGCATCCATGAAAAACAGCTTAACTAGTTAGATAAAGATTGGATAAGTCGCATTTTGACTGCACCAAATTGACTTTAAAATACATTTTGAAACTAGCTGTTCAATCTTCATCCAACACTTTAAGGACCACCAACCACATATGGTGTTCATGCTAAGATTTATTTTGGTAGTAAGGAAAACTTTGTCAAATGTGTGTTGAAGCTTTAAGTGCTTATGAAAATCAATGAAACAATGTTGGGGAACTTGCTATAATTAGAAACCCATTGAATTCAAACCAATAGTATAATAGTATACTTGTTTTAAAATTGTGTCTTAATTTATTCTCTGGGTTCCAAATTATAAATTGTTTAAAAGAAAAAAATGTCTCAATTTATCAAAAAATATTAATGTAACTTTTTCCATAGTATATTTAACTTTGCCATTAATGAGTGATAATTTTATAAAATAATTCATAAATTCTCTTTTTAATATAAAATTAATTACATTTTTTTATTTGTTTGAAATGGTAAAAAAAATTGTGTGAAATAATCAAAACAACTTA
Organism: Medicago ruthenica; assembly: GCA_018208015.1. Classification (NCBI taxonomy): domain Eukaryota; kingdom Viridiplantae; phylum Streptophyta; class Magnoliopsida; order Fabales; family Fabaceae; genus Medicago; species Medicago ruthenica. Next base: position 64,383,067 of record CM031375.1, on the reverse strand, counting down.
TAATTTGAGACGGATGGGGTATGACACGGATTTCGAAGAATATTTTAGTCTCGTTTATACAAAAAGTTACAATTTTGAAGGTGTATTTATTATTTGAATTAATTTTTTACCCTCATTTAAAATATTTGCCTTTTCATATTATTAGTATGTGCGTTTAATCTTTTAAAAAAAAGTATGTGCATTTAAGGTTTCACAATTTTTTACAAGGAAAAAACGATAAATGAGTTCATTGATTTTAATATTTTTTTGGCTTTGTCTCATAAATTTATAATTTTTTTTTGACATTATATAAATTTATAATTGAGACATGAGGAACTAGTAGTAAAACACAAGACCAACTTTGAATAATTCGCTAATAACACAAACAAATCAAAAGAAGTCAACTCTCTAAAGAAGTCAACTCAAAACAAGCCCTTCCATAGAAGAACATTGAATTCTTTTTCTTTTATTTTGTCAAATAAAAGATTTCTGGTAATTAGAAAAATGAATTAAAATTACACCATTACATGTCTCATGATTTCCTGAAACTAGCCTAGTATAATGTTTTAGTCTTCATTTGTATGAATTAAGATAAATGTGTTTTATCCATTGAGAAAAAAAGAAATACGTTTTGTCCATTTGATGCAACACCACAAATTAACTAGAAATATGCAATGTGGTCCCTCTTCTACAATACATGATTTTATACCCTTATATATGAATTTGTACGTTATTTAAATTGGACTACCCAAAACTTGAATAATGAGATATTAAAAGAAAAATACCATTTACATAATGGGATTTGCTTGATTTTTTCATTATTATTTTTAGTTTTAGTTGTGTTATAAAATTATTCGTTACTTTTTATTTAATTTTATATTTCATATGTTTGTTATTTATGAGAAAATGTCTTTTTCACTATTGAGCTGGAAAGAAAGTCCACTCTAATCACGATTTATACTATTCTCAAATTTACTACTATATTGTTTCAGATTTCCTCTATTTGTTTTTTATAGAAAAAACTTAGTTTTTTTTAATAAAGAAAAGACTTAGTTGTTATTTTGTTTCAATTAGTGAGAGGAGTTGAATTGAATCAATCGCCTCTTAATTGATCAAAAGTACATTAAAGAGACATATCATCGCCTCTTAAATAAATTACTTAGCAATCATAACAATGTCACGTATAAACTCAAATATATTAAATATAGAACACTTGTTAATGCCTACTAGTGTAAACAAATGGTTCATAATTGTCAGAAAATAAATAAATCATCAACAAATTGATGCCGCAAGAACCATATGTTTTCATCAACCCTCAATTTTGAACAACCAAACCATTTCTCTATTCAAAAATTAGGATGACTTTCACCCATTCGAAAAGAAGATTGTGTATATAATTAGATAGTAGCTGGACATACAAACATAGCAACTAACTCATGATTTCTTGAAACTTCAAATTTCAAACGACAAAATTATATATCACAATCATATTAAATATTGAAGATTGATTATATAAAGTATTTTAATATTGATATAACATTCTCTTGATTGGATATAAACTAAATTTTTAAGCAGACTAACACATTATGTCAGACTTTTTAAAATGTTTAACTCAGGCCTAAAATATAAAAGAATGTCAGGTTACTTGTCATATTTATATATGCCTCAAATTATTATTCAAAACAAACTTAGATCTAGAAATATAAGTCAAACATTTGACAAATAATAAATTCATCAATGTTTATGTAAAAAGTTATCTATTTTGATTAGTTAATCAACATTTTAAGGGTACTTGTTAATTTTTTCTTAAAATTAATATGTTCAAAATCAAGTCAAATTGAGTTGATCAAAATCAACGTAGGTTGAGTCTAATAATGGATGGAGGTAGACTCTCATAACGTTTCGAACCAAGAATTCTTAGCGGAGAAAAATTCCACCTGACATTGTCAATAAGTACCAAGGGACAAAATATATGTTTTCTTGTTACATTATTTTGATGTAAGATATCCATTGACTTTTGTCGATAACTAATCTTCATCTAAGAATTTAATTGACTACTATTAACGAGTCTTACTTGCAAACCATACTTTTTCTTGAACTCAAGACCTTGTTTAGGGGCCAATTACAAATATACTCACAACAATGTAATGTTGGTGACAAAATAAATGTGTGTGATTCTCCAAATCAAACTAGTAGTTGAATAAATTAATATTAGTATATTTTAGGTAGCTCTATGGTATATATATATATATATATATATATATATATATATATATATATATATATATATATATATATATAAAGTAGTAGTACATAGATAGATTTAAAAGTGGTATGTATGAAAAAGTCATGAAAGCGAATATACTAATAGAAAGTGAATACAATAGAAGAAAGAGAGTGATGAATGAATATGAAAATGGTAACGAACGGACGGAACGCAACGGCGTCGTTTCGTTTCTCAATCCAATCCAATCCAATCCAATCCCTTCTTCCACCCTGAAAATAAACCCTAATTCCCAAATTGAAGAATTAGGGTTTCTCTCTCCAAATCAAAATTGATTCATTAGGTAGCTTTCTCTCTCTGTCTCTCTGAATTATTCTCTGAATTGTATCTTATCTATGCAAGTTATAGAAATCATACGTTGTTGATTTTTTTTCCAGAATTAGTATAGTTTCTTTTTCTGCTATTCTTAATCCACAAGTTTTTCCATGCCACACTACATTGACTCATTATTATTTTTACTTTGAATTTGAATTATTTTGTTAATCAAACATAGATAAGTTAAAAAGCTCATTTTTTTTTGCTTAATGCAACTAGTTGTTTTGTGTCCATTTTGCTTTCCAGAATTAGAATTATCTATGATTTGAACTAGTTGAATTATTTATTAATTAGGAGGACTAAAACTAATATAGAAGAATCAAACATAGATAAGTTTATTCCCTGATTTAGTTAAGCTCATTTTTGCTGCTTAATGCAACTAGTTGATCAGTGTCCGTTTTCCTTTCCAGAATTAGAGTTATCTCTGATATGATGTAAGTTCCCTGATTTACTTGTTAAAAAGCTCATTTCTTGCTGCTTAATCAACAGCTTTATCTCATTTTATAGATAGATTATTATTAATTAGTGACCAGTTAAACCATTTATAGAACTAGACTATGACAAAATTGATTTCCTGATTTAGTAGTCATTTGTTCTCTTCTATTTATCAATCAAACAAACTCTTAGAAATTTTTAGTTTGGAAGCCTTCTTCTCTTATATATCTCTTACTTTAAGCCAAGCCTTAGGATAAGAATTCAACTACACTCTTATTTTAAAAATCTACAACTTTCTGAGAAATTATGGTTGTTCTCAAGTTTTTGCTTCATTTTTTCTACATTTTTTCCACTATCAGCGTGAGTGCACTCCTTTAAACTACCAAGCCTATGTTTGTTTATTCGTTTTGCAATCCATGTTTTATTCAAAATGCAAAAAACTGCGTTAACAAAGAAGCTCCAAATCCAATTACTAGCTTCTGTAATTTCCTTTAAACTAAGCCTTTTAGTATGTTTAACAGGTAACTGTTGGGGGTCAGGGTATTGATCCCATTTTGAGGGATGCAGAAGCCCGGAAAATTACTCTAACCGTTAGCCAAAAAGGAGGCGGACAGTACAGGACGATTACTGATGCGCTTCTAAGCATTCCAAAGCCGAATGCTAGAAGGGTCATCATATCAATTGGCCCGGGAGATTACAGGTACCTTGTTACCCTAACATTATATATATATATATTTTAATATGAAGCTAAATGTATATTTGAGTAATGCAGTGTGGTTAGAAGTTATTTGTTTATAGAATTTGATCAGAATTTACCGATTTTGAGAGTAGTTGTTGGATAAATCATGGTTGTTGGAACAATGGAACATGATATATCTGTGTTCTGTTTTAGTTTGCTATGTATTAAATATTTGAGTAATGCAATCTGGATAGAATTTGGTAAGAGTTTTGCCGAGGTCTAAAATAGTTATTGGATAAGTCAAGGCTGTTGGAATGATGGAAATAATATATGTATATGTATTCTGATTTATGTTTGATATATAATTTACAATTGATTAGAACTCGGCTTGTTGTCAAAAGTAAGAAGTGGTGTGTTTTGGTTCTATTAGAGAGGTGGAACCAAAGAGAGTTTTACTATTTTATGCTATTTGCTGCATGCCTAATGCTAGTTTTGAGAGTCACGATGTTTTTGTTTGTTTCTTTTTCTTCTTCAATTGTTGTTTCCTAGAGTTTGATGGTAATTGTTGGATAATTCAAAGTGACCTACTCTTAGAGTCTTAATTACTTTGTGAGAGCCGTGTAATGTGTTTGCATTTAAACTTGCTCAAAATTTTCCAAGATTTGATTGTGATGTGTTCATTGTGAAGTGTTAACACAGGGCCAATAAAAAACTCAAGATTGAGTTAAACATTAACAGAGATAGGGCCGAAAGGGTTATTTGTGATGGGTACATTTTACATTTTGCTTTATCATTCAAATGGCGTAAGGTAGAACCTAGGCCAAAAAAGGGATTTAGGTTTTCCTGCGTGAGCATGCTCTAACAACTTGAATTTTTAGAGTTAATTGTTTTCAGTTTTATGCTATACGTATACACTTGTAATAATTTAAGAAAATGAATGTAACTATATGTGTTGATATCTTGTTGGTGTCAAACACTCACACATATCACATAAACTAGATGTCTTTGATATGAAGTGTCAGTGCTATGTATAACTTTTTGGAAGAGAATTGAACTTTTTGGATTGAATTGTTTTTGAATTTTATGATATATGTATATTTGAGTAATGCAATGTGGTTAGATTTTTGTCGTTATAGAGTTTGATAATGATTTGCCGAATCTGAGAGTGGTTGTTAGGTAAGTGAAAGCTGTTATAGCAATTGAACGTGATATATATGTATTATGTTATAGTTTGGTATATAAGGCATGTTTGGATTGACTTTTTTTGAGCTTATATATTGACATAAACACTTGTGAGACTGTTAGTGACAACTTATAGAAATAGCTTATGACATTTCCACAAGCTAGTTTCAACTTATTTCCATAAGCTCTCCATGATAGCTTACGAGAACAACTTATAGTTTATATAAAAACAGTTTGACTTTATTTTATCTTTTATTAAAGTAATAATTTGTACATAAGCACATGATAAACATCTATGTTTTTATGCTCTAAGCACTTAATTAAGCTGCTTACCCCAAACATTCAAATAGTAATGTTTTTTTAATATGAAGCTAAATATCCTATATTTGAGTAACGCAGTGTGGTTAGAAGTTTTCTGTTTATAGAATTTGATCAGAATTTCCCAATTTTGAGAGTAGTTGGATAAGTCATTGTTGTTGGAACAATGAAACATGATGTATCTGTATTCTGTTTTAATTTGCTATATAATTTTTTGAATTTGAACCTATATATTAAATATTTGAGTAATCCAATCTGATTAGAATTTGGCAAGAGTTTTGCGGAGGTCTAGAATAGTTATTGGATAAGTCAAGGCTGTTGGAATGATGGAAATAATATATGTATATGTATTCTGATTTATGTTTGATATATAATTTAGAAATTGATTAGAACTCGACTTGTTGTCAAAAGTAAGAAGTGGTGTGTTTTGGTTCTATTAGAGAGGTGAAACCAAAGAGAGTTTTACTATTTTATGCTATCTGCTGCATGCCTATTGCTAGTTTTGAGTGTCGCGATGTTTTGGTTTGTTTCTTTTTCTTCTTCAATTGTTGTTTGCTAGGGTTCACTGGTAATTGTTGGATAATTCACATTGACCTACTCTTAGAGTCTTAATTACTTTGAGGGCAGTGTAATGTGTTTGCATTTTTTGGAAACTTGCTCAAAATTTTCCAAGATTTGATTGTGATGTGTTCATTGTGAAGTGTTAAACAGGGACAATTAAAAACTCAAGATATAGTAAAACATTAACAGAAATTGGGCCAAAAGGGTTATTTGTGATGAGTACATTTTACATTTTGCTTTATCATGCAAATGGCGTAAGGTAGAACCTAGGCCAACATGGGGATTTAGGTTTTTGGGCGTGAGCATGCTTTAATATTTCAGTGACAACTTGAGTGCCATTTGTTTGGCAAAGGGTCAAGTTTATTGTGAGAGGAGCAAACATATTTATGTGAGGTGCCACTTTTTGAGGAATGCGCCTATTATCGAAGTGCAGAAGTTTGGCACAAGGTAATATAGCAGACATATTAACTAAACTAGTCCCAAAGAGAAACTTCATGCATATTTATGTAGGATATAAATACTCATACTATCAATTATAATCATGTGTGTATGTATACGTCATGCGACAAGAGCCCACATTGGCTAATGTTGGAATCAGTATATGAGACGTGCTATAAATAAAAAAAATCTTCAAAATTGGATTCTCACTTCTCAGTCACAAGTATTAAGATTGGAATGAATAAATGAGTGGACAATGGTTTGTTGGTGCAACGAAGTCCATCATGTTAAGACCCTGTTAGCCCTAAGATTGAACATTTAACTCAAATGTAGAAGTCATGGGTTCATCAAACTGTGTAGCCTGTGTTATGCTAGTAATGTTACTTAACGTACCACATTACTACCCTCATTTATTCTTAAAATCTACTGTGTAAATCCTTAAGATTTACACAGTACATGAGTGTTAAGATTTCAACACTCGCTGTGCAACCGAGTCTATCATGTTAAGACGCTGTTAGCCCTAACATTGAACAATTAACTCACATGTAGAACTCATGGGTTCATCAAATTGTGTACTATAGCCTGTGTTATGCTAGTAATGTTACTTAATATACCACATTACTATCCTCATTTATGCTTAAAATCTACTGTGTCAGTGCACACATCTAAGTTGAATGAATTGTATGAAACAGAACCGAGGCCCTTCTGCTTCTAATAACAATTAAAAACATATCTATGCCGTAAGGAGAAATTCACAGAAGGGGTTAATATTTCCCATGGACTTGAAGAACGCAAGTGTTTTGTGACTAGTTATTAACATTGTACAGGAAGTAAATAATATCTGGATAAGTATTCATTTGTTTCACCATTGAGTTTTCATTCCAAGATGGCATTGTTTTAAAATATGTTGCCAGTGGATATTTGCTTGTGATTTCTGTTTTCAAATTTTAACTATGGCTAGAGTTGTTAGCCTTCTACTCTGCATTTGCAGCAAGAAAAATTCAGAGTAGCATTGGAAAATGTGCTGTTTATACTTAGTTGCATACATGAGATCTAAAATTTCATTGTGATGATTAATTTCTGACTACCATGACAATGATGATTAATTTAATTGTAGGGAGAAGATCCTCGTCACACTCCCTTTTATTACTTTCTTAGGGGATCCAACAGATATGCCTACTGTTATCGGGAATGATACAGCACATGATATTGGAGGTGATGGGAAACCATTGGGGACATCAAATAGTGCAACCGTCGCTGTGGATTCAGACTATTTCATTGCAGTTAACATGAAATTTATGGTACTGAAAATAAATTAACTTAGTATCAATCCAAATACACCTTATAGCTTTTTTTAAGATCTTATTATGATATTATATTCCATGTTTTATTGTTTTTGCTAACTTACAAGGATACAATCTGAAAAGAAGAGGGTATAAGAAAATCATAATTTATAAAAATAATTAAAAGTATGATAAAAATGGTTACTCACTGTTTTTTTATTAAAACAGAACATGGCATCACCTCGCATCGGGTCAAATGAAGATCAAGCCGTTGCACTTCGCACTTCAGGGAACAAAAGTGCTTTCTACAACTGCTCGTTTTATGGATTTCAGGACACATTGTACGATCACCATGGCTTGCATTACTTTAAAAACTGTTTTATTCAAGGCTCCGTGGATTTCATCTTCGGCCATGGGAGATCCCTTTATGAGGTATGCTTCCATTTCAATTTTTTTTATAGGATCCTAAAAATGCTTTCTTTAAAAGAAGATATAAGCAGCTGTGATATTAACATGCTTCATCTTTGATTCAGATGGAATATACATTCTTTTTTATATTCAGGCCTCATAATACAATGACTTATCAGTAAGCAACATCAAAGTGTATAAAATGGAAATCTCAAAAAGTTTCTAACCCTCATGATCATGATAAAAGTTTTAACACCTCTGCATTTTTATCAGATATAAATATAATATGTAAGCCATGTAGGAATTATGTTTCCCTGACTTTATAATTTCATCTTAATCAACAAAACTACATGATATATACAAAACTACATGAGAGTACATTGTCAGAAATACTGATAAATAATGAAGTAAAAAATGTACAATGGAAGACAAACACATTAACATATAATTTGGTCCTCAAAGATGTTTAAAAAATCAACCTGACCTTACAAAAGACACATTTGAATAGTGAATCAACCAACTATCTCAATTTCAAGAAAGTGTGAATAAGTTTAAGAAAAGAAAAGAAAAAAAACAAATTAGGGGGAAGAATGTGAACATAATAAAGAACCAAAGGGAGAAGACGGAGGTAAAGAGGGGCAAAGGGGGTTGTTTCCCCACTACATGCATTCCTTTGATTAATAAGTATGGCCTATGATTCATACTTTCTTCAAATATTTTGTACGATTAGTTTTTATGTTCCAGATTCCAACAATGCGTACTAATTTGGTAAATGCAACTAACAATATTTTAAAGAAATTCTATTAAAGAAAACCGTAATGTGTAAAAGTTTCTTTTCCTGTGATCGATGGATGATATGTAGGTTTAGTTACCAAACTTCTTCATTGTCGGAGGCTTCATGTACAATTATACAACTACACATGATTTCTTCAATGATAAAAATTTAGATATTATTTACTCTCACTGATCTTCACTAGTTACTTTTATGAAAATCCTTTCCAGTTCCACTACTCAATTTTGAACTATGCTTTCACTTTTGCATATATTGGTGTATCTATGTTTTGGAAATGCAAAATAGTGATCAATAATAAAATATAGAATTATAAGAAGAAATTATAATAAGAATAAGATATTAAAGTGATGTAAATGTAAATGTCAAACCTTATTCTCTAAGTCTTATGAAGCACTGACACATGGACACCGGACACGACACGACACTGACACGTTGACACCGATAACAATTTTAGAAAATGACATCATTGAATGTAATCACATCGTTAGTGTTGGACACTGACACATGTCAGACACAAGATTTGATCATAAGTGTTGGTGTTACAAAGCTTATAACATTTTTTTTTCTACTTTTTGCCCTGTGGTTGTGTGATGGAATACAATCTTTTTCATTTTTATGTAGTTACTCACCCGTTCTCGATCTCTCACCACTCCCAGTTTTTCTTTCTTTGACAATGCACCCTTGTATGCGTGTGTGTTTTGAATAGGTTTTTAAAATTCAAATAACTGCTTCCATTTACACAAATAACTGCTGCTATTAAGGGGTCATTTTGGAAGGAAGTGAGAGACATAGTAAGGGAGAGAATGATATATAGGAAACCATATCCTAATATTAATGTTTTGAATAATTGTTGTCATAAAGGGTTCTAAATTAAGATGATGAAAAAAAGGAAATTAAAGAGAAACTGCAGTTACAATTTAGTTAAGCCTAAACCAAAGTGATAAAATTCTAATGTAATCCCTATTATACAATTGCAAGCCAATAGTTTTATAAGTGGAGAAAATAAACCAAAGTGATAAAATTCTAATGTAATCCCTATTATACAATTTGGAATGTGACTGAGAGCCTGAGAGGCATGTCAAAGCGTAATTAGGAAAAGGAAATCCTTGTTAATATGTTCAAAATAACAGGAATAAATTGTACATAGCACTTCAACTATAATCTTTAGCTATTGTTTGATTAACTTGATAACAACTCATTTGAACTCATTTAAACACAATTGGGAATGGAAAATAGGCTACACAGTTGTAGATATCTATTATAGAAGATTCATAAAACTGCACACATAAGCATAACTACCCCTTATACAATTCCTTAATTAGATGTCTAACAGATTGCTTGTTGCTTAATCAACTATGCAGGGTTGCACTATAAAGTCCATAGCCAAGAAGATGGGATATATCACTGCTCAAGACAGATCAAAAGATTCAATGGAGAGTGGATTTTCCATTCAAAATAGCAGAGTAATAGGCAGTGGGAAAGTTTATCTTGGAAGACCTTGGGGAGTTTATTCTAGAGTCATTTACTCTTACACCAGCATGGACAATATTGTTTTCCCCCAAGGATGGGATGATACTATGGATAAGCAGAATCGCAGCTTGTGAGTATTATAATTAATTAATACAAATTATATAGTAAAAATTATTATAGAAGGGCTTATTATCGATGTATTTGTTTGTGTAAATGCAGGACTGTATACTATGGAGAGTACAAGTGTACTGGGCTTGGATCCAACTTAGCTGGAAGACCTCCTTGGGTACATAGATTAACAGACACAGAGGCACAACAGTTTATTGGCACACAGTTCATTGAAGGGGATACATGGCTCGTCAGCCCTAGTTAGGGAAAATTATAAGATTCATTACATGAAGATTGGCAGGACATGTACTTTTCAATTCCTGCATAACTTTATAGTCAGATCACATTCCACCTCCAGTAGTCTATAACTACCTAGTTGAAATCAAGTATTAATGTTAATTTTAAGGGAAAATTCTAGCCACTACATGGTTTTCCCTTTCTCATCATTCTGTTATCTCTATACTAACATGTGCTATAAAATTAATATTTAGTCCTAATCTCTAAAATGTGCTCTGATATTCCAACCATTTTCCAGATTCTTAACTGATTTCATATTGCTCAGAAATTAAGCATGAGTACAGGTGAGAGAGCGTTGGAGAATTTACAGGAGCATTGAGATGATATATTCAAATCAAAATATCACTATTGAGAAAAACATGCTTCAAAACCAGTATCATAAAATTTGAAGTTTGTTTGCTTTGAGAATTTTTTTCCAATTTTGATCTTTTAGTTTCATGATAACCAATAAAAAAAAGTATTCCTTGTATTCAAGTATTTGTACAAGAAAAAGTGAAGACAACCGTATGCATATTGTGTATGGATAGGAAAAATATGTTCTTCTCTATCTCCTAAAATTTGGATTTGGTCTAATTCAGCCCTATGCATCCGGCTTATAGAGTGAGAGGTGCCTCTCACTTAAATAACATTTTTAAGGTTTTATCTCATTCAATGTAGCACTCTTAACACCCCCAACCCAATATCGAATATCTATAGCATGACCTAAAGGGTCAAGTGGATCTTAGGCAAACTCTCATCCACCAACGTGGGACTCTTGCACTATCTTCAAGTGATTGATAAACATTACTAGGAAAATTAAAATTCAGTGAAAGTGTTAGATAAACCATAAACATGGTCAAAAATGTGGAGGAATGAGTATACACAATCTGTGTCTTTGATTTAATGTTTGCATACGATAAGGAAGAGTTAATAAGCCTTGTGAAGGGTTACATCTTGCTATGTTTAACGATAAATAGCCTAACAATGTAGAATCTTTATTTAGTAAGCTGACTGCTTGGGAAAACATAGAAAAATATTTTTCACCTATTTATTATTTTCAGTTGACACACTAATGTTTGTCTTCTTTCTTGCTTTTTAGGATATGTAAGATGAGATTTGGATTTTATTACAAAGGTTGGTAAAGAAAGAAGTAAATGTTGGAATTTTTTTCTAATATTTTGTAGGCTACAATCAATTGTGGGTTTAGATTTTATTAAAACAGACTGATGTTATGCTTATGTCTGATAAACATGTTCAAATGATAATAAGTTTTTAGACACCTAATATTGATTTGTGTATAAACGAAGTGTATGGCCATTGCCCAATCACTATAATGGGTGGTTGTTATCATTGTTGTCAAAAATCCCGACTTAAATCTCAAAATCCAGGATTTTACTACTTTACTCACCTTCAACAATTCAAATCCATAGTAAAATCCCAAAACAGGCAAAATCCTAGTAAAATCATATCGTGAAATCCGTGCAAAATCGCAGGATTTTAAAAGATTCTGTCCATTTTTATGATACGGGTCAAATTTGACCATGTTAGTCAATTGACTTGGTTTGTACCTCTGACCTAGTTCTGTAAATACATAAAAGACCAAGTTTTTTTTTTGTTCTTTCACACCACACTGCCTCTTCACCGTAAGAGATTGATGAAGATGAACTTGTTGATACGATGGGGGATAATCCATATAATTGGCGATTTCTTCGTGATTTATGATTGCATATAGGCTTTGTCTTTAAGTATTTTGTTAGGCATATAGTCTTTTGCCTTGAAACTTAATAGGCACTTACTATTTATGATCAAGTATTTTGTCAGACATCTAGGATTTGCCTTTAAGTATTTTGTCCAGGTTGTTTAGCATTATTATGACTACTAAAGAATATTTGACATCTAAGCTTTGAGTCATTTATGTATAAGTATTTTGTGGACTTTAAACTTTGAGTCATTTATGACTACATGCAATTTATAACATATATTTAGCATTATTTTTATTTTGGTAGAATCCATCGATTTTGATTGCGATTTTACAATTTTCAATTTTGCTATTTGCTTTCGACTTGAAGGAAAATCTCGATTTTGACAACCTCAGTTGTTATTGTTATATGGTTATTAATAGAGAGGCTAATCCCATTACCATCACTTTAACAACTCTACTAGGTTCCTTTACCCTTAAAAAAGGATTCGTTTACGTTTGCCCTACTAAGAACCCAAACCTCGGAGGTCGGGGTAAGGTAAAGGAAGACTCTTGTCTGGCTCAAATTTCGGGGAGTCTGGATGATCGTCATAATTATAACTTCAACAAGTGTGTTTTAACTTCATATAATAACTTGATTATTTAACATTATATGTGGTATGAGAGCTCATTGCCATATGATTTAGAACCCTATTTTGATTTTGGAGTTATTCAAGTTTTGATTTAGAATTTTTCGACTATATTTGGTACTTGAACTCTATTTGTTTTATGACTATCTTATTTTGAAGGGTTGAAACCAGATTAATTTGTTTTGACCCATATTATGATTTCCTCTTATGTGCATACATATATTCACAGTGGTATTCGTACTTTGGTTCATTTATGTGATGTAATTATCGTTTATGGGTTTTTTCAACAAACATGATCAATCTTTAAAAAAATAAAAAAAATAATGATCAAATTGGTTCATTCATGATGGGGCTTTTTGGACTTTTCTGGTGAAGTTTTCTCCCACTTATTTCCTTAGGTTGATGTTTTGTTTGATTATGTTTATGAGTTTCGCTTTTGCATATAAACGAATTTCACATCATGGTTGTGATTCATTGTGTATGTGCATCTAATATGTTTATATATTGGTATAGCTACCTATGTGAGTATTCCATCAAGAATATGAGTATTCCATCAAGGAAGGAAACACTATGATTAATATTTTGTGGATAATTTATATATATTTTGAGATAAATTTGATAGAAGCAATATGCCGGGAAAGTGATCTCTTTTGTGGAGATTAGTTTATTTTATATATAAAAGGTTGGTTGTTTCACAAATTATGGATCGAACATTGCATATTTTAAAGGATTGTATATGTTTTGAAAATTAGGTTGTTTCAGCAATAATACTTTACTCTCCCCAAATGAAATGACATAAGTATATGTTGATATTTCTTTTATCTGATTTTAATATACTATTTTGGAGTTGAGCATTATATGTAAAAATTAAAGCTCAGTGTTGATGTGATTGATATTTTCACAAGAAAGGGGGGTTTGAATTGTGAAAAGTTTAAAATTCCCTTTTAAAAAATTCAATCTAGTAAATGAAAGATAATAATAATAATAATAATAATAATAATAATAATAATAATAATAATAATAATAATAATAATAATACGTGTGATGAGTGTGATGAGTGTGTGAAAATTGAAACAGATAAAAGAGATGAAAGGAAAACACAGAGAGTTATCCTGGTTCACCCAAACTTGGCTACTTCCAGTCCCCACAAATATGTGAGATTTTCCACTAGGTAGTTGAGTTATAACTTAACCACAACTCCTCTTATGTCTTGATCTTCCTGATCTTTCTTTACACTGAGCTTTACTTGCTCTTTTATCTTTCTTAACACTGAGCTTTACTTGCTCTTGGGTTACTCACTTGTTTTCAACAAGCCTTTTCTTTTACAAGCCAGTAAGAAACAAAATCTCACTTGAACAGAATGAAAAAGTGTTGTTATACTAAAACAGAGCTCAAAACAAAAAAGCAATTTTAGCAAACTTAAAACTGAAGAATAAAAGAGAGCTTTGAATGTATGAGTATTTTGCTTTCAGCTTCTTCAAAAATCAATGGCTTTTTGTCTTGCCATGAGCCTGCTATTTATAGGCAGATTATGCTTTGCAGCTGTTCATCATAAGCTCCTTTTCTCACGTGTAATTATTGTATATAACTTCTTCAATTTTTCTTTTTCCATTGTTCCCTCGTGTGATGCAGTTTAAATCAACTTGGCCAGGTTTTAATTGATGTAAGGTTACAGCTATATTTCAAACTGTCTTTTACACGTGTATACCTCTATATTCCTCAATCCTTACTTGCAGTCACAACGTTCATATTATTTGTACTGGCTTTCTTACTTGATCTGATGATTGGCAGTTTTGTGGGCAAGCAGAAAACAAGTTCCCTCCTTTGTGTTCCATTTATTTGTATAGAAGTTGTTTGATTTTGTCAAAGCAACACCATTGTAATTATGTTCCAATATAGTGTGTTTCTTGATTTTCACTTGGTGCTTTAAAATCCATAATCAACAAGAAGTATAAGACAGAATATCAACTGATGGCATTGTAGAAAGAGTCCTCTTTGAATACTTTTCCTGTTTCTAAAAGAGACACTCAAAAACATAAGTTAGACAAAATGATTCAGAATTTGTTAATAACTTAAAGCAGTTCTGAATTTTTAGCTCCCCCTTAGAATGAAAGTCTTTAAGGTTCCTTTACACTTCAGATTTCAGACTCTGAATCTTCAGAAGGTGTTTATTAGAAGTTGTTCATCAGAAGCACTTTTTCAGAAGCACTGTTCATCAGACGAAGCCTTCAGAAGCACCCTTCAGACGCACTGTTCAGACGTTGACTTTTGTTGACCTTCAGACGTACTGTTCAGACGTTGACTTTTGTTGACCTTCAGACTCAGTGTGTCTTTCAGACGCTGTGTGTCTTTCAGACACTGAATGTCTTTCAAACGCTGTGTGTCTTTCAGCAACTTGATTCTTGTACTGCCTTATATTTGAATCACTTAATGACACATGTTTTATAATGACTTATTATAAATAATTTAAATATATTTATCATCTTTAAAACTAAAAAGGAATTTTATCTCAACAGTGATCACTATACCGGTGATCGACACTATTTTAGAGGTGAGTCATTATATGTGAAAAATTAAAGCTCAGTGTTGATGTGATCACTATGGCGGTGGTGAACACTATTTTGGAGATGAGGCATTGTGGTTTCTTATGAACTATTTAATTTCTCTGGCTTTGAGGATGGACAGAAAATGATAATACGGTTAATGAATCACCTTGACATATCATTTTCTTGCTACACTCTACATAAATGGCTAGTCGACCGAATTGGTGGTATTTATAACCATAGAAAGTGTTATATCAATAAGGACATAACTACCGCTATGGTTCAATATCATTTAACTTTGTTCGGCGCAGTCTTAATTAGGTGTTGCTTTATGAGATCGTTTATTTAGTGGCCACATTAGGAAGTATATTTTCAGTCCGAGAGTCGTTTTCAAAAATGCTTTTTCAAATTAAAAATACACAATTGATTTTGCTCAAGTGGGAGAATGTTAGATTTTTTTTCCTAATATTTTGTGGGCTACAATCAATTGTGGGTTTTGATTTTATTGAAACGGGTTGATGTTGTGATACATTTGATGATGTTTATGCCCGATAAATGTGATCTACTGATAATGATTTTTTTTATTGTAGTATAATTGATAATGAGCTTTTGGACATCTAATACTGATTTGTATAAAAACAAAGTGTAGGTCCAACCATTATATGGTTATAAATAGAGAAGTTAGGTCCCGTTTTCCACCACTCTATCAATAACGCTCGTTTGCGGTTTGCCCCCATTGAGAATCCAAATCTCAGAGCTCATGATAAGGTAAAAGAAAACTCTTATCTCAAATCTCAGTGAGTCATGTAATCATGATTACGACTTCGAGTAATTGTGTTTTAATTTCATAATTGGTGATTTAGTCTTACAATAAATTTCTACAAGCATTTAAAGTAGTACCAAATTTTGACTTGTGACCAAGCTAACTCGAAATGACATGCACCACTTGTTTGTATCTAGTTCTATCGCAACTCGAGTAAAACCCAAATTCAAAAGCCAAAAAAGCGCTTGTCGTAGGCCCTATACCTCCTCTTCTTAGGATGTTGGTTAAAAAAATTTCCACTCTATTGAAGTACAAATGAATTCACCTTTTTCGTCCCCAACACACATACTGACACTAAAACAATTTTTTTCTTTCAAGATCGTCGCATCGACTTTACACATGACTTCACCTCTCCCAGAAATTGTCCACCTATGATGTACCTCATGCCAATTATGAGAGTACATGTCAATAACTCTCATAATTATGCTAAAAAAGACACATTTATCCGTGCATTGTACACCCGATTCATATATGAGACTTTAGTTGTGTGTGTGAGTTTTAGGTGGTGATTACCACTTCTTCGTTAACAGACAAAAAAAGTTAAGAAAGTTGCACTTACTATCATCCTTAATAAATTAGGTTTTTTCTAACATGTGCAAGATTGCACAAGATAAGGGGTGATTAACGCACCATTTAATGGGTTTCTCCAAATCTTATTAATTAGTCAATTAATTATCCTTTTCTTAAAAACTTTTTCTCTCTCTCTCTCTCTCTCTCTCTCTCTCTCTCTCTCTCTCTCTCTCCTGCCACCTCCCTTCTGTTTCGTTTTCCCTAATTTGCTTACTCTCTCTGGTTAGAAAATTTCACTTCACTTTCTTGTTGCCAAATTTTCTGGTACTTTAAGTGTATTGACAGATTCTGGGGCTTCTGTGGCAGGTTCAGACGATTGTATAGGTTATGGTACGTCTTCTGATACCTGTATCTCTGCAAAACTTTCAACCAGCTCTAACATTTTATTGCTAGGCTTTTTGTCATCAAATCTGATGTGTATTGATTCCTCTACCATATTTGTTTCAGAATTGTACACTCTGTATGCCTTTGACCTTTCAGAGTAACATAAAAAGGTACACTTTTGAGCCTTGACATCATATTTAGTCGGATAGACTTTGTTGTTAAGAATATAGCACTTACAACCAAACTGGTGAAAGTAAGCAATACTTGGTTTTCTACCTTTGAATAACTCATATGTTGCTTTGTTCAGAATAGGTCTTATATAGATTATATTATGTACATAACATGATGTGTTTACAGCTTCTGCTCAGAAGTACTTAGTCGTGTCAGTTTCATGGAGCATTATTCTAGCCATTTCTTGTAAAGATCTGTTCTTTCTCTCTACAACTCCATTTTGTTGTGGAGTTCTAGGAGATGAGAACTCATGGAGAATCCCATGTTTTTCACAGAAATTTTCAAATGGCTTATTTTGAAATTCTCATCCATGATTACTCTTAACTTTAATGATTTTCAGTTCTTTCTCAGCTTGTACTTGAGTGCAGAAGATGTTAAACACATCATATGCTTCATTCTTGGTTCTGAGGAATTTCACCCAAGTCCACCAGCTATAGTCATCAACTATGAATAACCCATATTTCTTCCCATTGATTGATGCAGTGCCAACTGGTCCAAACATATCAATGTGAAACGGTTCTAAAGGTCTAGAGGTGGAGACAATGTTCTTAGGTTTAAAAACAGTTTTGGCAATCTTTCCTCTTTGGCATGCTTCATAGAGAGCATCTGAATGATAGTGTAGCTCTGGTAGTCCCTTGACTAGTTTCAACTTGCTAAGCTTAGAGATTAATCTTCAGCTAGCATGTCCCAATCTTTTTTGTCAGAGCCACTTTTCATCATTCACTGACAGAAGGCATATGATCTTCTGATCAACCAATTCAAAAAAATTTATTTTGTAAACATTGCTTTTTCTTTGTCCTATGAACATTATGGATTGGTCAGATTCATTGATAACTGTACAAGAGTTCCTATCAAATACTGTTATATATCCATTATCACAAAATTGACTTATGGTAAGAAGGTTATGTCTGAGTCCATCAACATACCAAACATTATTGATAAAGATGGATGAGTTACCAATAGTTCTTGTTCCAGCAATCTTTCCATGTTGGTTTCCTCCGAATCCCACAATACCTCCTTATTTCATGATCAGGTCTTTGAACAGATGTCTTTCTCCTGTCATGTGTCGAGAGCAGCCACTGTCGAGGTACCAAGACTGATGATTTGGTTTTCCTATGAAGCACACCTGAAACATAAGGAATGTAGTTTTTAGGTTCCCATATCTGAATGGGTCCTTTGGGGTTATTTCTGAAGGACTTTTCTCTCCTCAGAACCTTGGACCTTAGGCTTCGTTGCTTAGATCTATTCAAGACTTTTGATTTAGAAGATTTTATCTTGAATACCTCTTCGCATTAGATTCTAAATCCTAGTTTGCCATGAATCCAACAATCCTTGGTTTCGATTTGGTCAAGACCTTGGATTCTGAGTTCTTTGGCTCTGACATGTTCAGAGTCTTAGCTTTCTCAGCCTTTGGAACCGAATGGAAAAGCAGACCCTTCTGAGTGGATTCAGAACAAGATGATTTCTTTGTCTTCACAAAAGTATGTACTTTCTTAACAGATGATTCTGTGAAGTCAATTTCTTTTCCTTTGTTCTTACTAACACTACATATTATGGAATTTAATTTACTTCTGTCAATGTCACCATTACTAAATTTTTCAGAAGTACTGTTGAATTTAGTCAAAGATCTGTCAGTTCTATCAAGATTTGAAAATTGCCTTTCTTCATTTTTCAGTTTAAGATTTTTATTTTGTGTTGACAGACTTTGGTTTTGGTATTTCAAAAGTTTTGACTCTTCTGATAACAAATCAAATTGTTTTTGCAATTCTTTTCAAAGTCTTGATTTGTTCAGATAGCGTCTCATAAGCTCATTGACAGTAGTCACATATTCATTACAAATTTGTTTATAGATTACCTCATCATCTTCATCAGAATCTGAACCAGGTCCAGCATCAGAAGTTGTAGTGACTACCAAACCCAGATTAGCTTCCTCTTTGTTATCTTCAGAGTCCGAATCTTCATCAAGCATTTCCTAAGTTGCTATAAAACTCTCCTTGAGATTTCTTCTGTAGACTTCCTTCTTGTAGCTTTCCTTTCTTGATTTACCCTTCTGTAACTCTAGGCATTCTACTATGAAGTGACCAGTTTTGCCGCAGCTAAAACATACTTTCTGTTTATCTTTCTTGTCTTTGAAACTGGATGCCTTGGAACCACTGATTCTACCAGGAAACCTTCTTTTCTTGGTCAAGTATTGAAACCTCTTGGTTAAGTAGGCCATTTTCTCAAGATCTGAATCATTAACAGATTCATCATTTGAATTCTCTTCCTCTATCTCAGCAGATTGAGAAGATTTGGCTTTCTTTTCCTTAGAGGTTAAGGCAATAGACTTAGACTTCTTAGCTGGTTCATCTCCTTCAAGCTCAATCTCATGACTATTGAGAGAGTTTATTAGGTTCTCCAAGCTTAGCTTGTCTAGATCTTTTGCCTCTTGTATAGCAATGACCTTTGGCCTGAACCTTGCAGGAAGACTCCTAAGAATCTTCTTGACATGGTCTGGTACATCATAGCTTTTCTTCAAAAGTTGAAGACCAGACATAAGAGTTTAAAACCTTGAATACATGATTTCAATTTCTTCATCTTCCTTCATTTTGAATAGCTCATACTGATGAACCAGTTGGTTTGTTTTGGCTTCCTTTACCTGCTGATTCCCTTCATAGGTAGAGCATAGTGATTCGAAGATGACTATTGCAGTTGATCTATCCACAATCTTCATATATTCTGCATGAGGTAAAACATCCACCAGAATCCCTCTCACTCTGTGGTGATTTTTGTAGATCTTCTTCTGAGTGGATGTCAGCTTCTTCATGTCTGCCACTATTCCTTCTTCATCAACCTCAAAGTTAATTCCATCTTCAATGATATCCCAGAGTTCGTCATCAACACCTATGATGTGACTATACATTTTTCTCTTCCACCAAGAAAACTGTGTAGCATCTCCATTAAAGGATGGAGGTTTAGCAGAAGATCCTAGAACACCAAGAATGTTTAGAGGTGTTGTTGACGACACCTCTCCATTACAGATTTCAGAGGTGTTGTTCACATCAGGAGTGGAAGTTTCACTAACGGAAGACATGTCTTTCTCAATGGATCTTTTTATGTGGCATAGTTAAGTGGAAAGCACAGACCGTGCTCTAATACCAACTGAAGGTGAGAAAAACACAAGAAGGGGGGGTTAAATTGTGTTGGCTTTTTCTGATTCTTTTTATGTGTGTTAAAAAGCTGATCAGAATCTGAGGTATACAGATTCTGATACAGAGTCTGATTGCAGCGGATACGTACAGAAACACAAAGATAAAGATAGAGAGAGAAAGCAGACACAAAACAATTTTATACTGGCTTCTCTCACAACACAGGAGTAGTCCAGTCCCCTTGCACTTCCAAGGGATTTCACTATAATCACTATGGATTACAAATTGCTCAAGGACCCTTCCAAGAGACTCCACTGCTCAAGCACACAACAAGAGACTTCTGAAGGTGAGAAAAACACAAGAAAGGGGGTTGAATTGTGTTGGTTTTTTCTTTCTCAAAAAACTAAGAGTTAGTTCAACTTCTGATGTATGATCAGAATTTGAAACTAAGTTTTGAGTTCAGACGCAGCGGATTAAAAGACGCTATAGTTACCTACCAGCGAGCAATGAACCTCATCTTCCATTAGTTTATTGTCAACATCGTAGAGGTGGTGTATATTGACGATGTAGTTGTGAAGTCTTTCCTTCGGGTTATTTGTCTGATCTCAAGACAGTGTTTGAGCGCGAGAACACCACTTGAAGATGAACCCGTAAAAATAAATGTGCATTTGACGTAACAGCAGGAAACTTCCTAAATTTCTTAGTGCACAACAGAGGGGTTGAAATTAACAATAATAAATCGGGCCAGAAGTTGAAGAATGCCTCTCACACAGATGGACAGCAAAGAAGGCCTTCTAAGGCGGACTCTGGCTCTTTCATTTGTAAGAGTCCTCCGCACGAGATTGTCCGATGAAGGAGAAACTTGCTGGTTGCCGAGGACAAGAGGGAAGAACCCCTAGGGTGAATCCGTTACAGTTGCGGAATGCGATCACCCATTAGAAGCCTACGTCTGCTGGGCTTATGTATGTTGAGATAGTGCTGAATGAAATGGCCACTCTGCTCGTGCGATGGTCGATACCGGCGCCACGAGACGAGGCTACTTCCATCCAACCAAGGGAAAAGTGAAGTCCCGGTAAGCAAGCCATGATCATGATCAGAGGGAGAAGACTATTCATTCATCGTCATGAAAGGCAAATAAAAGGCTTTAGCTGCCCATTCTGGAACACGAACACGAAGCCTGATCCTAGTACTATACTAGTAGGTAGGGCTTATTATGGAATAGGAATAGAAAGCCCGGGAGGTCCCCCGTGTTTAATAGCATATCCAGTTTCTGCCTGGTTTGCTCTTTCTTTGCCGCGGACCAATGTGAGAAGCCCTATTAAGTGACTGATTGTGTTGAGTCGGATACCTCTTTAGAACGAAGTTTACCTCTACCTACTAGAGTACTAAAATTACTTCGTTCCTTGAAAGACACACAGAAAGAGAGAGAGAGAGAGAGAGAGAGAGAGAGAGAGAGAGAGAGAGAGAGAGAGAGAGAGAGAGAGAGAGAAGCAATTATCCTGGTTCCTCCCACAACCCGGAAGTAGTCCCCTTGTCACTTACAAGAGATTTCTCACTATAATCCAAAGATTAAAAATTGCTCAAGCACAAAAGCAAGAGACTTCCAAATGCTCAAACACACAGTAAGAGACTTCTAATTGCACAAGCACACATCAAGAGACTTCTAATTGCTCAAGCACAAAAGCAAGAGACTTCTAATTGCTCAAGCACAAAAGCAAGAGACTTCTAAATAAACAGAGTTACAAAGAAATATGTTTGAATTGAACACTTGATATACTATCAGTGGTTTTCACAAAATACAACACAGTTTTCAGACTCTAGACTTAAGAAATTCCAAGATAAGAAAGTTTGTAAGAATTTCTAAGTATTTGATGGGTATAGAATTTAGCAGAGTTTTGGCACTTGTAAGAAATTGGTAGAGTCTTCTTTTAGGCGTAACATTTCTTCAAGTCTTCAGTCCTTTAAATAAAGGAGTAGAGAGACGTTGAGAAGGTGCCAGATCATCAATAGAGTCATTTGATTTGAAGCATGATCCAACATTGATTTGTTCCTTGATTTGGACTGCGTACCATGAAGAATACTGTTTGAATCCTTTCCTTAAAATGGATTGGATGTTTTATCCAAGGAGACAAAGTTGCAAAGAACGTTTCTGACTCTGAGAAGTTTACAAAGGTCGTGGTTGTACTATGTCCTTGATGACAACGACACCAGTTGACTTATGATACATCAGAGTCTGAGTCTTCAGCTTCTGATCCTTCAGCTTCTGATCCTCAGCTTTTGATCCTCAACTTCTGATCCTTCAGACTTCAGAGTCTGAGTCTTCAGCTTCTGATCCATCAGCTTCTGATTCTTCAGCTTCAGACTTACAACACAAGCTTCCAACAATATTTCCTTGCTCTTAACCTTGTTCCTTCAGAACCAAACTTGATTTATACTTGAATAATTTTTAGTCTAAGGTCCTGCACACTTGAAACAAGTATTAGCATATCCAATTTTCTTTTTAATAACTTGTTATTATCAAAACTCAAAAGAGGAATTGTTTACACATTTTGTTCCAACAACTTCCTTTGCTCTATGACACTACCTAAAGACTTCCTTTGCTCAAGGACAACTCCAAGAGACTTCCCTTACTCAATCACACCTGATTGAGACTTCCTAATGTTCAAGGTTTCACCAAGAGACTTATATGGTCAAGCACGCAGGCGAGAGACTTTCTAATTGTTTACAGAGTAAACAAATCAATTTGTTCTTACACTAGATTTAACAATGGTAGTGTAAACTGAACAAATGAACAGACTCTTTAGAATTTCTAAGATATGAACTTTGATACAAAAATCCTAAGTGTTTTGCGCTATTAGATTTGACAGAGTAATGACACAGTAAAAAGCATAGTCTTGTTATTCTTCTTCAAGTCTTCAGCTCCTTATATAGGCAGTAATTTGAGAGACGTTGGAGAAGAGTGCCAACGTAAATAGAGTCGTTGAGAAACTTCAATCAAGAACATTTGCCCTTTGCTTGATATGGATAATTCCGTTGAATAGTCTTTCGAATTTCCTTTGTTGAAAGTAGAATTATCTGTTGCATTCCTTTTGTTCTTGTGGTCCTTTGTCTGTTTGCACACACGTAGACAAAAGAAGGCAAACAAATTGTACTATCAGATCCTTTTGATAGAGACAGCTCACAGAAGAAGACAAAACCTACATGGATTCTGGGTCCCTCAGGATTTTCTCAAATCCGAGGGGTCATCCAAGTCTGCTTCTGCGTCTGATAACCTTCACAGAATCTGTTGAGGAACTCACTAGCTTCAGTGAGGCATCCTTCTTCTAGGACGTTGACTTATGGTTGACCTTTCTTCAGATCTTCTACCATAGTCTTCTAAGCTTCTCTTGGTCCTTCTGACGCTTTTCATATGTTCATCCTTAATGATAGATTCATTTTTTGATTCTGCACACTTGAACATATGTTAATATTCCAATTGTTCTTCAATACTTTGTTATCATCAAAACCTTAGAGGAATTGTACAAGACCATTCTTGTCCCAACATCGTGCATTTGGGTGTTATGGAAAGAGCGTAATAACATGATTTTTAATAACAAGGCCGCATCGATGGATGAAATAGTGGACAGAGTTAAGCTGCTTTCTTTTTGGTGGATGAAGGCGAAACATGTAATTTTTGCTTTTAGTTGGTGTACTTGGGTATTGGCATGTAATTTTGCTTTGCTTTGTTTCTTGTAGTTTAACTATGTAAACTCTTTTTGCTTTCTGTTCTGGCACTTCTTGTGCTAGTCAGAGAGTGTGTTCTTTAATCTAAGTTCGATTTTGGCTTGTTAAAAAAAAAACTTTTTCATGACAACAAAAATATAACAAATATGACAATTTTTTTTTATCTTTTTTAATAACATCAACTATATAACATTATTATATAAAAATTTGTTTAAGGGTATAAATGGAATAAAAAAAAGTTAGCCTAGTATAGATTAGCACATGTTAATTTTTTTCTTTAAGCAATTAACGTTCCTCTTTGTTAGCTAGTCTTAAGCCTTAATTCTTGCTTAATTGAACTAATTTTTATTTTGCCCAACAGAAAAGTATTTTCACGCACAAAAGAAATAAGGGCGTCACGCTCCCGTTACTTGCATTTGATCGGTATGAAAACAATTATCTCCTTGTAAAATACAAGCTCCATTCTTCAATTGTTAGACACAAAGGACTTAACTTTATTAAAAATTGGTCTGTTAAATCTTGGGGATAAACGTACATTACGCAGAAAATTCTTAAGGACGCCACGATCAGCGCGGCTCAGATTACTTTGCGGTTGTTTGTTTTGCAATATATGACGGAGATATCAACAAGGTGTTTATTATGAGTTGTTCGAAGATGTTGAAAGAGTTATATTGATGTCTAGATTTTGCAACAATCTTAAGACCGATAAGTTTACCTGCGCCAACTTGTTGAGGTGATTCAAGTCGTTGGGCATGTATGTCTAATATGTGATTAATGAATTTATGAATAAAAGTGGTTAAACACTGGCAAACTCGAGTAACGTTGAACCTCCAATAGAAAGGAATCATTTGTTGTAATTAGGTCTAAGTAAAGCTCAATTTTACAAGACATGCTCAATACAACATAATATAAATCATTAGCGAAAGCGATAAAACATTGAACATGAATATGTCCGAATCTACAACATGTTTGATCTATTAAGCATATTAATAATTAGGTATTAGGAATACATGGATAAAACTTTGATGGCATGGCCTATCAACAACAACGATCTAAAAACAGAGATGAGGTGATCTAAAACACGCAACAAAGAGATGAGGTGATCTGAAAATTGGAGAAGGGTGATTTTTATTAAATAAATTAGCACCGATGGCCATTTTACAATGCGATTTTCATTGAGTTATCACCACATGAACAAAAGTAAAATACAAAGAAACAACTCTAAATCAAATATCTGTAAGAAACAATGCAATCTATTATCCCTTCTCAAACAAAAACTAATTTACTTTCCAGCAATTAAATATTTTGTCATAATTTGAAGAACTTGAACACCTTGTCGAAGATGATCAACATACTTTGCAAGTAAAGGGCTGGTTTCATTTTCTTTAAGACTATTACTACATTCAAGAATGTATTTCATGACCTCAGCTGTATCTATAGCCATGGCTTGATAGTGTTTGACCTGAAAATCTAGTTTTGCAGCACCAAGCCTGACAGTGGCAGTATCAACGTCGATCAAATCATTTAAACAACGATCATAATAGTTTACTATCGTAAGATTATCCCCACTTTGCAATTGACCGATGAGTTTACATGTGTCTGTCATATTGTCATCAAGCACATCAAGTATGTATTCTGCAAGGTGGACAAGCTCAACACCTTTTGCTCCTCCAGGCTTTGAGTTGAGAATATTTGAACAATATGAAGGATTGGAAGCTTCTTTGCAGATGACATCTACATCAACAACTTTGGCTGAAATTGAATTGAAGGAAACAACAAATAGAATAAGAAGCACCAATAAGAGAGACGAGTATTGAGTCATTTTTTTGTTGTTTTTCTTATTATGCCTCCTTTTTTTTCCTTGTGTTTTTCTTGTTGATTTTACACATGGTTTTATATTTATGCTAGTTTTCATTGACCGAATGAAAAGTAGCATGTGGATAGATATGTTAATATTTGATATGAATTAATTATTTTAATTGCATTCTGGTCAATTACAATGAATTATAGTTAATGCAAGGTTTTCATGGAGTATGCATAATGCTCCATCTTGTCATTATAATAAAAAAAATTATCTTGTTTATTAGAAAATATCACAATTTTTAAGGTGAGGTTAATTGTAAAAAAATGGCGAGGTTATTGTTTAATTGATTTTTCTATCATCTATTTATTGTTTGTCTTTTTATATTAGTGAATGAATTTAATGACTTACCATTTTCTATTAAGGTATGTTTGTAAAAATATTCAAAAAGCTGCACCAATTAATTATTACATTTATTTTGTTGGTGGATTCTATGGGAAGGGAGCAATTAAGTCTCTCACCGATGTACCATCTATAATATACCATTAGATCTTTAAAAATGATCAAAAGGTTCAGGTTTTATTGAAAAAAAGAGAGTAGCATATATGTCTTCCTCCATCCAATCCCTACTGTCTTTTTTTTTCTTTCCAGAAAAACCTTCATCGTTCTCTTTCTTCCTTAATGTCTTCTCTTTTCCTTCACCTTTCTCTTTCCTCCTTAATGTCTTTTTCTACAAGGCTGAGAAAAGCTCAAATCAAAGAAACTTCAAACTTTTTTTTAAGGCAAAAAACTTCAAGCATTGTAACAATGGAAAGAGAAAACTCAAATCAAATAAACTTCAAACCTAGTAACAATGGTTCAAGTTTGACAATTGATTAAAAAAAAGCACAATTCAAACGAATTTCATAAGGCTGAACATTTCAGATCTAAAGATTCGTGCATAAACCTGTTTAATTTTTATTGGCAATTGATAAAAAAACACAACG
Source organism: Medicago ruthenica (assembly GCA_018208015.1). Lineage (NCBI taxonomy): Eukaryota > Viridiplantae > Streptophyta > Magnoliopsida > Fabales > Fabaceae > Medicago > Medicago ruthenica. Next base: position 64,356,081 of record CM031375.1, on the reverse strand, counting down.
ATTGAAAATCTTAAAATTTATTCAAAAGCATTTTTCCTAAATTTACACTCAGGTATAATGTTTAATATATATGAACAGTCATAATTTTTTATTTATTGTGAATATTCTAGACTAGATCATCGTTGGTGTGTTGTGTTGGCCAGAGACCACCATCCTAATGTTCATCAACTATGAGAAGATCAATCATCAACATCAAGAGATCGCTAGTTTTTGGTGGTTAGCATCCCTTTGTTGAAGAAGCCAACTAGGAGGAGGGATTGGGTGGAAAAAGGCATATGTGTTACTCTCTTTTCTTTAATGAAATCTGAACCCTTAAATCATTTTTAAAGATCTAATGGTATATTATACATGGTTCATCGGCGAGGGACTTAATTGCTCCCTCACCTTAGAATCCAACTATTTTGTTATTTTGTTATTTTTCTTTTTTATAATAAAGACTAGGGAGATTAACATTTGATATGAATTAAATATTCAAACTGTACTGTGGTCAATTACAATGAATTATCATTAACGAAAATTGTTTATTTTAAAGAAGTCCCATTTAATATGAATTAAATATTCAAATTGTAATGTGGGCAATTACTACTACAATGAATTATCGTTAATGAAGATATTTTATTTTAAAGCAGTCAGATTTTGTTGTTTTCAAACGGTGGTCAATTTTTTTCCTTAAAAAAAAATGGTGGTCAATTTTAAACATGCAAATTTGCAATCAATTATTATCACACCACCCAAAAAAATCAATTATTTATTTTTACAAAAAAAAGCAATTATTGGCACTTATTATTTCAAAAAAATAATAACATGGGCATCAAATTCTTGAGACCTACCTCAACTGTCAAATTTTGATATTGTTACCTGAGGGAAATTTTACTCTATACCCCTACATTTATACTGTCACCCCTACAAATTAACAAAAATTCCAATTTTACCCATTTTACATTTTTTTCACCCTCACTTTTAACATTTCCATATGGCATGAGTTCACCCTCCGCATAGCATGTACATGTTTCCCCAAAAAACTATTTTAAATGTTTCCGGTTTGTATTTTATGTAGTTCTCAAGAAAGCATTGTTCATACAACAAGCAATGCGAATAAACAATTAAATTTTTCTAAAAGGTTTTTGAAAAAAAATTGTTCTTTTGCTGGGGCTTATTTCTCGGTTGCTCATCATCATAACCATTGTTCCTACAACAACCAATGTTAATAACCTATTAAATCAAATAAAAGTAGGTCACCGTAATACCCCATACTCATTGTTATTAGTTGCAATTGAATCCAGAATGGATGATGAAGAAGGTCGGTGGAAAACAAAGGTCCAATTAACATTTATTAATTCAGCTCAATGAAAAGCTTAATTGAGTTACTAAGTGATCACTACAAGCAAAATCAAATTCACGGTACAATTTTCAATTCACGGTGCTCCAACCGAAAAGCTTCGACTGCGTTTTTTCAAAATCAAGATCATCCAAGAGACGGTTAGCCGATGCCCATGCAAACAAAGGGGCTCGACCACCAACAGTGAGAATTATTACATACATTAATATTACAAACTTTCACCCACCAAAAGGTATGAACTTTTACTTTATCTAATAGTTGGTAGATGGAGCTCTCCTTATTGTTGAAGAGACGGTTGTTCCTTTCAGTCCAAATGACCCACACGGTACATAACCACACGAGCTGCAAAAAAGAACGGCTAGAACGCAAACCACCGGCTAATGAAACAAACTGAATAAAATGATCCTTAACATTGGGCAGATCAGCCGAGGAAACACCGAGCCAACCCCGGACAAGACTCCATAAAGGGCCAAAACACGAGCAAAAGAGAAATAAATGCTGAGCTGATTCAAAGCCCCCACACCCTGTCACACAAGACTGGTCTTCAATAGAAATTATACCACGAGCCAACAAATTATCTTTAGATGACAAGCGATTTTGAACCAGACGCCAAGCCAAGATAGACACCTTCAAAGGTACCTGTTTGTGCCATATAAGATCCAAACAAGCGTCAACAGTAGGAATCTCCTGTTTAGAGAGCATATGATACACTCCTCGAACTGAATAACCCCCATTAGAGTCAAGCTTCCACCGCCATTGATCTGAAACATTATGCTGCAAGAGATGTCAAGTAATAAAACCCTAAGCTCCGCTAACAACTCCTCCTCCCACGCCCACAACCGCCTACGCCACTGCCACGCCTCCCCTGCAACACCCCACCCTAAGCCACACATATCTGCCACCGATATCGACTTGTTAATGGCTAAGTCAAAAAGACACCCAAACCTCTCACACAACGGCATCCCACCCAACCACGGATCAGTCCAAAAAAACGACGTGGAACCACACCCGACAGACCGAACTACGCACCCAGCAAACCACCCACCATCCGCCCCTTCTACCATAGTCTTCTAAGCTTCTCATATTCCTTCTGACGCTTTTCATATGTTCATCCTTAATGATAGATTCATTCTTTGATTCTGCACACTTGAACATATGTTAGTATTCCAATTGTTCTTCAATACTTTGTTATCATCAAAACCTTAAAGGAATTGTACAAGACCATTTTTGTCCCAACATCGTGCATTTGGGTGTTATGGAAAGAGCGCAATAACATGATTTTTAATAACAAGGCCGCATCGATGGATGAAATAGTGGACAAAGTTAAGCTGCTTTCTTTTTGGTGGTTGAAGGCGAAACATGTAATTTTTGCTTTTAGTTATCATTGTTGGTGGCTTAATCCTTTGGTGTGCTTGGGTATTGGCATGTAATTTTGCTTTGCTTTGTTTCTTGTAGTTTAACTATGTAAACTCTTCTTGCTTTCTGTTCTGGCACTCCTTGTGCTGGTCAGAGAGTGTTTTCTTTAATCTAAGTTCGATTTTGTCTTGTTAAAAAAAAATTCATGACAACAATAATATAACAAATATAACAAATTTTTTTTATCTTTTTTAATAACATCAACTATATAACATTATTATATAAAAATTTGTTTAAGGGTATAAATGGAATAAAAAAAAGTTAGCCTAGTATAGATTAGCACATGTTAATATGCAGCCGTCCATCCAAACGGACACTAAGTATATTTAAAGTTGATTAATGTGTCGAGCGGATAGAAATTAAAATAATGAAAGTGTACTTGTAAAAATAAAACGAATGAAACTACTTGAAAAAACGAAGACATAAAAATGCAATTTTTCACATTAAAAAAACATAAAAGGGAATTGAAAAAAAAAACAGAACTGAATCCCTAAAAACGTTAAATCTTTTAAATCCTAAAATCCTTCAACCAAACCTGAATTTTGCATGATAATTTTGAAGGCTAAAGCTATCCTTGATCGTATTCACCATCATAAACGATTTCGGCGGTGTTATTATCGTAGATGGCTCTCCGTCGATGTGAGCAAACGAACCATGGTTCGGCTACAGAAATGTTGAGCACCGAGAAGAAGGTGATCTCATAATCGTTTGGTAAGAGCGAGAAACCCATTCCTTTTTTTGATGAATCAGTTCTTCTTATTTCTCTTTTGTTCTTGATTTTTGGGTTACTTTCCGTTGAGCTCCGACTTGAATCCATTACGGAGATCGGCGACAATTGTTGTAAACATGTTGTTCCTTATATTAAATTTTGTGCTGGATTTATTCTTAATTTGTTGAATTCAGTGCAGTTTTGTCATTGTTGATGAAATATGTCGTTTCTTTAGGTTTGTGAGTTGAACCATCGAAGCTGTTTGCCAATTACCAGTGTGCTGCTTCGTACCTACGTTGATCAACTGATATGGTAATTTTAGTTATTGGTTTAACATCGGCTGCTCATTTGGAACCATTTATGCGTTTAGTTGATGTATAGAACTATAGATAGAAATTTATGGTTAACCATTAATAAGTTTTTCTACCATTGAAATGATTCAAATGGTTATTGTGGTGTTGGAAGGATTGTAGTTTATTAAGGTCCCTAAGTTCAGATCGTCTCATATAAAGGCCGATTGCATGGGATTCACGGTTATTATTGTAAAAAATTGATGGCACTAATCGAAATGTGTTAGTTAACAACGAATAACGTAGTCGCTGAAGTTATTGTAAATGATAGATAGATTTGAAAACAATGCATCAAATATACTTACATTGAGGAAGACCACTAAATACTTCATGGTACACTACATTTTTTGTGTATTGTACATAATTCTCATCACGCTCAACAATTAGAATTTTCAGACCCTCTGGGAAAGTCACTCTTGAAAAGGCAACATATAGTTGTCCATGACTAAATACAGGTCTTGGCAAATATAATCCCACATAATTTAATGACTGGCCTTGACTTTTGTTTATTGTCATTGCATAGCATACCTTAATTGGAAACTGCCTTCTGCGCAACAAAAAAGGCCACTTAGAGTCATTTGAAGTCAGAATAATTCTTGGGATTAGTACCTTTGAACCAACATTAGATCCTGTAATTATTTTAGCCTCTATTACTCGCTCTCCTAGATGCGTAATAATAAGTCTTGTTCCATTACACATTCCTAAGGCCGGATTGATATTCCTCAATAACATAATAGGCATTCCTTCTTTAAGCTCCAAACAATGACTTGGAAATCCATTAATATTTAAGGAGTTTAGAAATTCCACGGGATACATGAGCTCTTGATCTGATATGTTGTCAGTTGTCTTGTCAATCTCGTCTGAGCTTCTATATTGTTTTGTTTCTCCCTCAGTAAACTGAACAATATAATTATTGATCTCATCAACTGTTTCATTTAGAGGAGTGAGTATTGCCCTTTCCTTGAAATAATCTTCATCCCACAAATGGCTCTTTAATTCCGGATAAGTGTTATCTACGATTTGTTTGAGTGGATCACCCATTGGTGGGATAAGATATTGATCTGGTATTGTTGTCCATGATGCAACATCTTCTCCACGTCGCTGTGCTTCAATGTCGCCATTGCCAAGTTGAAGTAGCCATTTATTGAATTCACGTGTCACATCATGTTGTTCGCCTGTAGAGTTAGTATTTCTGACTCTCATGCTTTTGGACAATGAAAATATTGTACAATAGTCCCACAAATAAGACTTGTTGATACATGACTGAACTATATCATGTCTCCGACCTTTTGGTATTACAGAAGTATTTGCCTAAAATCTCCTCCAAGAAGAATTGTCTTTCCTCCAAATGGTTGTTCTGCCTTATTCGGAAATTTGTAACCAATTATGTCTTTAAGTGTCCTATCAAGAGCTTCAAAAGCATATCTTTTAGTCATTGGTGCTTCATCCCAGATTATCAGATCTGTTTGAACCATTAAATGAGCTAGATGAGTATTTTGGTTTATTGAGCATGTGCTGTCTTCATAGATCTCTAGAGGAATTTTAAATCTACTATGAGCGGTCCTTCCTCCAGGAAGCAATAGGGATGCAATACTTGTAAGTAATGAGATTAAAAAAAAGTTTAAAAATACATTTATGCATGCAAGCATATATATATATATATATATATATATATATATATATATTCCTATTTGAATAAAGACCGTATGTTTTTTTTATCTAAAAGAAAAGCATATGATTTTAGATAGATTATATCATATAGAAGTTACTAATTTGGTGCATATAGTAATTTGTACTAAAAAAATATGGCAATGAAGCACAGAAATAAGGGTGATACGAATTGACATATTTATAAGCACAAATAGACAACATGTTAATTTATATAAGGGTTGGAAAAAGTGATGGGTTACCTGAAGAAGCAACAGCAAGTACTATCTTTTTTTGTGACCTGAGTTTTGCAATAATTGTTCTGTATAGAAAAGTTTTGCCAGTCCCTCCATGGCCATACACGAAGTAGAGTCCACCAATATTAGTGTTGACAACATTTATAACCTTATTATATATATCAATCTGCTGTTCGTTCAACAATGGATAACATTTTTCATGTTCTTTTTTCAGCTCATCAACATTATAACCAAGCTCTTCCACAATAAGTCGGTTTTCCATGCCTTCAAAGGATTCACTATTTGGCAACGGCATTCCATCAAAATCAGAAAGGTAAGTTCCAGCACGCACCAAAATCTTGTCAATTTCAATCAAGCAGTATGATTGAATCTGTTCATCATTAAGCTCCAATCTGGAGTGTTGAAACAATATTCTCTTTTTGTAGACAATATCGTCAGACAATGTTTTCCAATTAGTTTCCCATAGTTTCCCTACATCTGCCACTTCTCCATAAAGCAAAATGGTAACAAATAACTCTCTTAATTGAGTGCATGTGGCCCACTGCGATGCCTCATTCAATGCATCATTCCACTCTCTGTTATCATTCAATAGCCCAAGAGCATTACATGTTTCTTTGAATGTCTGATAGGTCACCCCTCCCACTGTCTTTATTTCTTCATAGCTTCTTGGACCATGAACAATATTTAGTAAAATTCTGAGGTAATATCTCTCCCCGCTAGTGGGATGTGCATAATAAATTCTTCCGATTGTTCTTCCAGCTTTCCTTTTTATCCATTTTTTTATTTTTTCGTCCCAAGTAAATTTTTTAGGAAACTCAGAATACGTTAATGTACGTGCTTCCGAGCTCATTGAATTCATTTTCATCCACTCTGTAAACATGGTCGCTTCAACTCCTTCCTTTGAAATGACGTCCGACAATCGCTCTGAATCTCTTAGAGTGATTGAGTTTTCTTTTGACAAATGAAAGCTTAATCTCATAACAGCTGGATTTCGGTAGTGTATATCAAAATTGAATATCCTCCAACATGCTTCACATGCCGATACATACCTACAATGAATTATGTATAAAAGATGAAATTGTTATAAATTCATTGACCGTGTGTTTTTGTTGATAAATGTTTCTATTAGTTATTAAAATAAATTCATATGCACTCAACAGTTGTTTACTAACAGTGATTATTATTAGAGTAATCCCTATAACTACATTGACGTACCTACAATCCAAGAATGTTTTGATCTCATCAACCATTGTTATCTGAGTTGTATTTGTGCTTTTGTTGGCCAAAACATTATCTTCTATTACCATTGTTGCTCTATCTGGGCCCTTGTGAAGATATTTAAATAGGTACTTTATGGCTTTTGACTTGTTGCACCATTCAACATTTAGATGTGCTTGAAAGGCCAACAACAAACCTCGATTATATGGAACCACATACCGATTGTCTAAATTGATATCTCCTTTTTTCACATGACTTCCATCATCCCTCCTCCTATACGTCGGGAACCCATCTCTATCTATTATTGTTTGAGCGGAAAAACTTTTTGGAAATTTTCGACTGCAAATACCATCAATCATGCAGGGTGCATTTTTATTTGCACTTCCACACGGTCCATGCAACATGAATTGTTTTACCGCATTAAAACATTCTGGATCATCTTCCTTAGATGGAATTTCTGCAGTAATAATTTTATCTATGTCCTCCGGCGTGGGATACTTATTACTTGGATGCAACCAGAAGAGTATGTGTGCATGTGGTAGACCTCTTTTTTGAAACTCTATGGTGTAAATGGCTGTCAATTTGAAAAGAGAGAAAAAAAACAAATCATTATTAGGATAACATCTATGTATTATATAGATTGAATAAACAATTTGAATCATATTAATGTTTAATGTATGTCTTTGTAGAATGTGAGGGCATTTATTCTATGTACTTGAATATTTACCTGATATAATTTTGCCAAAATATTGCCCCTCCACTATGTGTTTCATTAGCTGGTCAAGCTTCATTTTAAAAACTCTTGTCTTGATGTCCGGTCTATCATCTACAGATTGGCCTGGTATTTGCTGAAGCATGTATTGAATCTCTGGCCACTTCGGATTAGCAGTAAATGTCATGAAGATATTAGGATTTCCAAATGTCCTACATATGGCCATGGCATCTTGATAATTTTGAACCATATATCGAGGGCCACCTGTAAAAGAAGATGGCAAAACAATTCTCTTCCCAGTAGCGGCAGCTATTGTATCTCCACGCACAACTGCATCGCATACATTTTTGTACAGATCTGTACGCAACACTGTCTGATTCTGTCTAACCCAGCGCAGTCTCTCTTCTTCTATTGCCGTGAATGCATCAACAACATATTGTTGGAACAATCGACCACCACAAATAAGAGTATTTGCTTCATATGGCCTTTGTTGTATCCGGTATGCATAATATTCTCTCATGGTAACCTTTTTTCTCTTTTTTTTTCTTTTCCTTTTTCCATGATTTTGAGAATAATAAATGTCTAAGTGAAATCCATCCTCACCATATGGAAATAACAAAGGATATTGCATTGCCATGAATTTTGGATGATATTCTTTTATTCTCTGCATGCCATATGTTTTATGCTCAATAACTATATCTCTTCGTCCATTTGATTCACCAAAATCTCCAACAATGAGACCAGCAATTTCTGTTGCGGTGAGTGCTGTATATTGTCTTGATTCATTTGATCTTGTGCCAATTAACCTTATGCGAACTTCTTTGTTCTCCGGTGCAGATAATCTATCTCTCGCCATTCTAAATAATTTGGCTACAGAATTATGCATGTCGAGCATATCCTTTATGTGCTGGACAATATTTGCATCAAGGTCTTGTGCAGTATTCCCACCATTCAGCGAACTCACTCGATTTTGGATCTCATTCTCTGTATCATGGACATAAAGTTGGGAGAATTTAGGTGGTTTTCCTCGGCCAGGTATGAGTCCTCCAATTCTATGATAATTTTGACCACTAATATTGTACACATACGGTCCTGGACGTAAGTTCACTGTGTTGTCTATTTTAGCACCCATGGATGTGAATGCAAAAATAGAATTATATGCCCGTATTTTTTCTCTAAATTTTACGGAGTGCCTGCCACCTTTGTAAGTTAAAAGTTCTTTCAAGTAGTCTGGTGGTTGCTTTAGAAACTCCAGCGAAACTTCCCCTTTCAGGCAACAAATAGAGAATGTTGGTTTCCTTGGTCGACGTGGTTTATCTTCTCGTTCATTATACCACATTGTGCTTCCACATTTTTCGCATTCAAAATTTGGATGGCCGAGATCCATATAAGTTTGGACATGCTCTGTAAATGAGATTTTAAAGTGAAATATTATTGGTTGTTGCAATGCTAAGTTGTTTAAAGAAATAAGTCATACTAACCATTTGTGTGTCGGAGTTCACGTGTGTTGTGGATATTTGTTGGATTCATCCTTCGGCTGTGTGTTCTAGATGCGATTGACTTAGTTTGTTGGTTGGTGTTTCCTGTTGAGAGCATATATATTGAATATTATCAGTTCACATTAGTTGGTTTTTAGAGTGTTAAACACCTAGAGTTAGAAAAGGTTATAAATGCAGCTACGGTGGTTTCATTGTGCATTTAAATATTATAATGAAATATTATAAGCCATTATTAAATTGTTTGTACAAAGAGTAAGCCAGTGTTCTGGGTTTGGCTGTCTCGCCCTGTTGGCCAGTGTTTCCTGTCGAAGAGTAAGCGGATAGAATAGAAACAGTAAGACTTAGATTTTTGTGACACCCCGACTGTATCGAGAATTGGAAAATGTTTGAACAATTAAAAAGTTAGGATATATGACTCGTGAACTATATAGTTTTTTTTTTCTTTCACCTATGGATGCTGCAAAAGTGGGGCTACGTCGCCTTGAATCAAGGATTTTGTTCTTCTGTTTGTAATATTATGAATAATAAAATGGAACCAATTAAAAATAAGAAGATTAAAAAAAATATGGGAAGTTGTTTAAATGTTAAATTGAAAAATGAAATGCATAAGACCAACCACTTGGGTGTTGTAGTTCAAACATGTTAGAGATGTTCTGGGTATTCCTATTACTGTCCTGTGCTGTTGATGTGCCTATGTTACTCTGTTGATGAGCGTCTCCTACCTTGCTCTGTTGGCTAGTGTTTCCTGCCGAAGAGTAAGCGGTTAGAATAGAAAGTAAAAATTAGATTGTTGTGACACAAAAAGCAAAGTGGAAAAACATAATATAATTTTATCTTTGCTTTCACCTATGGATGCAACAAAAGTGGGGCTATGTCGCCTTGAATCAAGGATTTGCCTCCTTTTTAATCTTGCTTGTTTAAACCCTGCAAGCCGTTGTATATTTTGTTCTTCTGTTTACAATATTAAGAACAATAAAATGGAACCAATTAAAAATAAGAAGATTAAAATGAAACATTGTAAGCTGTTTAGATGTTAAATTTAAAAATGAAATGCATAAGACCAACCACTTGTGTGTCGGATCTCAAACGTGTTACAAACGTTTTTGGTATTCCTATTAATGTCTTGTGTTGTTGATGTCCCTACGTTAACATAAGCCGTTCAAATAAGTTGGCCATTAGGCTATAAAGTTAGTGAGTTTTCATAAAGGTATAATAACCCATGCATATGTCATAAATTTTTTATTTCACCTAAAAATGCAGCAACGTTGGTTTTATTCCGCCTCAAACTGAGCACTTGCTTCCTATTCAACCTAGCTTGTCGAAACCCAGCAAGTTTTTGTTTGTGTTGATACTCTGTTTTATTATTGGGAATTATAAAATGGAACAGATTGAAAAGTAAAATATTAAAATTAACAATTTAATAACGCATATAATGTAACAAATATAAATTGAGTCAACCAAATAGCTTCGACTAACCATTTTTTTGCTGAAGTTCAAGTGTGTCATTGATATTTATCTCATTTCTTTTTCTTTTGTTATGCATCTCTGATGTGTCGTAGATATCCATTGTATTTGTCTTTCTTTTGTTGTGTTTCTCCGATGTCAGTACCTCAACATGTTCTGTAGTTTATAGTAAACATTATTAAACAATAAAAAGATTACAATAGAAGCATTATGTATGATATGGCTATTACGAAATTAATATTTGTAAAAATTGCAAGTTTAATAATTTCATATCTAGATCATAGTATAGATACATGAGATGGTTAAAATGTTAATGTGTGTAAAAATTGCTGATCATTTTATATATGAGAAGTCTAAAAGACAAATTAGTCTCAAAAAATTAGATTTATGAGAAAAGTAAAGAATTAATTAGATTTATGTGATTCATGTTTCTTTACCGGTTAAAGGAAAAAAAAAATACATTTACAACGGAAATAGAAATAACAAAGATGGTGGTATTGAACACAGGGGTGGTGGTACGTGAGAAAGGAATGAAGGTTGAAGAAAGAGAACCCAGGTGTCGGTGGTTCAGTTTAGATGCGAGAACGGAGAAGGAAGGTATTTTGATTGGATGAGAGAATTCAAGGGGCGGCAAATGTGGCTGAACATGTAAGTAATCATGGAGCTAAACTATGATATTATATAACCTTGACATGAATATTTGCATGAGTAGGAACCAACAATATATGAGAGTTAGGAATAATCCACTGTTTTTTATTGACTAAAAACATATATTGTAAAAGAAACTATGCCCCCAAACTATTATACTACACTTTTATTGATTTTTATAAACAGGTGAATACACAATATCTGAATCAAAATCGATTTTTATATATCTCCTTATATTCTATATTCATTTGGCAAGGAAAGAAAGTTAAAATTATTTTTGAAGTCATTTTTTAAATCAAATAATAATTCAGCACACCTACGAAAAAAGTTATTTTTAATAAAAAATATTTAAAAATGTCTAATCAAACGCACGGGTTATATATCTAACTTTTTTTTTTGTAGCACATAGACATGTCAAAAACAAAAACTTGAGTCTTGCGCTTATTTTAAAAAACTGAGTTTTATGATATTCATTACATTCCGATCTGTATAAGAAAAATTATGTTATCAAATTAAACAATACTACCCAAAGCTATATAAGTTGAAGCCATTAATAAGAATTTTCTCAATTAAGAACCGCCCTTAGGTATATGTTGTTTATCATCATTGCTATGAAATTTGCCTTATTATCATCAGCACTTCAAATATTTGTAAAAAAAAAAAAATTAGCGCTTCAAATATAGTTAACAAAATGTGCTGAATGTTTAGAAGGCAATACACACACAACACACACGGGTAGTAATTCATTTACCAATTTTTTATATGTTTACTCCAAATATCATGGTCATCAAACATTAATAGGAACAATATTCATCGAATTACATGATTAAAGGTGCCTTATATCAGACACAGTTGATTGACTACCAAGAAAACAAAAGGATATAAACCACATAAAAACAAATAACACTCTTGCTAAATGAAGAGTTTTACTACGCATGCAATAACTCAATAATTAAAAAACAGAATGAGGCAAGTGAAGGGTTGCAGATGGATTACAATTACAAACTACTAACATATCAAGTGAAGTTTTGTTAAAGTATCCAAGATGCAAGTTTATGATACCTTCATGCGATAACCAAGATGCAAACGAAGAATTGTACAGAAATTAGAAACGAAACAAAGTGAAAGTATCTGGGAGAAATTATGATACCTTTTTAGGCATGAGATGAAGCATACATTTCTGAGAGCTTTAATAGCTCTTTCAAGAGCCTCAGGATCAAATCTAGAAGATGTTGTCCTTGGAATTAAATGGTTGCGGAGGGAGATGATATTTTATGTGCAGACGGTAACAATTTTTTCTTGCATCAATCAGATGGAGTTTATACAGGCAAAGCAACATAAATGGTTCCAAAATTAAAGAAATTTTAAAACTTACCTGGACAAAATTGAAAACTCGTATTCCATTATTGGTTTCCTCTTAAGCTTCTCATTTTTTCCTTGTGTTCATATGATGTTTCTCCTCCACTTTGCTTTCCCATTATTTCGAAATTGAGTCAACCAATCTTTCATACTAATGTCATCTGGCTTTCTCTCTTTTCTTTTAATCACTCTTTCATAACTTTTTTTTTGGGGGCACTCTTTCATCTTTAGAGTTACATCCCTACAATTTCAATGCATTTCACTGGTTTTTAAAAAAACACGACACATGGTAACATACCAGGATTTTAAATGACTATTAACATGGAAAAAAGGTATTGTGTCCAATTTATTCCTTTGGCTAATTTATGAGTTACAGTTTCTATTAATTACCAATCCAACATTGCATTTTAACGTGCAAGTGGAGTGATTGCAATGTAGACTTTTCAAGTTCCAAAAGCTGCAACATAGCATAATCATCATTTTTCTTTTGAGGGAAATAAGCATCATTGCTATGATAAAAATGAATTATTAAGTAATATTTATTCATTAAATAATAATAAGAAATCTCTCACTCTTCCACTATCCTGGTTTTTATTTGTGTCGATATACCTCTCCTAAAATATATTCATTTCTAATTCATCTCATCTTTCATTCATAACATTGATATCAATAATATGATGTTACAAAGCTGAAAAAAATGCATTTCTGCAACATTTATGATGTTTTATGCCATGAAGATGAAAAAATGATATCTAATAATATGGTATGTTACGAAAATCAATGGATACATCAACAATAATAATAATAAGTAATTAATAGGATGATCATTAGTATGTATCAATTTATTTTACTATTTTCATAAATATAATAATTTTTTGACTAAATATAAAAATATTTGCATTTAAAATATAATTTTATTGGTTTTTTTTTTTTGTAATTTGTAATATTTTTCTACTAAAACTACTTTGTCATTCTATCTCCATAATATTAAAATATGTAAGTTGAAACCTTTCATAAAAATAAAAATTATTACATGAGCTTTAACATTTAAGTATTCTATATATTTTAAATGTATATAAACAGGATAAATGTATTCTATACATTTTAGTATTCAATATATTTTAAATGTATTCTGTATATTTTAAGTGTGAAAATAAATATAGACTCTTGTCTTGACAGTTCATTTAAACTAAATTCTAAAATTGATCCTAGGTACCTAGGTAAGTTAGTATTTAAGTTAGTATTTTTATTTATTTTTGGTTGGCCTAATACAACTTGTGTAATTATTATGGTATGATATTTAGTTAACTTATATGTGGTTATTCTATAGGCACATATAGGAGTGCTTCAATGCTATTTTATTGTAGTTAGAAGACACATATATGAGTCTTTGATTTTATAAAAACACATAAACCAACAATGTAATCTAGGCCAAAGACAAAATAATTGAAAAGACAATATCATAAAAAAAAAAAACTCCTCAAAATAGTAGGAATCCACAACTTTATTTATTAGAGGAACATAAACTAAACAATGTAAAACTCTTCAAAAACAAATATTCTTCAGTCCCTAGCAGCCAACTTATAAATCTTCTAAATCTTCCATCTGGTCCTTATCACCTGATTCTTTGTAGAGTGTAATTTTTAAAATTCTGCAAGTGTTGTTTTAGCAATGCATTAGACAATGATACATCTTACATTAATTTTATCCTCTTCTGCAAATATCGTGTCTTAACGTCAAGTGTTGTCCTCTTTCTCAATCTGAAATTTGTAAAATATCATCAATAAGTATGTATTTCATAATTTTTGGTGAACAATAAATGAATGAAAACATGATACCATTCACCTTAACAATTGGCTCGAGAATCTTTGTCTTCAAAATATATGTGAGCATTACAAAAAAATAAAACCCCTCAAAATACAACATTATAAACCAACAATGTAATTAAGGTCAAAGTCAACATAGGTCCAAAGACAACATCCATAAAAAAACACAATATCCAAAAAAAGACACAAACCAACAATGTAGTCTAGACAAAATAGTTCAAAAGACAAAGTTCTAAAAAAAAACAAAACCTCCAAAAAACATAAACTAAACTATGGAAAACACTTCAAAAGTAAATCTTCTTCAATCCTTAGCAGCCAACTTCTCAATCTTCTAAATCATCCACATCTTCAATTTGGTCCTTATCACCTGATTCGATGTCAGAGTGCAATCTGAAAAAATCCGCAAGTGTTTTTTAGCTTACATTTATAGCTTACATATTTACATGGTTAAATGCATTAGACAATGATACATCTTACATTAATCTTCTCCTCTTCTTCTGCAAATCTGGTGCATTAATGCTAAGAGATCCACTTGAGGAAGAACACACAATGTCAATGTTGTCTTCTTTCTCAATCTGAAATTTGTAAAATCACATCAAGAATTATGTATATAATGATTTCCAACAGTGAAGAACAAACGAATGAAAACATGATATCACTAATCACCTTAACAATTGGCTTCAGAATCTTATGTGCTGTGAAACTTTGTATTCCACGACGTTCAAAGTAAGAGCCCAGCTTAACTTGAAAAATATGTTTTGAACCAATGATATGATGGAGCTGTTTAGGCAGATCAGAGTCACGTCCATTTTGCTATCCAAACAAAAAGGAATGGAATGTAAGTTGAGAAAACAATTAACTCTTATTTTATGTTCCCAATAAAAAAACGCAGATAAACACTGTAACACCCATAATAAGATTGCCTAGGATCTTATACGAGTATTAAAATTTCGTACTGGATACATTAATTTACAATATAAAAAGTTCGTTCTGAATATTACATCATATAGTAACATTACAATCCATAGTTTATACAATTCCTTTTTGATACATGTACATTAGAAGTACAACAACATATAAAACAGTCAAACTATAAACATATAACATCAGCACGATCAGTCCGTAGCCTTCTCCTTACCCTTGTTGTGTGCTGCCTGTGATCCTGCCTATGAACCTGCACCAGAAGGAATGGGATGAGACATAATGTCTCAGTGAGCTCTACCCAACCTACTCTTGGCAACCACAGGGAACCTAGGGTCGCCATGCCTACCTTGGCAATTTAGGGGAATTCTAGAATCGCCAAGTCTTGTAAACCTGCCTATAACTTTAACTATAACCTGCCTGTAACTGTAAACTTCCTGTGACTATAACTTTAACTATAACTGTAAAACATAATACAAACAAAGTGTTTTATGTTAGCTGTTAGCGTTGAACAATCAATTAATCTGAGTTCATTTTACGGAGTGCATCAGGGTGGAGTAATCCCGAAGTACATCTCCCTATGACCCGATGAAATTCCTGACAATCAGGCTAACACCGGACTCCCTATGAAACGTGTGGACAACCCTCTCGGAGAAGTCCCATCCGGCGAATCCCGGAGTCTGATGAACACGCCCTATGACTGTGAAACGTGCGAACACGCCATTATCTTTGATATAATTCTTTTACTTTAACATATGAACATATAATCTGTTACTATAATCATAAAACATTCCTGTAACATATAACCTATAACCTATGATTCTTGGCTTATCGTTCTCATAAGCCACCTATAATCGTTGGAGAACCAACACTATAAACCTATCTGTAGCTATGATTGTCGAAGCACTCCCATTGCCCATGTATTCCAAAAGAATACGTCTATAACCTTGTTCACCTATTTAGGTTCTCAAATTATCAAGCCATATGCCTCTCTTATTAATCTATACATCCCCTAAGGAAGAGGTCCTCTAATACTTAATAGAGATACATAGCCATTGTACGTTGCTTAATGAGTTTGAAGTAGTATTGGACGGCTGGAATGGTGCAAGTAAAGAAGAAAAACAAGCTGTTCCTGTGTGCTATGGAATCGTGACACGATTTGGAAATCGTGTCACGATTTTCTACCCAGAAATCGTGTTATACTCTGCCTGTAAAATCGTGACACGGTTGCAGAATCGTGACACGATTTTACCTGCAGTTGGACAGCATAGGGCAATTTCAAAACATGATTTTCACCATTCTTGGCACAACCAAACATACTCAAACATCATACAGCTTAAGGCATAATTCTAAGGCATATAAACAGCTTATATCATGTATGATCAAGGAATCACTATCAAAAGAACTTATGGCACTATAACCTCAAATTGATCATAAACTATAAACATCAAAGCTTTGACAAGGTGGGTTCTAAAACCCCTAGGAGCTCACCTTAAACTTCAATAGATGCTAGCTAAATTCAGAATTCCAAAGCCCTAGCTTCAATCTCAAAGCCTCTACTCAAGAGAGCTTCCTATCCTTGGCTTTCCTTCTTCTTCTTGCTCCAAAATTTCACCAAAACAAGCTTGTTTGGAACACAAGTGTTTAGGAAGGAGTTTAATTCTTTAAGGGGTGATGATTGATGGGATGATGATGGTGAGGATGGGGCGAAAATGAGGGAGAAGGTAGGAGAAAAATTCAGTTTTGCTTACTAGAGAAAAATGAGATAAACATGGGAAATTTTCATATAAATCCAAATGGGTCCTTTCCCCTTTATTACAACTTTGCCATTGACACTTATTTACTAAAAAGCCATGCTTGCTTATTAAGTTTCTACACTATTAACCGTTACATCTAAGCGGGATATTACACTCTACCCCCCTTAAAGAAATTTCGTCCTCGAAATTTAGAAATTACCTGTAAAAAGATGTGGATAGCCCTCCAGCATCTCTGATTCCAATTCCCATGTAGCTTCACCGTAGGGAGAACCTTTCCATATGACTTTAACAATTGGAATCTCTTTGTTCCTCAATGCTTTGACATCACGTTCAATAATCCGTTCCGGTTCGGGCCGAAAAGTCAAATCTGATCTCAAGTCGATGGTTTCCAACTCTACTGGTTGGTGAGGATCAGGAATGAACTTCCTTAACTGTGAAACATGGAAAACATCATGTAATCCTGACATCGCCGGGGGCAGAGCCAATTGGTAAGCTGCTGGTCCGACACGTTTGAGTATCTGAAATGGCCCAATAAATCTTGGACTCAATTTCTTTGTCCTGTAAACACCTCGAAATCCCAGCTTAGGGGTAACTTTCAGGAAAACATGATCTCCCACTTCGAACTCTAGAGGTCTTCGCCTCTTGTCCGCATAACTCTTCTGTCGACTTTGAGCAGTTCTGATCTTATCCTGAATGGATTTAATCTTTAAAGTGGTCTCCTGGATAATCTCAGGTCCCAGAATACTTTTATCTCCAACCTCTGACCAACAAAGCGGTGTTCTACACCTTCTGCCATACAGTGCCTCATAAGGTGCCATTCCGATACTAGAATGGTAACTGTTATTATAAGAAAATTCAATTAAAGGCAGATGGTTATTCCAACTTCCTCCATCCTCTAAAATGCATGCACGTAGCATATCCTCTAACGTCTGAATAGTTCTCTCAGATTGTCCATCTGTTTGAGGATGATGGGACGTACTCAACTTTAACCTTGTTCCCAAAGCCTTTTGAAAAGCTTTCCAAAAGTGAGAAGTGAAGATAGGGTCTCTATCCGAAACAATACTGGTTGGAACACCATGCAATTTCACAATCTCTGCTATGAACAATTCTGCATATTGAGCAGCTCTGTACGTAGTCCTAACCGGCAAAAAGTGAGCAGACTTAGTTAACCGGTCGACAACTACCCAAATTGAATCATGTCCCCGCTGTGTCCGAGGTAACCCTGTTACAAAATCCATAGATATCTCTTCCCATTTCCATTGAGGAATTTCTAATGGTATAAGCATCCCCGCAGGCCTCTGATGTTCAATCTTTACTTGTTGACACACAATACATCGTGATACGAATTCCGCAATATCGGTCTTCATCCCCGGCCACCAATAATCCTTCTTTAAATCTTGATACATTTTAGTGGTACCTGGGTGAATACTGAAACTACTCTTGTGTGTCTCTTCCAAAATCAACCTTTTTAAATTAGCATCATTAGGAACACAAACTCTACCATCAAACAGCAGAGTACCATCCGATGCCCTAGAAAACTCTGACTGCCCAAACCTCCTCTGGAGGTCCATATCCGATTCTTGAGCTTGTGTGATTCTGGACCGCAGATCACAAGTAACTTCTAATCTTTGCAACAAGATGCCATCACCCATCTCTGTAACGCTGAGATTAAGATCTCTAAATTTCTCATACAACCCACAAGTGTGCATCAGCACTTCTGCTCTCATCAAAGATTTCCTGCTTAAGGCGTCAGCAACTACGTTCGCCTTTCCCGGGTGATACTTTAATTCAAAATCAAAATCCTTTAAGTATTCCATCCATCTTCTCTGTCTCATGTTCAGTTCCCGTTGATCGAACAAATACTTTAAACTTTTGTGGTCACTGAACAAGTCAAACTGTGCTCCATATAAATGGTGCCTCCATACTTTCAAAGCAAAAACTATTGCTGCCAACTCGAGGTCATGAGTGGGGTAATTTTCTTCATGAGATTTAAGTTGCCGAGAAGCATAAGCTATTACATTACCTTCTTGCATGAGCACACTGCCCAGTCCTTTAGAGGACGCATCACAATAAACAACATATTTCTTCTCGGGATCCGGTATTGCTAGTACTAGAGCCTTGGATAATTTCTTCCTCAAAGTCCGGAAACTTTTCTCACAATCTTCGTCCCAGACGAAAGGCACATCTTTCCTCGTGAGGCGTGTCAAAGGCAAAGCAATCTGTGAAAATCTCATAATAAATCTTCGGTAGTAACCTGCTAAACCCAGGAAACTCCGAACTTCTGCTACATTCACTGGTCTGGCCCAATTAAGGACAACTTCGACTTTAGATGAGTCTACTGACACTCCTCCTTTAGAGATAACATGGCCTAAAAACTGAATTTCCGATAACCAAAATTCACATTTGCTGAATTTTGCATATAACTGATTTTCTCTGAGAATGTCCAAAACAATCCTCAGATGATGAGCATGTTCCTGTGAGTCCTTTGAATATATCAAAATATCATCAATGAAGATTACCACAAACTGATCCAGGTAAGGCTGGAAAATTCTATTCATGTAGTCCATAAACACTGCTGGAGCATTAGTCACTCCAAACGGCATAACCAGAAATTCATAATGTCCGTAACGTGTTCTGAACGCCGTCTTAGACACATCTGACGATTTGATACGAATCTGGTGATATCCTGATCTGAGATCAATCTTTGAAAATACTGCTGCTCCTTTAAGTTGATCCAAAAGATCATCAATCCTTGGTAGCGAATACTTATTCTTAATTGTTACTTTATGCAGCCGACGGTAGTCAATACACAATCTCATGCTACCATCCTTCTTCTTAACCAACAACACTGGTGCACCCCAAGGTGACACACTAGGCCTGATAAAATGTTTCTGAATTAAGTCCTCTAACTGAGATTTTAATTCCTTTAACTCTGACGGTGACATTCTATACGGCGCCACTGATACTGGCTCCGATCCTGGGATGAGATCAATAGAAAACTCAACTTCTCGTTCTGGGGGTAAATTGATTATCTCAGAAGGAAAAACATCTAGATAATCACTGACAACAGGAATGTCACTGGGACTCACTTCTGATTCTGAAGTCACAGTAACCATTACATAAAAACCCCTATCCTGAGCACACATAAGCTGGGTAAGCTGATGAGTGCGGTTAATTAACTCTGATAAAGCCACACCTTCGGTCGTATCATCTGTAGGCATAAAAATACACTTTTCCGCACATCCAATGTACACATGATTAGCAGAAAGCCAATCCATTCCTAGGATCACATCAAGTTGTATCATGGGAAGACACACCAAATCTATGTAGTATGTCTTGCTAGATACAGTGATCAGACAATTTTCACATATAAAACTAGCTACAACTCCACCCTCTGTAGCGGTAGATACCGTCATAGGAGGAATCAATGGTGACATAGACAACTGTAATGCTTCTACACACTTGTAAGAAATAAAGGAACATGTTGCACCACAATCAAAAAGCACTTTAACTGGATTCTGGCCTAAGTAACACATACCAACAATTAAATCTTCATTGGCCAAAGCCTTCTGGCCATCAAGGGAGTACACCCTGCCTTTACTTGTAGTAGTCCCTTCAGCTCCACTTTTACCTCTTCTTTCTGGACAATTTGCTAAAACGTGCCCCGGCTGCCTACACCCGAAACACACACCTGTTTGCCTCATGCATTCACCGTAATGCAATTTCCCACAATATTTATAAGCAGCACTCGCCTGGTGTGGAAACGACTGCTTACCCCTCTTAGGGGAGCCCTTAGGCTTATTCTCATGGTACCTATCTTGAAACTTGCCCTTTCTCTTTTCAAATAGTGCAGCTTTCTCTTTAGTGGTCTTAGCAAAACCTGCTTCAGCAACCAAACTGTCGTGAACCATTTCGTCATAACTGATATTTCTTTGAAGGCTCAGTGCTGTATCAATTTCACCTCTCAACCC
Source organism: Medicago ruthenica (assembly GCA_018208015.1). NCBI lineage: Eukaryota > Viridiplantae > Streptophyta > Magnoliopsida > Fabales > Fabaceae > Medicago > Medicago ruthenica. The sequence goes on along the minus strand of CM031375.1, from coordinate 64,334,988 downwards.
ACGCCTATACTGATTCATCTTCCAGTTCTCATTACCGGCATACTCGTTGTGAGAGGAGTAGTACGACAACTCTTCAAACTTTTTGGTAAACTCAGTGACTGACATGCCACCTTGTTTCAACTCAAGGAACTCTTGTTCTTTCTTTACTTTGTAGGACATCGAGATATACTTCTCTAGCATTGCTTCCTTGAAGTTATCCCAATTAATCTCAATGTCATTTGCTATCATTCGGCGTTGAGCAGATTCCCACCAATCTTCTGCTGCGCCTCTGAACTGGTTGGTAGCCAACAATACCTTACTCTCTTCTGGGCACTCCACCATCCGGAACACTTTCTCAATCTGCTTTAGCCATCTCTTGGCTTCTGGAGGTTCACCTTCCCCATTAAACTCAGAAGGGTGGTTTCTGTTAAATTCCCGGAAGGACGGATTTGCCACTACTGGTGGTGGTGTCTGCTGCTGAGCACCTTGTCCTTGGTGCATCATCTCCATCCATTCATGCTGAGTTTGAGCCTGCTGTTGGGCTTGCTGCTGCATCATAAGCATCATCTGTTGATGCTGTAATGCAGCCTGAGCTTGCTGCTCTTGATACTGTTGCTGCAACGCCTGCTGCTGTTGCATCATTTGAGCCCAAAAATTCATATTAGGGTCTCCTCCGGCTTCCTCAGCATTGGCCTGATTTACTCTAGGCCTGCCAGGACCTCTTCTCCTCCCGGACATCTTATCCTAACTGTCATACACAAGTCAAAGTGATCAGTTTCAACCAGATATAACATTTAGAATAATGTCCCGGATCCAAGAGATCCACAAACTTGAATTGTATTTTAATGACCCAAGGCACGGTCTGAATCGACCTGCTCTGATACCAAATTGTAACACCCATAATAAGATTGCCTAGGATCTTATACGAGCATTAAAATTTCGTACTGGATACATTAATTTACAATATAAAAAGTTCGTTCTGAATATTACATCATATAGTAACATTACAATCCATAGTTTATACAATTCCTTTTTGATACATGTACATCAGAAGTACAACAACATATAAAACAGTCAAACTATAAACATATAACATCAGCACGATCAGTCCGTAGCCTTCTCCTTACCCTTGTTGTGTGCTGCCTGTGATCCTGCCTGTGAACCTGCACCAGAAGGAATGGGATGAGACATAATGTCTCAGTGAGCTCTACCCAACCTACTGTTGGCAACCACAGGGAACCTAGGGTCGCCATGCCTACCTTGCCAATTTAGGGGAATTCTAGAATCGCCAAGTCTTGTAAACCTGCCTATAACTTTAACTATAACCTGCCTGTAACTGTAAACTTCCTGTGACTATAACTTTAACTATAACTGTAAAACATAATACAAACAAAGTGTTTTATGTTAGCTGTTAGCGTTGAACAATCAATTAATCTGAGTTCATTTTACGGAGTGCATCAGGGTGGAGTAACCCCAAAGTACATCTCCCTATGACCCGATGAAATTCCTGACAATCAGGCTAACACCGGACTCCCTATGAAACGTGTGGACAACCCTCTCGGAGAAGTCCCATCCGGCGAATCCCGGAGTCTGATGAACACGCCCTATGACTGTGAAACGTGCGAACACGCCATTATCTTTGATATAATTCTTTTACTTTAACATATGAACATATAATCTGTTACTATAATCATAAAACATTCCTGTAACATATAACCTATAACCTATGATTCTTGGCTTATCGTTCTCATAAGCCACCTATAATCGTTGGAGAACCAACACTATAAACCTATCTGTAGCTATGATTGCCGAAGCACTCCCATTGCCCATGTATTCCAAAAGAATACGTCTATAACCTTGTTCACCTATTTAGGTTCTCAAATTATCAAGCCATATGCCTCTCTTATTAATCTATACATCCCCTAAGGAAGAGGTCCTCTAATACTTAATAGAGATACATAGCCATTGTACGTTGCTTAATGAGTTTGAAGTAGTATTGGACGGCTGGAATGGTGCAAGTAAAGAAGAAAAACAAGCTGTTCCTGTGTGCTGTGGAATCGTGACACGATTTGGAAATCGTGTCACGATTTTCTACCCAGAAATCGTGTTATACTCTGCCTGTAAAATCGTGACACGGTTGCAGAATCGTGACACGATTTTACCTGCAGCTGGACAACATAGGGCAATTTCAAAACATGATTTTCACCATTCTTGGCACAACCAAACATACTCAAACATCATACAGCTTAAGGCATAATTCTAAGGCATATAAACAGATTATATCATGTATGATCAAGGAATCACTATCAAAAGAACTTATGGCACAATAACCTCAAATTGATCATAAACTATAAACATCAAAGCTTTGACAAGGTGGGTTCTAAAATCCCTAGGAGCTCACCTTAAACTTCAATAGATGCTAGCTAAATTCAGAATTCCAAAGCCCTAGATTCAATCTCAAAGCCTCTACTCAAGAGAGCTTCCTATCCTTGGCTTTCCTTCTTCTTCTTGCTCCCAAATTTCACCAAAACAAGCTTGTTTGGAACACAAGTGTTTAGGAAGGAGTTTAATTCTTTAAGGGGTGATGATTGATGGGATGATGATGGTGAGGATGGGGCAAAAATGAGGGAGAAGGGAGGAGAAAAATTCAGTTTTGCTTACTAGAGAAAAATGAGATAAACATGGGAAATTTTCATATAAATCCAAATGGGTCCTTTCCCCTTTATTACAACTTTGCCATTGACACTTATTTACTAAAAAGCTATGCTTGCTTATTAAGTTTCTACACTATTAACCGTTACATCTAAGCGGGATATTACAAACACTATATTGAATTTAAGATAGAATGTAACACACATTTTCTAAATTTGAGGTGAGGTCATCTAGCTTAAGTTGTGGCAATTGTTGTGCAACTTCGTCAAACAATACAAATATTGTTGAGTCCGTAGAGTCGTTGACTTGAAGCTCCAAACGGTACCTATAGAGATTTATTGTAATTACTTCAAGCAACATGTATCGAAATTGGGGAAAAAAATAATTACTTCAAATGACCTCACCTAATCTTTGGATAGTCGACTTTTTTAGTACAATGCCTACAATTGAAGTTTGTCTCAGTGGTAGTCACAATTTTTCTACAATGAGGGCAAGAAACATAATACAATCCATTTTTTAGCAGGATGTCATCAACTGTTGCAACACAGTTATAGACAACAACACCCTGCAAGTAAAGTTGAAAGTAAGCACATAGTGATAAAACAAAAAATTAGGTTCAAAGAATATTTAACCAAGTGTTGACCTGATTAACTCCCGAAACTACCATTGATAAAAGCTCAGATATAGTCTTCACATCAATAGTAGTAGAAGACAAATCTTCAGTTGCTTTAACAACACTGGTTTTTCCCCTACAACGATGCAACAACACATAATTAGAAAATAGGCAACATAATATAAACCTAAGTATTTAAACATTAGTAAAATGACGCACTTTGACGACGAAATTAGATCAGCAACTTCAGGGGTGTCTATGTTGATATAAATTGTTGTGGATCTTGAAGACGAAGCATAAAGCTCACCTACAAAAATATATCACATATGGTGTGGTTAAAGAGAGGGTTAGTTGAATATTAAATGTTATGCTATGATTGGTTACCTTGGTACTGTTTCACCAAAGTGGAGGTAAAAATTGTCACATTTGGCTTAGGAGCAGCATGCATCTGATCTTTCAATTTTTGATTAAACATCGAAGCATAGTCATCCCATAGTGTTACCTTCAAGATATTCCCACTGCCAAAAGTTTCAAAGGATTAAAAAGTTTGTTAATTGATTTTTGTGGTAAACTGTTATATGCAACAAATGGAGAATTAAATCACGGGGAACAAATTATGTTGCACCTTCTATCTCCCAAATGAAGTGACAGCATGTCAATTTTCCCGTTGACAGTTGTTTTCTCCTCAATTGGACCCACATCAATTATAAATCCAATCACACCTGTTTTGCACAAAAGTGTTACATTCTTTACACAATATAATAGATGTGTATGACATTTAATATCTTGATAAACCAACCTGCTAACACCTTTTTCCCACAACGTTTGGCCAGATCATTGAAATTAACAAATTCAAAGATATAGCGAGGGATTGTGCTGTCATCTGAGCCCTCCTCAGTCACAATTGTGCCACCATAGAAATGAAGCATCGAGGAATTGTTTTCAACTACAACATATTTCTCCTTATTTTTTGAGACCTCAAAGCGCGAAATGACATATATCTTTCCTTCTTGCAAGACTTTCTTCAATGATGGTGAGAACTTCCTTGGTATTGTAGCATGAATGCAATTTGCCTAGAAAATATTCGTAAATAGGAAGTTAACAAAGATTATTTGTGAAGGAACAACAATATAATATTATGAGCACTGACAAACACCTTCTCATCAATTAGCACCATATCTGTACTAATTATTTCCTTTTTTTTTGTTATATTAAGCGTGTCCCACATGCGTGCTATCCTAACTTTGATCCTGGTATCAAGGGCAGCATTTGAGAGTTCGTTGAGAAAGGTATGCACACCACTATTGTTGACTTCTCCAACCCTGTAAAAGTGAAGAACATGAAATAAGATTAGATCAGAACATCTAAAGACAATGGATTATGAGGAAAAGTGCAGGAGAGTGGTTTACTTGGTTCCAATGACATCAATGGCAGACATGGCAGTGAAGCAAAGAGATTATGAGGGAATCAATGAAATTATACGGATAGATGGGACAAAATGAGTAGAAAAGGAATAACACCAGTGCTGGTTATATAGGTGTGAGGCAAATACTATCACTGAAATAGTTTTAGACCGTAACATTTTTTTTAGGCTGTGAAGGAATGTAAAGAGGCACACCCAAATTGAAATTGCTAGGCTTTATGTTGTTAGGGGTTTAAACATGTAACAGTGCATGTTTGTTACTTGTTTATTTATTTATTTATATCTTTGGTCATATAAATTAAAAATTTGTGAACATTGATCAGTGTGGCCATTATTTTGTGTGGTACGGCACATTAAAGATGTAAAATAAGAATGAAGAATTGGAAAATTTTATGTAGTGGCCATTTATTTTTGTATTAACCTGTCTTCCATGATAAGTCATTAAACTCTATAGGGAGTTACAATAACAAATAATTGACAGGTACATAATTTTTGTGTGGTACGGCATATCAAAGATGTAAAATAAGAATGAAGAATTGGAAAAATCTATGTAGCATGTATTTATTTTTGTATTAACCTGTTCCATGATGAGTCATTAACCTCTATAAGGAGTTACAATAACAAATAATTGACAGGTGCATAATTTTGGTAAAAAGGAGTTACACATAAAATTGCCAGCCGCATACAATAAAAGTAATAAGTAAGAGGTGTAACTGACCATTACTGTGTATATGTAACATATAATATTAGGAGACATAAATAATGAATAATGAACAGAATTAAAAGTTAAAAAAGCAAGGAGAATGCATAAAAGAAAATAGTTAGAAAGGGGGGGGGGGGGGGGCATTGTTAAGATGACACATAAGCAAAATGTAGGTTAGAATACATGTATATAGAGATTTTCACGCACAAAAGAAATAAGGGAGTCACGCTCCCGTTACTTGCATTTGATCGGTATCAACATCAGAAAACAATTATCTCCTTGTAAAATACAATCCCCATTCTTCAATTTTTAGACACAAAGGACTTAACTCTATTAAAAATTTGTTTGTTAAATCTTGAGGATAAACGCATATTACGCAGAAAATTCTTAAGGACGCCACGATCAGCGCGGCTCAGATTACTTTGCGGTTGTTTGTTTTGCAATATTTGACGGAGGTATCAACAAGATGTTTATTCTGAGTTGTTCGAAGATGTTGAAAGAGTTATATTGGTGTCTAGATTTTGCAACAATCTTAAGACCGATAAGTTTACCAGCGCCAACTTGTTGAGGTGATTCAAGTCGTTGGGCATGTATGTCTAATATGTGATTAATGAATTTATGAATAAAAGTGGTTAAACACTACAGGGCAAACTCGAGTAACATTGAACCTCCAATAGAAAGGAATCATTTGTTGGAATTAGGTCTAAATAAAGCTCAATTTTACAAGACATGCTCAATACAACATAATATAAATCATTAGCGAAAGCGATAAAACATTGAACATGAATATGTCCGAATCTACAACATGTTTGATCTATTAAGCATATTAATAATTAGGTATTAGGAATACATGGATAAAACTTTGATGGCAGGGCCTCTCAACAACAACGATACAAAAACAAAGAGATGAGGTGATCTGAAACATGCAACAAAGAGATGAGGTGATCTGAAAATTGGAGAAGAGTGATTTTTTTTTTAAATAAATTAGCACCGATGGCCATTTTACAATGCGGTTTTCATTGAGTTATCACCACATGGACAAAAGTAAAATACAAAGAAACAACTCTAAATCGAATATCTGTAAGAAACAATGCAATCTATTATCCCTTCTCAAAAAAAAACTAATTTACTTTCCAGCAATTAAATATTTTGTCATAATTTGAAGAACTTGAACACCTTGTCGAAGATGATCAACATACTTTGCAAGTAAAGGGCTGGTTTCATTTTCTTTAAGACTATTACTACATTCAAGAATGTATTTCATGACGTCAGCTGTATCTATAGCCATGGCTTGATAGTGTTTGACCTGAAAATCTAGTTTTGCAGCACCAAGCCTGACAATGGCAGTATCAACGTCGATCAAATCATTTGAACAACGATCATAATAGTTTATTATCGTAAGATTATCCCCACTTTGCAATTGATCGATGAGTTTACATGTGTCTGTCATATTGTGATCAAGCACATCAAGTATGTATTCTGCAAGGTGGATAAGATCAACACCTTTTGCTCCTCCAGGCTTTGAGTTGAGAATATTTGAACAATATGAAGGATTGGAAGCTTCTTTGCAGATGACATCTACATCAACAACTTTGGCTGAAATTGAATTGAAGGAAACAACAAATAGAATAAGAAGCACCAATAAGAGAGACGAGTATTGAGTCATTTTTTGTTGTTTTTCTTATTATGCCTCCTTTTTTTTCCTTGTGTTTTTCTTGTTGATTTTACACATGGTTTTATATTTATACTAGTTTTCATTGACCGAATGAAAAGTAGCATGTGGATAGATATGTTAATATTTGATATGAATTAATTATTTTAATTGCATTCTGGTCAATTACAATGAATTATAGTTAATGCAAGGTTTTCATGGAGTATGCATAATGCTCCATCTTGTCATTATAATAAAAAAAATTATCTTGTTTATTAGAAAATATCACAATTTTTAAGGTGAGGTTAATTGTAAAAAAAAGGTGAGGTTATTGTTTAAATGATTTTTCTATCATCTATTTATTGTTTGTCTTTTTATATTAGTGAATGAATTTAATGACTTACCATTTTCTATTAAATGTTTGTAAAAATATTCAAAAAGTTGCACCAATTAATTATTACATTTATTTTGTTGGTGGATTCTATGGTGAGGCAGCAATTAAGTCTCTCTCCGATGTACCATCTATAATATACCATTAGATCTTTAAAAATGATCAAAATATTCAGGTTTTATTGAAAAAAAGAGAGTAGCATATATGTCTTCCTCCATCCAATCCCTACTGTCTTTTTTTTTCTTTCTAGAAAAACCTTCATCGTTCTCTTTCTTCCTTAATGTCTTCTCTTTTCCTTCATCGTTCTCTTTCTTCCTTAATGTCTTTTTCTACAAGGCTGAGAAAAGCTCAAATCAAAGAAACTTCAAACTTTTTTTTAAGGCAAAAAACTTCAAGCATTGTAACAATAGAAAGAGAAAACCCAAATCAAATAAACTTCAAACCTAGTAACAATGGTTTAAGTTTGACAATTGATTTAAAAAAAGCACAATTCAAGCGAATTTCATAAGGCTTAACATTTCAGATCTAAAGATTCGTGCATAAACCTGTTTAATTTTATTGGCAATTAATAAAAAAACACAACGATTGAAAATCTTAAAATTTATTCAAAGCATTTTTCCTAAATTTACACTCAGATATAATATTTAAAATATATGAACAGTCATAATTTTTTATTTATTGCGAATATTCTAGACTTGATCATCGTTGGTGTGTTGTGTTGGCAAGAGACCACCATCCTAATGTTCATCAACTATGAGAAGATCGATCATCAACAACAAGAGATCGCTATTTTTTGGTGGTTAGCATCCCTTTGTTGAAGAAGCCAACTAGGAGAAGGGATTGGGTGGAAAAAGGCATATGTGTTACTCTTTTTTTTTTTAATGAAATATGAACCCTTAAATCATTTTTAAAGATCTAATGGTATATTATACATGGTCCATCGATGAAGGACTTAATTGCTCCTTCACCTTAGAATCCACCTATTTTGTTATTTTTTATTTTTCTTTTTTATAATAAGTGTGCGCACCTCGTTTTTTTCCTGAGAAAAAGACGCGCAAATCCTCCGAGGTCGTTCGTGAACGCTCGGAGGGCCTTTGTGAAGCCGCCACCAAAGTTTTTGTGTAAAGGGAACGTTGATAAACCCTTAAGTTTTTTTTTTTTTTAAAGGGAAACGATAATAAAACCCTTTGACGATGAGGAAAGGATGGTCATCACAACCATTGTCGGGTTCGGGAGTCGATTACGCAAGGGGAAGGTATTAGCACCCCTCACATCCGTTGTACTCAACGGGAACCTTCTATTTGGTTAAAGCTTGAATTGTTTTTAAAAGTTTTGCGCGCATGTTCATTTATGTCAAAAATATAATAAAAGGGGGGAAAAGAGATAAAAACAAACGAAAGAAAAGAAAGAAAAAGGTTTTTATTATTGCGCTTGACAAGATGTCGATCTTGCTCCTACGTATCTCCCGGTAGTCGGAGAATTCAAAGCGTACGTAGTTCTTTGGTAGAAAAACGTGCGTGTGTTGGTTAATTTTAAATGGACGATGTTTTAACCGAATTCTTGCGATTAAAACGTAGCTTGTATGCTCGCGCTTGAGAGACTTATTAAGCGTTTGTTCGTGAATCGCATTAGAATTGTTAAAAGGTACGTCCGTTAGGGTAAAAGGTTCGAATTGGTCGCTATGGGACCAAGGGAGGTGCAATGGACTCATACAAGTCAATCATTGACCGAGTGGACTCCAACGAGTCGGGCGATTGTTCGATTGATCCACTGAGATCAAGAACAGGTACAATGGACTCGAACGAGTCGAACATTGACCGAGTGGACTCTAACGAGTCGAGGGATCGAGTCTAATGGCCACGGGGGACCAAAAGGTTTGGATTGACCACAAGGGGCCAAGTTTTGGTTTGGTTAGGGTTGTACATATTGAAAATGGAATGACGATTGTCCGAACGACGAGACATACGTCACGCATTCGTACAATCGGGGCGATGGAGAGACATACGTCACGTCATCCCTTTTTCATTCATGTTTTTGGGTTGAATCCTTTTAGAAATCCCAAGGTATGTCAAAACATTTGGTTTGAAAACCCAAAATGGGAAGGTTTAGCAATTTTTGCTAGAAAACGCACAAGTTCGGCTCATTTTGCGAACGGTTTTGAAAAGCGAACAAATTTGGCGTATGTTCATGTTTGAGCTTTGAAAAATCATGAACAATATTTATTGTTCAAGTTTTGATTGAGATGATGAACATAGCTGGTTTGTTCATGCTTGTTTGAAAATTTGGAAACATAACTTGCTTTGCAAGTTATCTACAAAAAGTCATACGAACTTGTGATTTTTGTCAAGATTATGCAAAATCCTTGTTATAGTTTGAAAAACATGGGTTTAAAAACTCTTAGGTTCTGAGCTCTGGGGCTAGAACCTCAAAAGATGGTCATTTGGACACAAAAACTCAGATTCTGAGTTCTGTCATGGTCGCACTGCGACCATGACTTCGCACTGCGAAGCATGCGAATTTTTGAGTTCAGAAGCTGTTTCTGAACTTTTGTTCAGAAACGACTTCTGAACACACTCAGGACCTTTTAGGTGAGTGAAAAGCTTTGAGTTTTTGAGATGAAAAAGGCTGGACAAACCAGTTTTGGTGTTTTGAAAACCTTGGGATTTCTTTGAAATTCAAAAGGGGTTTTTTTAGAATCAAATGGTTTTGAACCAAAATTGCTATGCAAACACAATTGAAAATGCAATATAAAAGCTTGGAAACTTACAGAACTCCTTAGCAAAGCTCCAGCTGCAATGGATTTGAATTGGTTGAAGGCTTTCACAAAGGTTTTTGATATTGGTGATGAACTTGAACTTTGTGATGCTTTGTGTTGGATTGGTTTTTTCCTGGTTGTTTGTGAGGGTTTGTAGGCTGAAATGAGTAGAGTTTCTGCTCTTGAAAATGCTGTTATCAGTTGTGTTTGAACCTTGGGCATTGCCTTCTATTTATAGGCCAAAACCAAATCTATTTTCATCATTACCAAATCCCAAAATTCAGCTGATTTGTGGCTAAGATCAAGCTGAATCCCTTTGCATTAAATGCTAATGGATAGAGGCAACCTTGCCTTGTACCAAGGGGCAAGACTCAGCCTGATTTCAGCCACAAATTCAACCAATTCTAGAAGGTAATGATGAAGAACAAAGCTGATTTGCAATTGGCTAATGCTTGGGGATCAATCCTTGCAATCTCAATGGTTGGTCAATAAAAACGTGCACTGTGATGTGCAGAGATTGAGGGATGAAAAAGGCTACTTATGGCTGGTGTGAGGGGTGAAAAGCTGCTGCAAAAACAGGGTAGGCACTCATGGCTTTTCAAGTGAGAAAATCCAGCTAGTTTGACTGGTTTTGGGGGAGCAAGCAGGAGGAAAGTCCTCAAGCAGGTGGCTGGCAACCTTGTGGTGGTTAGCAGGTCACATGGGAGGGACTAGAACTGCCCAAGGGCAAGCCCACTTGCTTGTCACATGCTAGGTTGGAAGAAAAAGCTTCCAACCTTGGCATTAATGGCAAGTCCTTCAATTCTGGTTTTGCTTGGCCCAATTAGCCATGAATGCTACTTAAAATAATTATGGAAATGATATGCAACAAATTCTGGAATTAAATCAAAGAAACCAAAAATCTGCAGAAAAATCGCAGACTTCGCAGTGCGAAGTGAGCTTCGCAGTGCGAAGTCAGCATTTTTAAAATGTTGACTTTTCTGTTGACTTTTGTTGACTTTTGACTTTTTCCCCTCTTTGATTTTTTTATTTTTTTAAAAATGCTTAGGACAAAATTAGGGTACTACAATAAGGAGTAGGGAGAGTAACATTTGATATGAACTAAATATTCAAACTGTACCACCAATTTATCAATTTATCAATTTACTAGGAGAAGGGATTGGGTGGAAAAAGGCATATGTGTTACTCTTGTTGAATAAGGACTACCAATTTATCTTGGTATATGAAAAGTTAACATTAAATATATATTTAATTAAGGGTAATCTAGTAATAATCACACACATTTGAGACAACTTTATTACTCCACCAAATTTTCTTAATACCCGTGATTTTTGTAAACTACTCCTATAAAAAAGGACGGAGGGAGTATTAAATTTTTCTAAAAGGTTTTTGAAAAAAATTGTTCTTTTGCTGGGGCTTATTTCTCGGTTGCTAATCATCATAACCATTGTTCCTACAACAACCAATGCGAATAACCTATTAAATCAAATAAAAGTAGGTCCCCGTAATGCTCCATACTCATAGTTATTAGTTGCAATTGAATCCAGAATGGATGATGAAGAAGGTCGGTGGAAAACAAGGGTCCAATTAACATTTATTAATTCAGCTCAATGAAAAGCTTGATTGAGTTACTAAGTGATCACTACAAGCAAAATCAAATTCACGGTACAATTTTCAATTCACGCTGCACCAACCGAAAAGCTTCGACTGCGTTTTTTCAAAATCAAATCCGGAAACGTGTTCAATGTGCAAACACAAAGACAATTTGAAACTCAAAGAATTGATTTTGGAAAATTCATTGTCACTGTCTCATCCAAAATCAAATCCAGTCATCCAGATCTGTTATATAAACGCAAAGACAAATTGAAACGGAAATAATTAATTCTGGAAAACTAACAATCACGAAAAACTGATGATTATAGACAAGAAGACGTTGAACGAGAGGATGGGGTTCTGGACAAGAAGACGAGGTTTTGGAGAGGAATATTGGATTGATGCTTTTTCCTACCCAGAAAAATTACGATGTGTTTTCCGGTAGTTTTTTACGTGACAATTTTGGAGAAAAATAAAATAATATTGGTGTTTTAACTTTATATTGAAGGGTAATATAGACAATTCAAGTAAAATGTAGGGGTGAAGGTATAGATGTAGGGGTATAAGGTAAAATTTCCTTACCTGAGTTAGGTCGGACCGAACTTTGTAAAGCCTAAGTCTATCCTACTTCAAAAATTAGGGTATTACTTTTCCCACCCTACCCATTTCTCGCGTGCCCTATAATTTTTACAAAAATGCCCATGTAATTTTTGGATTTTAGAATCCGAAAAATGAAGAGGTGTTGTTGACATCAGAAAATATCAAGCATCCTAGAAGATCTGTTAACCTCTAAAAATGGAGAGGTGTCAACAACACCAAGAAAATTATGTAGCCTTATCATCAACTATCTTTTGTTTGTTTGCCGTTCTGACTTGCAGTTTGAATGATTAAGACTAGGTTATTGATCCATTTATTTGAGTTCTTTCTCTTTTGAACCATTCAATAACACATAACATTCTTTAACAACAGTCATATTATGCCTCATTATTGCCAATCAACTTATAAATGGCAAGTCCCAAGATTGAAACATAATTAATTAGTCTCGCTTGGTTCCAATCCCATCTTAACCTATTTTATCCTTCTGTTTGATAGCCTAATAATCAATTATGATTGACCCTCTAATCGATTACAATCTTTCAATTACAAATCCTTGCTCAATATCGTACCCTAATCGATTATCCCTCCTGTAGAAATTCATGCTTCCAGGGTTTGTCTTCATAAATGTCCAAAAAATATTCCGAATAATTGAATATATGATCTGTATCATCCTGCAACCAGGCTATTAAATCAGTGTCTCTTTAGATGCAACAAAATCAACCATTTTCATACCAAGATCAGTCGTGCATACAAATCATTCTAGTACTCAAATTCAGAAAATACTGCATTAATCTTAGAAGTTAACTAAAGCTGTAGTGCAGAATAATTGCCTGGGACTGTTATGTCATCTACATGAACACGCATGTAAACGATGGAGGATCTCATGGAATAAAGGAAGAGGTATGGGTGGCTCTTAATAAAAACTACAGGAGTGTTGGTTTCACCCTATCAAACCAGGACTGTGGAATCTGTTTTAAGCCATATATAGTCTTGCGTAACTTATGCACGAAATGCTTTTCTGAAGATTCAAAGCCAGAGGTTTGAGTCATCTGCACCTCTGCTTCCAAGAGCCAATTGAAAAATGCATTATTAATGTCTAGTTGCTGGAGGAGCTAGCCATTACTGACAACCAAAATGAGGAGTCCCGGAACAGTAATTGTCTTAATTAGTAGGGAAAAATATCAATATAATCTGTCCCATACTGTTGATAGGTACCCTTTACCACCCCAACCGTGCCTTGTACTTATTTACTGAACCATTTGGGTTTTCCTTTACATGTGTTAAAGAGTCCCACATCGAATATGAGATGACCCGACAATGTGTTTATAAGTGGGGGCAATCCTCACCTATCAAGTCGGTTTTGTGGGGATATGTTAGACCCAACCACAATTTCAAAGATGGTATCAGAGCATCCTCCAAGATCCGTTGGACCACTTGCTATCAGGTTTCCGTTATCGGGCCACAATTTCAAAGATGGTATCAGAGCCTCCTCCAAGATCTGTTACCATTTATATCCACGCTCCAGATGGCAGTATTAACAGCCTATTGGTACCCTTGGGGCCTAAATTGAAGCTTGTATGTAAGCTAGTGGTAGAAGTGTGAAACCTAGTTCTACGACTCTATGAAGTACTCCTAGTTGGTTTGGGAGAAAAAGCAGGTTCCCTTAATGAAAAGTTACTTTACATTAATGATGACTCATATATATTGTCAATAACAGTCATAACTACAATGGCTAACTATTTAACTGTAGTTTAACCATCCAGTTGTAACTAAATGATTGTGATAAGGTAACACTGTCAATGGAAGAGAAAATAAAGCGTAATCCTGTGTGGGAGGGTTTAGTAAGCCCAAGTATTGTACTCTAGGTTTCACGCCCTCGCACAACAAATAACGAATGATGGTCGAAACCAAATATAATTTACATATTCTGCAATAACAAGTTATTATAGGATGACAAACAACAAAAACTGCTGATAAATGTAATCCTAACCTTTAAGAATTCCCGAATTTTCCAGGGTTTGTCATAGAAATTGTCCACAAAATATTCTCAACTATCGAACGTATGATCTGTATTGTCCTGCAACCAGACCATTAAATCAGTAGTTTCTTTAAGCACAACAAAATTAATCATTTTAAACCAAGATTTTCCGTACAAAGAAATTATTCTAGTATTTAAATATTTTACGCCAAGCGGTAATGTGACATGACATGGGTAAAAAAGGTTGCGGTATTGATTGGGAGTTGTGAGGAGAGAGTTATTTTGAGTTGGGAAAGGTGGTATGATGCCAACAAGAGGAATAATAGGATGATTATTAGAGTGATGACACCAGAAATCAGATGTGTAAAAAGCATACACAAAACTGGAAGGAAGGTCTAGCACTCTAAGTTTAAGGGAACATTGACTCGTTGAAAATGACATACAACAAGACACTCTAGTCTTGGAACCTTAAATTATAGCTTGTATTTGTTAAAAGGCCAATGCAGAGGGAACATGCATGCCCAAAAACCATAAGGAATTGAAAATATGGTTGTTGTTGGACTAATTTAACATAGGGGATTCCAAACATAAGAGAGGAAGTTGGTGGTCTATTAATAAGGTACATGCTAGAGAAGAAGGCTTGATCCCAAAATTTAAAACATAGGGAGGCTGGTGGTAGAAGTGTGAGACCTAGTTCAACGATACGACTCTATGAAGGACTCTTATTTGGTTAGGTAGAAAACCGTGTCGGCATTTAAAGATTACTCTATTGAAAATAAAAGTTACTTTACATCAACGATGACTCAGATGTATGTAGAGTCAATAACAGTCATAAATATAATAGTTAACTATCTAACTATAGTTTAACCATCCAGTTGTAACTAGACGATTACAGTTCAGTTAGGTACAACTGTCAGTGGAAGAGAAAATAATAGTGTAGTCCTATGCAGGTTTAGTAAGCTTGAGTAATAGTACTCTACACAACAGATAACGAATCATAGTTGAAACCAAACAAAATTTGCATATTCTGCAACAAAAAGTTATTATAGAATGATAAACAACAAAAGCCACAAATATAAATGTAATCCCAACCTGTAACATTTCTCGCATTTTCCAGCGTTTGTCATAGAAATTGTCCGCAAAATTTTCCCAACTACCGAATGTATGATCTGTATCATCCTGCCACCAGACCATTAAATCAGTATTTTCTTTAGACACAACAAAATTAACCATTTTCATACCAAGATCTGCCGTACAAAGAAGTTATTCTAGTAATTAAATCTTTTATGCGATGCGGTAATGTGACATGACTTGCGTTAGAAACAAAATTATAAAAAGATCTTTCAGATAAAGGAAACAAAAAAGTTGATTGCAAAATTACATGCGTTCCAAATTTATTGGGGACATGAAAAGGCATACCTACTTCCAAATCAATGTAGCCTATTGAGTTTTGAGATTTTAGAGAAAATTGAGTTGGCATTTACTATATATTTTAGGGTTAAATATGTTTCTGATCTCTACATTTTACGCCACTTTGACAAATAATCCTTGCATTTCAATAAATGTTTTTAAAATCCCAACATTTTTACTCCGTTAGCATAATTAGTCTCTGCCGTCAATTTCTTACTCAGTCACCAAACGGAATGGTGACGTGGCACATTTTTTTTTACCATTTTTTTTGCTTTCAATATGTTATTCTATAAAGAAGGTTTTGAAACAGAATTCAATTTTTATTATTTTTTATCACAAATTTAGAAGCATAAAGAATTGAGTTAAGAGATGCCTCGTTCAATTATAAAAACTGGGAAATCAAAATCTGACTTGCCTGTAAATCTAATTAAACATGACTCTAATTGAAAGGGAGTTTTCCAGATCTGTATTTGGGCATAATCGAACATGAATTTGGGCATAATTCTTTTTAATTCTCAACAAATTTTCGCCAAATACAGAACGACTTTTAATTCTAAAACCCTTTTATCAAATTAAACAATTTTTTCAATTGTGTGGTACGCTGGCAACGACGACGATCCTGTTTGAGTTGCTCACACCGGCGACCCTGTGGTTATGTTGAGAGAGATGTCGTAATTCTGTGGTGAAAGGTTGGGGGCGCCGCCGTGACCTCGTGGTGGAAGGTTGGGGGCGCCTCCGTGACTTCGGTCTATGCGCCGGAACTGGTGGTGAAAGGGGGCGGCGGCGACCCTTTGGTTGTGGAAGGTGAGGAGAAGCAGAAAGCTGCGGGGGAAGGAAGAAGAATCGTTAACGTGAGAAGAAGAATGAAAACGTAAGTGAGTTTGAGAAATTTGGCACAGGATTGACATATAAAAACGTATGTTTTAATCTTAGGCATTAGTTTAAAGCCAAATGTGCCACATCACCATTCCGTTTAAAAAAAAATGCCACATCATCATTCCGTTTGGTGACTGGGTAAGAAATTGACGGCAAGGACTAATTATGCTAACATAGTAAAAATGTGGGGATTTTAAAAATATTTATTGAAATGTATGGACTATTTTTTAAAGTGTCACAAAATGTAGTGACCAGAAACATATTTAACCCTATATTCTATTGAAAATGAAAATTTATTTTACATCAAAGATGAGTCAGATATGTTCTATGATGCATAGGTACATGTTCGTTGATATGAAGCATCAAACAAATTTTTTTTTTTTGAACAAGCAAAATTGGAATATATACTAGAAACAGAGCCTCTAAATTAGCACAAGGTGTGCCAACCCAGAGCTCAAACAAAAACAAATGCACAGTTCACAAGATCATCCAAGAGACGGTTAGCCGATGCCCATGCAAACAAAGGGGCTCGACCACCAACAGTGAGAATTATTACGGACATTAATATTACAAGCTTTCACCCACCAAAATGTATGAACTTTTACTTTATCTAATAGTTGGTAGATGGAAGCTCTCCTTCTTGTTGAAGCGACGGTTGTTCCTTTCAGTCCAAATGACCCACACGGTACATAACCACACGAGCTGCAAAAAAGAACGGCTAGAATGCAAACCACCGACTAATGAAACAAACTGAATAAAATGATCCTTAACATTGGGCGGATCAGTCGAGGAAACATTGGGCCAAAACACGAGCAAAAGAGAAATAAATGTTGAGCTGATTCAAAGCCCCCACACCCTGTCACACAAGACTGGTCTTCAAGAGAAATTATACCACGAGCCAAAAAATTATCTTTAGATGGCAATTGATTTTGAACCAGACGCCAAGCCAAGATAGACACCTTCAAAGGTACCTGTTTGTGCCATATAAGATTCAAACAAGCGTCAACAGTAGGAATCTCCTGTTTAGAGAGCATATGATACACTCCTCGAACTGAATAACCCCCATTAGAGTCAAGCTTCCACCGCCATTGATCTGAAACATTATGCTGCAAAGAGATGTCAAGCAATAAAACCCTAAGCTCCACTAACAACTCCTCCTCCCACACCCACAACCGCCTACACCACTGCCACGCCTCCCCTGCAACCCCCCACCCTAAGCCACACATATCTGCCACCGATATCGACTTGTTAATGGCTAATTCAAAAAGACGCCCAAACCTCTCACACAACGGCATCCCACCCAACCACGGATCAGTCCAAAAAAACGACGTGGAACCACACCCGACAGACCGAACTACGCACCCAGCAAACCACCCACCGTCCGCCCCTTCTACCATAGTCTTCTAAGCTTCTCTTGTTCCT
Organism: Medicago ruthenica; assembly: GCA_018208015.1. NCBI lineage: Eukaryota > Viridiplantae > Streptophyta > Magnoliopsida > Fabales > Fabaceae > Medicago > Medicago ruthenica. Next base: position 64,316,945 of record CM031375.1, on the reverse strand, counting down.
TCTGACGCTTTTCATATGTTCATCCTTAATGATAGATTCATTCTTTGATTCTGCACACTTGAACATATGTTAGTATTCCAATTGTTCTTCAATACTTTGTTATCATCAAAACCTTAAAGGAATTGTACAAGACCATTTTTGTCCCAACATCGTGCATTTGGGTGTTATGGAAAGAGCGCAATAACATGATTTTTAATAACAAGGCCGCATCGATGGATGAAATAGTGGACAAAGTTAAGCTGCTTTCTTTTTGGTGGTTGAAGGCAAAACATGTAATTTTTGCTTTTAGTTATCATTGTTGGTGGCTTAATCCTTTGGTGTGCTTGGGTATTGGCATGTAATTTTGCTTTGCTTTGTTTCTTGTAGTTTAACTATGTAAACTCTTCTTGCTTTCTGTTCTGGCACTCCTTGTGCTGGTCAGAGAGTGTTTTCTTTAATCTAAGTTCGATTTTATCTTGTTAAAAAAAAAATTCATGACAACAATAATATAACAAATATAACAAATTTTTTTTATCTTTTTTAATAACATCAACTATATAACATTATTATATAAAAATTTAAGGGTATAAATGGAATAAAAAAAAGTTAGCCTAGTATAGATTAGCACATGTTAATTTTTTTCTTTAAGCAATTAACGTTCCTCTTTGTTAGCTAGTCTTAAGCCTTAATTCTTGCTTAATTGAACTAATTTTTATTTTGCCCAACAGAAAAGTATTTTCACGCACAAAAGAAATAAGGGAGTCACGCTCCCGTTACTTGCATTTGATCGGTATCAACATCAGAAAACAATTATCTCCTTGTAAAATACAATCCCCATTCCTCAATTTTTAGACACAAAGGACTTAACTCTATTAAAAATTTGTTTGTTAAATCTTGAGGATAAACGCATATTACGCAGAAAATTCTTAAGGACGCCACGATCAGCGAGGCTCAGATTACTTTGCGGTTGTTTGTTTTGCAATTTGACGGAGGTATCAACAAGATGTTTATTCTGAGTTGTTCGAAGATGTTGAAAGAGTTATATTGGTGTCTAGATTTTGCAACAATCTTAAGACCGAGAAGTTTACCTGCGCCAACTTGTTGAGGTGATTCAAGTCGTTGGGCATGTATGTCTAATATGTGATTAATGAATTTATGAATAAAAGTGGTTAAACACTACAGGGCAAACTCGAGTAACATTGAACCTCCAATAGAAAGGAATCATTTGTTGGAATTAGGTCTAAGTAAAGCTCAAAACATTGAACATGAATATGTCCGAATCTACAACATGTTTGATCTATTAAGCATATTAATAATTATGTATTAGGAATACATGGATAAAACTTTGATGGCAGGGCCTCTCAACAACAACGATACAAAAACAAAGAGATGAGGTGATCTGAAACATGCAACAAAGAGATGAGGTGATCTGAAAATTGGAGAAGAGTGATTTTTATTAAATAAATTAGCACCGATGGCCATTTTACAATGCGGTTTTCATTGAGTTATCACCACATGGACAAAAGTAAAATACAAAGAAACAACTCTAAATCAAATATCTGTAAGAAACAATGCAATCTATTATCCCTTCTCAAAAAAAAACTAATTTACTTTCCAGCAATTAAATATTTTGTCATAATTTGAAGAACTTGAACACCTTGTCGAAGATGATCAACATACTTTGCAAGTAAAGGGCTGGTTTCATTTTCTTTAAGACTATTACTACATTCAAGAATGTATTTCATGACGTCAGCTGTATCTATAGCCATGGCTTGATAGTGTTTGACCTGAAAATCTAGTTTTGCATCACCAAGCCTGACAGTGGCAGAATCAACGTCGACAAAATCATTTGAACAACGATGATAATAGTTTATTATCGTAAGATTATCCCCACTTTGCAATTGATCGATGAGTTTACATGTGTTAAGTATATTGCGATCAAGCACATCAAGTATGTATTCTGCAAGGTGGACAAGCTCAACACCTTTTGCTCCTCCAGGCTTTGAGTTGAGAATATTTGAACAATATGAAGGATTGGAAGCTTCTTTGCAGATGACATCTACATCAACAACTTTGGCTGAAATTGAATTGAAGGAAACAACAAATAGAATAAGAAGCACCAATAAGAGAGACGAGTATTGAGTCATTTTTTGTTGTTTTTCTTATTATGCCTCCTTTTTTTTTCCTTGTGTTTTTCTTGTTGATTTTACACATGGTTTTATATTTATACTAGTTTTCATTGACCGAATGAAAAGTAGCATGTGGATAGATATGTTAATATTTGATATGAATTAATTATTTTAATTGCATTCTGGTCAATTACAATGAATTATAGTTAATACAAGGTTTTCATGGAGTATGCATGGGATCTGGATCCTCTCCTGCTGGGTCTCTCCAGCTTTACATTCTGCACTAATCTCAGTCTTTGATTTTGTCCTTACCACTCTTTTCCCTCTTTTGTCAACACTTTTGGATTAAATCCAACGCTTGAAAAGTGCGCAGGAGAGGTGGCAGTACCAAAACAGCAGGAGGTGATCTGTTTCCGTATGCATAATGCTCCATCTTGTCATTATAATAAAAAAAATTATCTTGTTTATTAGTAAATATCACAATTTTTAAGGTGAGGTTAATTGTAAAAAAAAAAGGTGAGGTTATTGTTTAAATGATTTTTCTATCATCTATTTATTGTTTGTCTTTTTATATTAGTGAATGAATTTAATGACTTACCATTTTCTATTAAATGTTTGTAAAAATATTCAAAAAGTTGCACTAATTAATTATTACATTTATTTTGTTGGTGGATTCTATGGTGAGGGAGCAATTAAGTCTCTCACCGATGTACCATCTATAATATACCATTAGATCTTTAAAAATGATCAAAATGTTCAAGTTTTATTGAAAAAAAGAGAGTAGCATATATGTCTTCCCCCATCCAATCCCTACTGTCTTTTTTTTTTCCTAGAAAAACCTTCATCGTTCTCTTTCTTCCTTAATGTCTTCTCTTTTCCTTCATCGTTCTCTTTCTTCCTTAATGTCTTTTTCTACAAGGCTGAGAAAAGCTCAAATTAAAGAAACTTCAAACTTTTTTTTTAAGGCAAAAAACTTCAAGCATTGTAACAATAGAAAGAGAAAACCCAAATCAAATAAACTTCAAACCTAGTAACAATGGTTCAAGTTTGACAATTGATTTAAAAAAAGCACAATTCAAACGAATTTCATAAGGCTTAACATTTCAGATCTAAAGATTCGTGCATAAACCTGTTTAATTTTTATTGGCAATTGATAAAAAAAACACAACGATTGAAAATCTTAAAATTTATTCAAAGCATTTTTCCTAAATTTACACTCAGATATAATATTTAATATATATGAACAGTCATAATTTTTTATTTATTGCGAGAACAGTCATGAGTTATGTGTTATGTGTAAGCAAGAAATGCTCTTGATCCTATTGTAAGCCATTCATCCCTTTTCATATATTTAATAAACGTTTTTTGTGTGTTGTGTGGCTTTGAAACTGTCTTTTTCATAATAAAATTCTTATCTTGTTCTTTTAAATTTATATGAATTATGACCTGTTTGGTGGTGGGGTTTATGACAGTGTTATGATTATTTGTTTTGATTTAAGGTTGTTGCTTTTACTATACCATGATATTACTGTGAAAACTTCTCTCCCAACAAGAACTACAAACCAAAAATGTGGACTGAAAATTGGACTGGCTAGTATGTTATTTATACAGTATACACTGATTTTGGTACTGTTGTCCCTTATAGGCCAACAGAAGACTTGGCATTCTCCTTGCCAGATTCGTACAGAATTGTGGCTCATATGTTAACTACTATATGGTATTTTTACATTATCCTTCTACATATTTGATTTGTTATACAAATTTATGTTCTAGATACTTCGATTTGAGTATAATAATATCTTATATTTAAGTCCAGTACCATGGAGGAACTAATTTTGGAAGAACATCTTCTGGCCTTTTCACTGGTCCCAATTATACACAAAAGGTATATCACTTCGTTGGAATTGTTTTGATAGAGAAGTTAATTTGGTGATGTACTATGCTACTGTCAACAATATTTGTATGGAGGTTTTGTTTATCGTTGCAGTAGTGCATAGTTTTTTTGCTATATTCTGTTGGTACTGTTGTCCCTTTGGCGCCATGTAGTGAGGTTTGTTCTTGTCTCACTGTGTTGTTACAATAATTTTACTCTCATCTGTCAAGTGAATGCTAGCAGAATTGATTCTCTATGTCAAGTCTGGTTTTAGCCAACAATCAAATAATTGGTCACTGCTTGGCAAAATTAGCTTTTGCGTTGGGTTGAAAATTTTACATTAACCTTTACATCAAACCTTTGTTTTAGTGTAAACATCTAAACATGAATCACTTAACATCAAACTTTTTTATTTCTAGAAAAATTGGAATTTTACTATTATTACTATTATTAACTCGTAAGATATGTGAATTATTTAAATAACAGCAAGTTTGTGTTACTTCACGAGTTTGTGTTCATGCTAATCTTATAACCTTTCATCTGACAAGATTTGCTTCTGTCGTATAATGAAGGAGCTACCAAATTATCAACTGTGCAGGTCAAGCTCAGCTGAGTTATGTGTAAGGGCTTGTGTATTTGACATTATGCTATGTTTGTAAGCATGTCATCACTCAATATGAAGGTCATTATTAGTTTTCTTTATATAACAGCAACACAATACTCATATGATTAATTGTTTGTTCACTTTGATAGGTTAAACAATGTGTTTATAGGAGCTTATTGGTGGCTATAGAACTAAATTGAGATACGTCCCAGATTAGTCGTTTTCTAGTCCAATTTATTGCATTAGCACATTATTAGTCCCTTTTTAGTCCAATTCATTGTATTGTCACATTATTATTCTCCTGCTGCCAATTATTATTTGTTCTCATGTTAGGTGGAGGATTCTGATGTCCCTTTTTTTCTATTCTTTTCAACACTTGTATCTGCTCTTGCTTATGTTATTCTTCTTATTGTTGTTCCTTGAAGCACATTAAGAGTTACTAGTTTACTTGAAAAAGTAAAGGTAAATGACAGAGATTTATGTTTAGAGTTCCTATCATTTTTTAAAATTCTCAGGAACATATTAAGAGTATCGACACTGAATTTGTTTTGCAATTGATCCGTGAAGATTGGACAGTGTGTCTTTCCTTTGAAGCACATGAATGTGACAATATTATTTTTTATGGCTAGTTGCTTTTAGAATTGAATCACTGTCAGTAAAGGAAAAGGCAGTTGGTTCTGCAGAACCTCTAAATGGGAAAAAGAGAGTTAAGTTATGTGTGCGAAAAGGGTCCAAGGGGAAGAGACTTCTATAAAGGAAGAGCCTTACAGGTTTGTACTTCCCAATTATATATTATTCTCATTCCTTAATTTTGAAGATTTTCCTTTGTTGTTAAGTTAAATATTCTAATTCTATCTTCCTAGATGTTGGTGGCATCATGGGAGTGGAGTAAGGAGAAGCACCAAGTTCAGGACAAAGCCTTTGAAATATTGGAAAGTGGAAAGAATGGTTTTGGAGGAAGTCCTTTTGTGAAGATTGACTACAAGGGATTAGATCCTAGTGATTACCAGAAATTAGGTGCCAAACTTAAGGTACTACATAACCAGCTTTCATTTTTTTAACAAGTGATTTATTTCTTATTTGAATCTTTCTTTGACAATCTTCAATGTTCAACCTTTTTTTAACAAGTGATCCATGCGAGGGGGTGGATCCATTATTCATATTGTTGATCATGTTGATTTAGATGTAAGGGACATATTAAAATTCGTATTGTTGATCCTTTTCTCTAGTTATTTTCTAATTTGCTTACGGAATATGTATTCTTTATGGAATTTGTTTACTATGTCATGTCCCTTATGGAGATTTTTTGGATTTGTTAATGCATTGCTGAATTCATTTTGTATACGATGCGATCTTATTTCAGGTTCGTTGGAATGCTCGAGGTAAACCAGTTGGGGAAGAAAGCCAAGGTTTTGTCAGTTACATTGGAGTCATCGTTCGTCGGGAGGTTCCAATTAGTATGGAAAATTAGAGAAAAAAGCCAAGGTCATGTTAGTTACTTTAGGTTTGTCATCGTTCATATATAGGTACTGTGCACGGACTTTGCATTTTTATGCAAGTGTACATTAGATGTCATTTGTAATTAAGTTTCTGATCAACACGTTATTGTTGTTTATTTCTATAAAAATTTTAAGAACACTATCACTATCATTAAGCTAGATGAAATGAAATATGTTGTTTGTTGGGCATTCTGTTTCAGTTTTGTAGAACAGAGTATACAGTAAAAATTAGCAAAAAACAAAAAACAAAAAAATCTAGCGTCGGCCAAACCGAATCTAATATTTAGTTGACTTGTTTGACTGTAGAGTGGGTTGGCCGACTCTAAAAGATTTAGTTGACTGATTTAAAGTTGACTTTAGCGTTAGTTCAGCCGACTCTAAATTTTATAGTTAGCGTCGGTCTGACAAACTCTAAATTATTTGTTGACTTTTTTGATTTTGAATTTAATAGCCTCGGCTGCGCGAAGAGTCGGTTTTAGAGTCGGCTTAACCGACGCTATGTTAGCCTCGGAGGACAGATAGCCGACTCTACCCAGTAGCTTCAAATTTTTTAGCCTGCCCCCGACCCCGACGCTAATTCGACGCTAAATCTGTGTTAGCGTCGGTTTTAGCCATGTTAGAGTGGGTTTTTGGCCGACACTAAATCGCAGTTTTCTTGTAGTGCAAACTACCCACCAACCTAACAACCTCCAACATCAGCCCCCTGACCCTCCCCCTCCTTCACAACCGACGTTAACCTCCTCCCTCTCCCCGCCCCCGAGAGCACACTAAACATATTCGACTTTTCACCCGTAAAATTGACTCCAATATATTTACCTATACCCCTCACATCCTCCTCAGCCACCCTCTCATTATCATGCATGATGACCCAATTGTGCCAATCATTATTTACAGAAACTGAAGAAGAAGAAACAACCGTTGCATTTTGAGACACCAACGCCGCTGACATGTTTTCCAAATTTGTAACACGCCGCTCCCGCACTTTCTGTTTTAAAATTTTTAACACCTCATTACGATCCTTGCTCGGTAATCTAGCTACTTTTTTGAGATTCAAGATGGAATGTTTCAAGAAGCCACCCGAGTGTCGTCTTTTTTTGGCATCACCGGATTTAGAGACTTTATTAACATCTGACTGCATCTTTTTCTTTATCTTTTTCTTAGAGGAAAAAATTAACCCCGCATCTCCATGGTTATGATCATTCAACCATTCCATACTCCATGGCCCAGACAAAACAGAACGAACCTTGTTCGGCGGACATGACAGAGTACGCTTACACCGAGTCTGTTTGGGTAAAGAATGAGTAGTCTTTACAGAAGCGGACACAGAATCACCACATAAATTTGCCAAAGTATCAGAACCAAGAGCAACAGGAGGCACGTGAGAAGCCGTGCCCTCCCCATCCATACTAGCAGGAGATTTAGAAATTTCATCCAGCCGTGTCACTGGTGGCCTCTCCTCCTTCGCCAACTCTTTCACCAAATCTTTAACCAAGTCATCAACATTATTATTAAGTTCCGGATCAGCATGTACCTCGAACAAATCAGACTGAGATGCCTCTGAGGCACTATCTGCTTCAAACAAGCAAGCATCCTCTCCTAAATTGAAGCCCCACTCTTCCATAATTTTCACCTCTACCAACAAACCATCTATCAATAAATTATCAACAACATTGACCACCTCCAAAGAAGCGGTAGCTATCAAAATATTGTTGGAACAAAATGTATGAACAAGTCTCTTTTGAGTTTTGATGATGACAAACACAGACATTAAAAGAAAATTGTTGTTAATTTAATTAACAAGTTGACTTCAGGGTATGAGGTTTGTAAGCTCCCCCTAAGTTTGATAATTCACAAGGTGAGGTTTGTAAGCTCCCCCTGAGTCTTATCTAGGTTAATTAAATTCAATTTAAATCAATAAAGAGTGATACTCAGAATTTAATTGACAAGTTGACTTCAGGGTCTGAGGTTTGTAAGCTCCCCCTGAGTCTGATAATTCACAAGGTGAGGTTCGTAAGCTCCCCCTGAGTCTTATCTATGTTAATTAAATTCAGTTTAAGTAAAAAATCACTTAGAATTATCTCACAGAATTTAATCAGAGGCTAAGAGATGAGAAGTTGTTCTCCTAAGTTAATTACATATCAGAAATTAACTTATATTCTGTAAGCTCAAAGCCTGAAATACTTGTTACTTTTACTCCCCCTTTTGTCATCAACAAAAAGAAAATTCAAGAATTTTTAAGACACAAGGGAGTTTAAAACGTGAGATAAAAATGTTCAGAGCATTTTGTTCAGTACCACTGAACTGTTTCAGACTGAAATGAGAGTTTTTAAATGGGTCTGAAAACTGAACATATAAGATGAGAAAGTGAAAGTGTGACTGTGTTTTGAATGTTTTTTAAAACATTTCAGAAACTGAAAACAGAAAAACATTAAACACAACTGCACATTTATGACTTTAGGAGGGGCAAAGTACAACTTTCAAAGCTTAATTCATCACTGCCCAGCAGCTATAACTTATCAGATTCTGACCATGTGTTAGACAACTGTTCAGATTCACTCTCATTAGTGGGCCACGTGTAAAGTGTCCACTTATAATGAGTTTTATCAGAAGTAAAAAATTCAGATTCTGAAACTTAGACTCTGATGTCTTCAGAAGCTGAACTTTCTTCAGACTCTCAAAGTGAGTGTCTGTTAAGCCTTAGCTTCTGATGAACTTCAGATTCTCAGTTTCTATTCAAAGTCAAGCAATTTTTTCAGAGATAAAATGCATGTTCAGATTCTTTTTAATAAAATTAAATCTATCTTTTGTGAGGGGTTTTGTAAATATATCAGCCCATTGATGATCAGTATCAATGAATATAATATCCAAAACACCCTTCTGAACATAATCTTTAATAAAATGATGTTTAAATTCAATATGCTTGGCTCTTGAATGTAGAATTAGATTTTTAGACAAACAGATTGCAGCAGTAATATCACAAAGATGGGTATATTGTTTTCATGAATCTGATAGTCTTTCACATTGGTGAAGAAGCTGTTAAGTATAACAGAGAACAAATCATACCTCTGTTGAGCTTCTGAACTACCTCTCCTTGTTCATTCAGGTTGTTTCTGAACACCCATTTTTGTTCCAACAATGTTCTTGATTGGCTTTAGGAGAAGTGTCAGCTTCTGAAAGATTTTCAGCTACAAGAGGATTTTCAGCTTTTTGAAGATTTTCAGCTTGTGAACTTTTCTCAGACTCAGGAGTCTGATCAGGTTCTGAAGCATCTTCTGAAAGCTGAATATCAGTACCAGTGATCTAGTCTTTTTGGTTTCCTCCAGATCCCACAGTTCCTCCCTCTTTCATGGTCAGGGTTTGGAACATAGACTTTCCTTCTGTCATGTAAGGCCAGCAGCCACTGTCCAGGTACCAAGACTTCTCCTTTTCTTTGGTTGTTCAGCATATATGCAACAGAAATAATTTCAGACCTAGGTACCCATATCTTTATGGGTCCTCTTGGGTTAGTTCTGAAAGGTTTAGTCTTTTGTTGCACCTTATGTCTGGAGTTATAGGACTCAGACTTGTTCAGATACCTTGGATATGAATCCTTTAATCTTGAATAAGTCTTAGTATCAGACACTGAGTTCTTCAGAACCTGCGCTTTCAATGGTCTTGACTCAGATTTCTTCAGAACCTGAGACTTGAAGGTCTTTGGTTCTGAGCTTTTTAGAGTCTGACCCTTTGAAGACTTTGGTTCTGTTTTCTTCAGAACTTTGGACTTAAGAGTCTTTGATTCTGATTAGTTCAGAATCTTGAATTCAGAAGTAGTAGGTTCTGATTTGTTAAGAACTTCAGTTTTGCCTGCTCCTAACACAAAGCAAACTTTCAGACCTTTCTTAATACAATCAGAATCAGATGACAGATTGGCTTTCTCTTGTATCCTTTGTCTGACATTCTGAGATTTAAAAGGTTTTGTATAAACTGGTTTAGTATCTTTTGAAGATTTCATAAACACAGCCTTTTTAAAATTTGAGTCTGAATTTTTCAGAGTCTGAGACTTGCTTGTCTTCGGTTCTGAACTCTTCAGACTTTGAACCTTTTCAGATTTAAAGTCTGTTTTCCTCATAGTCTTAGACTTAGAACCTTTGGTTTAGACTTTGGCAAAGTTTTAGATTCTGCCTTCATCTTTCCCTTAGGTTCAGAAGTTTTGGATTCTGAGTTGTTCAGAACCTTAGGTTCAGCAGTCTCAGTTTCTGATGAATTCAGTTTCTCAGAACTGTCAGATGCAGGTACAAAGCACACCTCAGTGCCTTTCATAATATCTCCAGAAAAAGGTAGAATTGTTTATGTTGAATGATTGAATGGATCATTCTTGAAACCAATTCCTTCTCCTCTGTTTATGTTAATATTGTAAATCATAGAAGCAATCTTACTTCTATTGATTCCAGTTAAGATAAAATCCTGAAGTGCAATTTCTTATTCACTTGGAACTTCATCAGGTTTCTTATGAACCATTTCTCCGAGTTCTTTAACTTCTTCCTCAATCTCATTGATGTGATTCTGAAGTTGAAGATTCTCATCAGCCAGCAAGTTATGTTTCTTTTTCAAAGATTTTAATTGACTCAACTTGCTTCTAAGATTGTTCATAAGATCTTTAACTGTTTCAATAAGTTCAGAACGAGTAAGTTCAGAAAATACCTCGTCTTCTTCTTCAGAGTCTGATCCTGACTCTTCATCAGAAGATGTTGTAGCAATCAGAGCTATATTTGCTTCTTCTTCATCTTCATTCTCAGACTCAGATTCATTGTCAAGCTCATCCCATGTAGCCATAAGACTTTTCTTGAATCTGTCTTTGAAGTTGCTTGATTTTGAGTTGATCTTCTTGAATTTCTCCTTTGATCTGTCCTTTTATAGCTCAGGACATTCAGCTCTGACATGATCAGTCTTATTGTAGTTGAAGCATCCTTTCTGTTCTTCCTTCTTGGAACCAGATCCTTTGAAGTTGTTGCTGCTGTTAGAAGATTTCTTTTGTCTCTTCATCAAGTACTGAATTCTTTTAGAAAGCATTTCCAGCTCCTCAGCTTCTGAATCTTCTTCAAAATTTCCCTCAGGAAATTCGTCATCAGATTCTATAGCTTTTAGAGCTTTTAATGACTTTCATTTAGATTTCAGTGCTATAGACTCAGATTTTCTAACAGGTTCATCTTCATTGAGTCCTAGTTCATGCACTTTGAGAGAGCTTATAAGATCTTCAATACTTAGAGTATTTAGATCTTTAGCTTCCTCAATAGCAGTCGCTTTATGTCTCCATTTAGATGGCAGACTTCTGAGGATCTTGTTCACATGATCAGTAGTAGTATAGCTTTTCTTTAGAATCTGAAGTCCAGAAACCAGAGTCTGAAATCTTGAGAGCATAGTCTCAATATTTTCATCCTCCTTCATTCTGAACAGCTCATACTGCTGAACCAGAAGATTTGCTTTTGCTTCTCTAACCTTCTTGTTTCCTTCATAGTTAGAGCAGAGAGAGGTGAAGATGGCTTTTGCTGTTGATTTATCACTCAGCATCAAGTATTCATTGTGGGGCAGAGAGTCCACAATAATACCTCTTACATTGTGATGCTTTCTATAGATCTTTCTTTCAGCATCAGTAAGGCTTCTTCTGTTAACAACTACTCCTTCTTCATCAACTGGTATAGTTATACCATCTTCAATGATGTCCCATAGACTATCATCTATTATAATGATATGACTATACATCTTACTTTTCCACCATGAAAATTTCTCAGGATCACCAGTAAACATAGGAGGTTTATGGTGTGAGTGAGATTGCTTGTCATTTGTGCCATAGTCACCACCACCACTTCTGGATATGGATTCACCAGATACACCAGAAGACATGTTTTTCTCAGGATCTTTACTGACTCACTGTTAGGTGATTGAATATCAGAACCGTAGCTCTCATACCAACTGAAGGTGAGAAAAACACAAGAAGGGGGGGTTGAATTGTGTTGGCTTTTTCTGTTCTTTCTCAAAAACTAAGGTTAGTTCAGAATCAGATATTGATCAGATTCTGAAACTATTTTCAGAGATGTTTTGCAGCGGATATAAAGTAAATGAGAGAGAGAGAGAGACACACACACAAGCAGTTTATCCTGGTTCTTTCCACAACCCGGAAGTAGTCCAGTCCCCTTGTTACTAACAAGAGATTTTTCACTATAATCACAAAGATTACAATTGCTCAAGCACACAACTAGAGACTTCCTTGCTCAAACACACAGTTTGAGGCTTCCTTGCTTAACCACACAGTATGAGGCTTCCTTTCTCAAACACAAAGTATGAGACTTCTAGTTGCTCAAGCACACAAGCAAGAGACTTTTAATCAAACAGAATTACAAAGAATATGTTTGAGTTGAACACTTGATATACTATCAGTGGTGTTCACAAAATACAACACAGATTAAGACTCTATACTTAAGAAATTCTAAGATAAAAAGGTTTGTAAGAATTTCTAAGTTATTTGATGACTTTCAAGTTTGGCAGTTTTGCGTTCCAGAAAACAGAGTACTGCGTTTTCAGAGTCTTGAGTCTTGATGTTCTTCTTCAAAACTTCAATCCTTTAAAGAGGAATTAAGAGCTGTTGAGAAGAGCCAGATTCATCAAAAGAGCCGTTGCAATAGAAGTTATATCCAGCATTAATTCCTTCCTGACATTGTGTGCGCAACAGAGAACCAGAGGAATGGAATTTTGAATTGTTTCCTTAAAACAGGGAGAATGTTTCGTCCAAGGAGACAATTGTTGCAAAAAGCTGTTCTGACTGTAGAGTACGTTACTGTTGACAGTGACAGCTATTAACTTTTGTGTTTCCTTCAGACTCAGACTCCCAGTTTGTTCTTCAGAAGTTGGTCTTTCAGACACTGTTCATCAGACGCACCTCTTCATAAGCTGGTCTTCAGAAGCAGTCTTCAGACCTAAATTGAAAAATAAAATTTTAGCAATGACCTTACGAGTTATGATTTCTGGGAGTTGTGACTACCTATCCGCACAATGTCAGTACACTTCGCCTTTGAGTTCCAAGCCTCTACCTCCTTATGAACTTTTGATTACCACTTGATCAAACAATTGTTACGAAACTGGAAAAAGTCAATTAAACAAACAAATTCATCAATAATAAACAAGTGAAAATTCATTACAAAATAGGGGCATACTCGAAATTCTTCCAACATGCTGACAATTATTTGACTCAACAATGGAAAGAACAAAATAAAAAACATTAGAGAAAAATAAAAGGATGGGTTGCCTCCCATCAAGCGCTTTTGTTTTACGTCATTGAGCTTGACGCTTCAACCACTGTTAGGGTGGCAGAAATGACAGAAAAAATATATCATCCTTCTTCTTCCTCTTGTTTGGTAGGAATTCCATGAATTTGGCACAAAGAGTCAGATACTCCCATGCACCCACTGTATTTGAGCTCTCCCACCTTGGAGAAGGACATGTATCCATTTGAACATGAGTGGTTTCTTTAAACCCCATTTGTTGAGACTTCAGGTAGAGACCAACATTCGCCACTTGTGGATTTTCTTCAACCACAATAGCCTGACACTCAGTCTCCATCTCAACCAAATTCTTCTGAGACTCATATGCTTTTTCAACAAGATTACCACACTGAACTTCAAATTTCTCAAATGAAACTCGATTTAACCTCAAGAATTCATCTAAAATATTTTGTAGTTGAGTATGGTAATCGATGTTGATCACCTCTTGCTCTTCTTCTTTTTCTATGAATTGGTTCTCACAATAGTAACTATTATGACAGCCTCCACAAAAATCGCAACTCATACTCAATCTTGTTTCCAAATCCTTTATATGTAGTGAGATCATCCATTTTTCATAACAAAGGATACCGATCTCTTCTGAATCAATCAGCGACCGACTATCCCACATTGCTACAAAACTCAGAAATACCTTTCAGTAGTAAAGCACAAGAAAGAGATATGAAGAGCATAAATCATAATTTTTTTATATAATTTTTTTTTTCACTATACAAACAAAAATGTAAATGACAGAAATCCTAAATAATAACGAAATTTCACAGTTGAAGTGATTCAACAGTCCCCGGCAACGGCGCCAAAAACTTGCTAGACTTTTAGCAAGTGTACTAAAACTATCGAAGTAATAAAATTTATAAGTTCGTATCCACAGGGACTGTTTCAACTTCTACTCCGCAATGTCGTTATTATTAAGGATGTATTAAATGGGGGTTGCCCTAGGCAGTTGGTTTGATTGCATAAAAAGTAAAAAGCTGATAAAAGTGGTTTTGAATATATAAGGAGAGATGAGATCAAGTCTTTCGAATCCTCTGATTAATTCTGTTTGGTAAACTGCACCTATTTCTATGAATCCTCCTCTAGTTTTACGATGATTAACAAAAATAGTCCTAATCAATCCCTGAGTTAGAACCCTCTTCTCGGATTACAGCCCCTAATCCCTTAGGTGATCTAATATTCCTCGAAGGTTTTACGAACGTTAACCTATTATCACAAATAAACGATTATCCATTCCTAGACTAACCCTGTTTATTTGAACAATTCAATTAGGTCTAAGTTGAAAGCTAGGGTCAGTAGTCATTCATTCTCACCAAATCATTGTTATATATTGTCAGTATATAGAAATCATTAAGAACAATTGAATTGAATAAAACTAGATTAATATTCATAAGCTATAGAGTTTCACAGCCACATGTTTCAAACAGAATACATCAGATTCATCTCCAGACCTAATCTCTAAGAGATTTAGCTACTCATAATATGAATTACAAATAACATAATCAATTGAAGCATAAAAACATACATAAACTGACTATGAGTTGGATGGAATGGCCACCTCTTCAGTTTTGTGCTCTCCAAATCGTGCCTCCAATCTCCAAATTTCTCCACCCTTGTTTCTGAAAACAGTTTAGCTTAAATAGGCAACAACTGCACCTAAAATCGTGACACGATTTGATGAAATCGTGACACGATCCTGCATTAAAGCCCCAGGATTCTCCAAAATCAGTTACAAAATTGTGTCACGATTATCCAATCGTGTCACGATTTCATAGACAGAAACTTACTTCCAATCTGGTTAGAAAATCGTGACACGATGCCCAAATCGTGTCACGATGCCATTATTTCAAGATCTTGATGTTTTCCTGCTTTTTGCACCTCCAGGTTGTCTAATAATGCTACAGACTCAATAAAAACATCAAAACATCTGATAAAAACATGTAATGACAGCATGTCATCAAGACGCACTGTTCATCAGACGCTGCCTTCAAAAGCTGGTCATCAGACGCTGCCTTCAGACGCACTGTTCATCAGACGCTGTCTTCAGAAGCTGGTCTTCAGACGCACCTTCAGACGTTGGTCTTTCAGACTTGCAACACAAGCTTCAATATTTTCCTTTTGCTCTTAACTTGATCTTTCAGAACCACCATTAGATACAACAATTAAATATATGGTCCTGCACACTTAGAATCAAGTATTAGCATATCCAATTTTCTTTTTAACACTTTGTTATCATCAAAACTCAAAAGAGACTTGTTCATACATTTTGTTCCAACAAACACGAGCGTAATCAAAACGTTCCTTATCAACTGTACAACCATCCATTCTCAAGAAGCGACCACAGTCCATGGTGCACAGCTTAAAAAAATTCTTATTCCACGCATGGAGTGGAACACCATAAATACGCAACCAAGCGCCCCGCTGAAAGGTGACCGCTTGTTTGTCCCAGCGCAAAAAATTAGAAAAAATATGCCAAAAAATTTCATTTGCCGCCACAATAGTAGACATAACATCAGACTCGTATTTGCTATGCACAAACACTTTATCAGCTCCCAACGGAATAATTTCTAACTCTTGGAATCCCGCATCTTCTACTCTAGTTTGTATCACTGGAATAGCTTCTCCATTTAAAACAGTAGCCACTACACCATTCCTAGCCCATTTCAAATCAATCTCAACGGATCGATACATGCGAACCAACTTCTGTTTATGAGTAACCTTCTCCAGAGCCTGCTGGATAACGGGTACATCACACACCCTAGCCACCCGCTTCACCGGAACAACGGATTTTGAAGGTGAGAAAAACACAAGAAGGGGGGTTGAATTGTGTTGGCTTTTTCTTTTCTTTCTAAAAAACTTAATGATAGTTCATAATCTGATTGGAGGTCAGATTCTGATGCTCTGTTTCAGAGTTGTTTTGTAGCGGATGGAAAGTAAATGAGAGAGAGAGGGACACAATCAATTATCCTGGTTCCTTCCACAACCCGGAAGTAGTCTTGTCCCCTTGTTACTAACAAGAGATTATTCACTATAATCACAAAGATTACAATTGCTCAAGCACAAAGCAAGAGACTTCCAATGCTCAAACACAAAGTAAGAGACTTCCTATGCTCAAACACAAAGTAAGAGACTTCCTTGCTCAAACACTAAGTAAGAGACTTCCTTGCTCAAACACAAAGTAAGAGACTTTCTAATTGCTCAAGCACACAGGCGAGAGACTTTGAATCAAACAGATTTACAAAAGAATATGTTTGAGTGGAACACTTGATATACTATCAGTGGTGTTCACAAAATACAATACAGATTCAGACTCTATACTTAAGAAATTCTAAGATACTAAAGTTTGTAAGAATTTCTAAGTTGTTTGATGACTTTCAGATTTGGCAGTTTTGCGTTTCCAGAAAACAGAATAACAAAGTCTTGTTACAGTCGCACAGAGTCATATTTTCTTCTTCAAATCTTCTGTCCTTTATAGAGGAAGAAAGAGCTGTTGAGAAGATGCCAGGTCATCAAAAAGAGTCGTTGCAATTGAAGCTTCAGCCAAACATTAATTCCTTCTGTTATGGTGTGCGAACTCAGGAAAACAGAGGAACACGTTTTGAATTGTTTCCTTAACAACTGGCTGTGTGTTTCATCCAAGGAGACAAGGGTTGCAGAGAGCGGTTCTGACTGTACAGTACTTTACTGTTGACAGTGACAGTTGTTGACTTCTGCGTTTCCTTAAAACTCAGACTTCAGAAGCTGCTCTTCAGACTATGAGTCTTCAGACGCAGTTCTTCAGACTCAGTTTTCAGACGCATTGTTCATCAGACGCTGTCTTCAGAAGCAGACTTCAGACACACTGTTCATCAGACGCTGTCTTCAGAAGCTGGTCATCAGACGCTGCCTTCAGACGCACTGTTCATAGACGCTATCTTCAGAAGCTGGTCTTCAGACTTGCAACACAAGCTTCAATATTTTCCTTCTGCTCTTAACTTGTTCTTTTAGAACCACCATTAGATACAACAATTAAATATGTGGTCCTGCACACTTAGAGCAAGCATTAGCATATCCAATTTTCTTTTTAACACTTTGTTATCATCAAAACTTAAAAGAGACTTGTTCATACATTTTGTTCCAACAGATTTCCCCTACCTTTAAACCCATTGAGCCGCACCACCACCTCCCCAACCCGCACACCCTCCCGGTTGTCAACCTCCTCCCTCACCGATGCATCCCCTCCGCCACCATCCACCAGCAACCCCTCACTAACAATTTTTTCTCCCTCCCCCTCCTGAGTCTCCCCATCCTTCCCAATCCTCGAAATCACAATTTTTTCTCCCTCACCCTCCCGCGACTTCCAACACGAGACAAACCCCAAACTCACGCTATTGTCTCCCTCACCAACCCGAAGCCCCTTCCTCCCCACCCTCACAACACGCTCCCTCACCCTCTCAACTGGAGCAGACCGTTCAAACCTAGCCACCTTAACCCACAGTCACAAATGGCCAAAATAAATTCCATTCAACGCTTGCAAGAGTTTGTCAACATCTCTAACATTTGAGAACCTCATAAAACCATAGGCTGCTCCATACTTATTGCGCTTTCTTGCCAAAAAAACGTGTTCAAGGATCCCACAAACCTCAAACGCCTTCTTCAAATAAAAATGTGAAACGGTATCCGGAATATTCGTGAAATAGAAGGTTACATACCATTTTAATTTAGAATTAGAAAACTCCTCCTTGCCATCTCCAACAGGAGCGCGTGACTGCCCAGATGAACCAGCAGCAAAGACGCGCATCCCCTCCAGCCGTGGACTAGTGTCGTGCACCGTACCACCATCAAACCTACCAAAACCGAAATTGTGCAACCCAATTGCCATACCTGGCCGCACCCTCTGTGCATGATCGAACCGGCCGCGTGAAAAAGAGAACTGTCGGCTACCAGAAGACCAGTCGTGGGAGGAAGAAAGCAACAACCGCCTTCGTGGGTACAATTGTCTGCCAGAAGACCGTGATCGCACCTGGCTGCCATGAGAACGTGAAAGAACCCTAACCCTAAACCGCCCTAAGTTGGAAGTAGAAACCAATCTGCCCTCAATCCTCAAGTCATCTCGTTGTCTGTCTTGTCCATGAGAATCATGTCGACTCCGCCGTCTCACATCACCTTTGTCAACCTCCTCCCTCACCGATGCATCCCCTCCGCCACCATCCACCAGCAACCCCTCACTAACAATTTTTTCTCCCTCCCCCTCCTGAGTCTCCCCATCCTTCCCAATCCTCGAAATCACAATTTTTTCTCCCTCACCCTCCCGCGACTTCCAACACGAGACAAACCCCAAACTCACGCTATTGTCTCCCTCACCAACCCGAAGCCCCTTCCTCCCCACCCTCACAACACGCTCCCTCACCCTCTCAACCGGAGCAGACCGTTCAAACCTAGCCACCTTAACCCACAGTCGCAAATGGCCAAAATAAATTCCATTCAACGCTTGCAAGAGTTTGTCAACATCTCTAACATTTGAGAACCTCACAAAACCATAGGCTGCTCCATACTTATTGCGCTTTCTTGCCAAAAAAACGTGTTCAAGGATCCCACAAACCTCAAACGCCTTCTTCAAATAAAAATGTGAAACGGTATCCGGAATATTCGTGAAATAGAAGGTTACATACCATTTTAATTTAGAATTAGAAAACTCCTCCTTGCCATCTCCAACAGGAGCGCGTGACTGCCCAGATGAACCAGCAGCAAAGACGTGCATCCCCTCCAGCCGTGGACTAGTGTCGCGCACCGTACCACCATCAAACCTACCAAAACCGAAATTGTGCAACCCAATTGCCATACCTGGCCGCACCCTCTGTGCATGATCGAACCGGCCGCGTGAAAAAGAGAACTGTCGGCTACCAGAAGACCAGTCGTGGGAGGAAGAAAGCAACAACCGCCTTCGTGGGTACAATTGTCTGCCAGAAGACCGTGATCGCACCTGGCTGCCATGAGAACGTGAAAGAACCCTAACCCTAAACCGCCCTAAGTTGGAAGTAGAAACCAATCTGCCCTCAATCCTCAAGTCATCTCGTTGTCTGTCTTGTCCATGAGAATCATGTCGACTCCGCCGTCTCACATCAAACAATTCTCCCCTATCCCCCCCCCCCCCCCCCCCCCGCGTTTGTGGCACCCTGCTTGGAACCCTTCCCCCCTTGAGAACCTCACTACCGGCGAAAAAGAACACCGGCGTGGCTGTCCTAGGCGGAGCCTACCACCTCTCTCTCACTCGCTAGGCGTCGCTTTTTTTAAAAAAAAAAATCCTTATAAAAAAATATTAATTTAATCCTAAGCATTAAACAAATTATTTTTTGATTGAATTACCATTGTTGTTTTTGAAAACATGTTGTGGGAAAAAACTCAATTACAAAAAAAATAGTATAATACTATTCATATTTTAACCATTTGTTAACCACACTTCTATCATCATGCTTTAGAGATTTACTTTTTTGTCCATTGCCTCCACTACTTTCATAAAAAACAAGAGAGATAATTGAAATACAATAAAAAATCAAAATATTTAATGCAATTTTTTCACGCCTGCATGTTTTTGCTGTATCCACCACGTCGAATCAACCAAGTAAAAATGGGTACGGATTAGTACGTAAAGACTATGAAGCACGGATTCCGACATGAACACCTGACACGGACACGTCGACATCGCTAATGTAAAAAACATAGGACACCGACACCACTACGTATATATTAATTTATTTATAAAAGATCTAAACTAAGAATTAAAATACATACATATGCATCTAACTTGAGCAATTTATGTCCCTTAATGAAGTTATATAACAAGATACAATAGTATTTGGTCTTTATTTATTCATCTACTACCGAAAAATTTAAATGCGTTGTAATCAACTTTAATATCTATAACCCCTCGTTGATCAAATTTAATATCTATAACTCCTCGTTGTAACAAACTTTAACTCTTGAAACTGCTGTGTGTGGACGCAGAGAAAAAAATCCAGATATTTGTCTAAGTTGTTCGACATGCCTCATATAAGTGTTATATAGGTGTCGGATAGCGGTCTAAGGAGTGTCAAAGTAAAGAAGAAAACAACTTAGTTAGGACACGTGTTTGACACGTGTTGTACGAGTGTCGGACACCGCAACATACCTAATCTTAGAGGTGTTTGTGCTTCATATTGTACCCGATAGAAATGCTTCACCATTTTGGGAGTACTCATGCTCTATAAGATATGGTTATAGTGGGGAGAATCAATAAACTGGGGGGTACAACTACAAGTTATTATATGGTAGAAAGAATAGTAAGGATAGATAAAAGCTGGTCTGCACAATACCGAAATTAAGTTTGATACTTGAGTACCATTGTCAGAAGCCAAATCCTGAGAAAAAGAATGGAAGTTGTCAACAATTAGAGAATCATTAATCAACAAGATTAAACATAATGAAGGAGTTTAGTTTGTTACCTGAGCATGAGTGGAATCAGCATTCTCACATTCACCTTGGGAGTTGCGCAATCCTTTTACGAGAAACTAGAACCAAAAATATATAATAGCATTACAGTTCAGAAGCAAAATATAGAAGAGAAAATATCTCCACCTTCAAATATATTTCGAAAAACTTATTTAAAATAATTTAAAATTTTTCTTCAATTTTTTTTTAATTTCAAAGAATAAAAATAATTGAATACTAATCGTTAGTATTGAACTTCAATGCATATTTCATTCAGTTCAATGTCCAATTAGGATTTAATTATACACGACGGACTAACAAGTTTTATTTTCTTCTATTTTTTAATGGGTTATTGTTTGCGGTCAAAGTAGTTTTGTGAGACACAAAAGGGGCTACAAAAGCCTAAAAATGTGGTGACTAGGAAGTATTTCAGAAAATATAGTTC
Source organism: Medicago ruthenica (assembly GCA_018208015.1). Taxonomy (NCBI): domain Eukaryota; kingdom Viridiplantae; phylum Streptophyta; class Magnoliopsida; order Fabales; family Fabaceae; genus Medicago; species Medicago ruthenica. The sequence continues at coordinate 64,295,666 of CM031375.1, read as the reverse complement.
ATGTGTAATTTAGTTGTGTCTTGTGAGTTTTCTTTCATTTACTTAAATGAGTTTTAAGAAAATATTTTACGTGTTATTCCAAATGAATTGGTGCAAGAATTCATCGACCAAATTTATAACCTTCATAGTTTTAGTTTGCGATCCTGTGTCGTGGTGGTCTCATGTAATGTGTATGCATTATCATTCAACCTATAGGTAAACCCATCAATTTTTCTTCACATTAGTGAAACTTCGCCCTCAAACAATCATTCTCACTCAATCCGCTACAAGTAATCACATAACACATAGTAGAAAACTTAAATATAATTTTATAACTTGAAATAGAACAAGAATAATATGAAGAATGTCATAAAATGTAATTGTTATCCCAAAAGAATTGGTGCAAAAATTTATCCAGCAAATTTATAACTTTCGTAGTTTTAGTTTTTGTTCCTGTGTCGTGGTGACGTCGTGAAGTCAGTGGCTGACGTTAATCTGATCCGTGCATCGCATGTATTAATGTAGTACTTTGTTTTAACTGCTTTGTATGTTGTATATTTTTTTTTTATGTTTTGGATTTCATTTTCGGAATCGAAGGTGAACGTGATTTGTTTGTATTTCTTCCGTTGTGGTGATATTGGTTTGTCTGTAGCCAACGTTAACTCTGCCCGTGCATCGCGCGGGCAACACACTAGTTATGAATAAAGCATATAGTGATATATGCAGGCCGCGAATGAAAAAAGACGGTGGTGGAGTAACCTGAAAGGAACGAAGTGGAATCAGATAGACGAGAACAACAAAAAAGAATGTTGAGAGAGATAGGGAGTGTAGTAGTAATACCAACTCCGGCTACGATGAGGAACTTGGTAATCCCGATTCCGTTTTTTTTCTCATCGCGCCAAAGAATAGATTATCTCCCGAGTTAATGCCTCCAGTTTTCTCCCATGATCAATCCTAGCCATTCATTTCCATTAATGGAAATCAATGGCTATTAATAAACACAATTAATTTAATTGGTTTTGTCTATTTCATTTTCTCCTTCCTCACGGATCCATTTCTTCAAAAACTCATCTCAACCCACCTTTCTCATAGTGGATCTCGAAGGTTAAAATGGCCAACACCTTTTCAAATACCATTGTTGGGAAATGACCTCCATAATTTCCCTCCTCCATGAACTCAAAATAGGCACTAGCGGAAACATGAAATATAAACGTAATGACACAGAGAATTTTAGCGTGAAAAACCTTCTCAATGTGAGAAAGGAAAAACCACGGGACCCTTGGGTCTCTAAAACTTCCACTATAATGATAATGAGAATACAACAACTTCACCCTTAGGTGGATCTCACTACAATGTATCTCTCAATTTGTAAGGAACACTCTCACAAATTGGCTCACTATTTCGCTTACAAGGAAACTCTATGAGGATCAATTTTCTCTTTTGAGCAAGACTCTCTTTCTCTCTTGCTTTTTGTTGCTCTCCTCTTGTGGTGTGTTGTGAATGCTTGCTCATGGTCCTATTTATAGGAGAACCAAGCCAAAGTTGCCTTACATTCATGAAGACACTTGTCATTTGCCTTTCATGCAAAACACCAAGTGTCCCTTGCAATGCATACACCACACCATGTGTCTCTTGCAATGCATGCACCACATGTGTTACTCATACACTACACCATGTGTACACTATGCACCTTGCTACTTGTCATCACATGCAACCTTCCATTTTGTCAAATGTATGTTGGCCACATGGCAATGCTGAACCCCACACTCCACTTGGTAGAGTGTTCCATTTTTTAGTCATTATATATGGGTAAGTTTATCAATGATACGTGGACAAGGAAATAACATATGCTAAGATTTCTTTTGGTAGGAAGGAAAACCTTTTCAAAATTGTGTTGAAAACTCCAAGTGCCTTAAAGGACCAAATCCTTTATGTGCCTTAAAGGATGCGTTTGGAGGCAATTTGAAAAAAGAATTGGAGAGGTTATTTCATAAGCTGACTCCAACACTGCCCTTCAAGTTTTGAATGCTAAGTTTGGCATCCCAATGTGTTCTGGGATGGAAACGTGGTACAAATATGATGTTTAAGTGAACGTTGAATCACCGACGGCCAAAACCTAATTCCACTCAAGACATAGAGATCAACGGGGTTAGACACTATTTCTCCCAACAAAATATTTTCCATGCACTCATCCGGAATCAAACTCAAGACTTCATGTTTAAGGGACTCGGCTATCTAAATCCTCTTCCTTTCTGGTTGAAGACCTTGTTAGCTTATACTAATAATTCAGCTTTATCTTGATGTTATCTTTTGTTTTGTCTTTCTGATTTGCAGTTTATATATTAAAACTATTAATCCGTTTATATGAATTATTACTCTCTCTTTGAACCATTCATTTGCATGTATTAAGAACATCAATCTTCCCCATCTCAACGAGCTAATAAAAGTACAGATTCTTCATTTTGCCTAACATTCTGATTACCCGATAAGAAGCAAAACAGAAATTGATGAAAAGCATACCCGATCTTTATTTATTTGATTTTGAGGTGAACAAGTAACTATTTTTGCTAAATTATTAAACCCAATTGAATCATGTAGTATACACATTATGGGTCTAAAATGTTTTCTCTTCCCCAAAGGGAAAAGTAGTATATATACATGATCACGGCGCACTCTGAGACGAGCCTCCTAAAAGCCTACTCTGCTCACTTGTTCCTTGGATGTGCTCTCAAAGATCTTATCAGCACTTGCTACCTCAAAACCATCCCTCCTATGGAACTCTTTAATCTGTTTCATTATAGTAACAAGAAGAATTAGCAATCCTACAGAAAATGACTAAGTGTATGTTTGGATTGATAGTGAATTCGGCAAATCACTGGCACTGTGATTCTGTGAAGCTCCAAAGTGTAGATTTTGCAAAAATCACGGGGACTCACCGTGATTCTACTAATCCCACCATCAATCCAAACATGCACTCGATATGCAAATACACATATCATTCAAATTCTTAAAGTAGTCCACAATTTTGTCCTAAACCGAAAGACAGATCAGTCTAATCCATAAAGATCAGAGATGAGAATTACAATGCAAAAGTTAAATTAAGAGAAAGAATGCTGCTTACCTCTGTGTCAGGTAAATTTTTATACTGCGGCAGCACGAAACGCTCTGCAAATTCAATGTAGGAGCATGGAACTGATTCAGTTATACCATCAGAAAATTGGAAAGAAACTGAATCTGCTACAGTTGAACTTTGCTGGAGAAGGCCATCAGGGCTCACTGGAAATGGAGGAAATATTCAATTCATTCGCATGATCCTTGATAGTAATGTGAAAAACAACTTCAACATCAAGTTATTTAGCTATAAGTTTGAGAGAATGCAGTACATAACATACCGACAAAATGCTTTTCCCAATTCTAAATGCTAAAGCCTATCAATGAGAAACTCTATGCAGAACAACTAACAACCAGTTTTAATTATTCTAAATACTTAGAACTTTAAATTTAAAAGGGCTTATTTCCTAAATCAGAAAGAGACTAGCAATAGATTGACTTAAATTTACACATTGAATTCTTTAACTTTGTTTAGAAAATATCCAGAATATTTTATCCTTGCAGAGTAATAAACAAAGATACATACCTTTCAATACTCCTCCTTCAGAATTCAATTTGAATCCATTCTCCTCAAGAAACTTGTTCAACTTTTTTATATCCCTCAAATGAGTTTTCAGCCGATGAGTGGAAATAGTGACATGGTTCAGTGCATGACCATTGACTAGCGTCCACGCAGCATACTCACTCTCTCTAGTATCAATAAACCACGAGTTAAACAGTGCTTGAAAAAAGAAGATACTTTCTTCAAATAGCATTTTTAGGTGGAGAGATACTAATACCTTGCCAATTGTTGAAACTCTGAATATAAGGGTTTTTCCCATGTTAAATGTCCCAAGGAACTCGCAAGAGCTGCATACTTTTTTCCATTACCAGATGATTCAGTGTATTTCCTAATTATTTCCTGTATGAAAATTCCCACCTTCTTTTAGTACAAACAGATTTCTGAATGCTACAATGCAAGGGAGATTAAAGGATAAACCATTGGTGTCATGCAATGCAATACTGCATATGACTACAGATATGGATTTCAGAAATAAAATATCTCATTAAGAACAATATTGTAATATCTGTGTACCAACACCTAAATCTTAACATATCGTTAAGTGTCATTCTAACACTAGGAAATCAAAACCCCATTTCTCTCTGTTTCTCAAATGATCATTATCATATAAATGAGCTACTAGTCATAAAACAAATCATGTGATACGGCAGAAACCACTGCCTTAAAATCATGGTTTGGCAAGATCTGTGCCAAGAAAATTGTACACATACTTGGGGTAAATACAATTTAAGTTTTCAAAATTTGAAAATTGGTATTTTCTGTGGACTGGAAATTGTTACTCTCTTGGAACTAATTCTTAAATGTTGACTTTTAGCAAAACATTATATCTACGATTGGAATTTTGCAAGTGAATCTACGATTCAAATGGCGAGAAAGAAGATAATGAAAATTAACAAATGCATCCTCAAAACCTCACACTCAAGTGAATCACAGAAAAATATGCAATATGCTTTGCAACATCATGTCATTGAGTATATCTAGATCTGAAAACATAAATTTCCATTCCAATTTCAACATAAAAATAAGCTTAACAACTATAATCATATTATTACTCTGCTTACTTTTGAAACTAACTGCAAGTAAGAGGGATAAAACAGCCTCCTCCAGAACAATCATTGTAATTCTTGGAGAGTAGACGCTGAAAGATACTAATTGATATTCATTCTCACCAACATACCTGAGTTTGTGGACTCATCTGATCTACCAATAGCTCTGATATAAAAATTCTTGGCAAGGGACCATTCATGCCACTGCCACTGCTAGAAAGTGAATCAGCAGGAGGTGAGAACCACAATGCCCTCAATTTTTTCCCTGGAAATCTCAACTCCTCTCGTTGTGTATAGCCATAATCCAGGAAAAAACCAGCCATGGAGTCAATTCCATAACCATTCACCTATAAATAAATGCACAAGACCATAGTTGTTAAATAGCAGCGCTATAGCGTAGCAGAATCTAAATAAATCGTTATTGTTCTACGATACATGATTTAGTATAAAATGTTGTCAGATACTGGCTAGCCGGTTATGTCATAGCAGAATTTGAACAAACTACTATTTTCTGTGATAGACAACATTGCACAAGACACAATAAATGAGCACCAGAGAAAAATGTATGTATGGGAAAGGAAGTAAAGCGAGAGAAGTACCCCAAATGTCCTGAACGCAAGATGATCATAGCATAATGAGTTGTTCTCAACAGAGTGAACAAGGTCCAATATGGCCTTTGCTGTAGGATTTCTGTTCAAGTACACTGACTGCATACTCTCCAACACACCCCTGAAAAATGCTTCACCCCCCTACAGACATAGAAATCACATTAACACTTTATAAATTCATAATCCAAACCCCTTAAAAAAAAAGAATCCAGAACAGGACCAAAAATATATAGAACAAATTCTCAGATTCATTATCACTATCAAGGTTTTAAATAACTCGTGCAGACCACAACGTGATCCCCGATAGTGCGGGGAATTTCTATAAAATACGACAGACGCACTCACTCATGGTTGTAGAGACATAAAAAAATTGACGTCCCCACCCAAATCGCGTAGTGGAAATTTTTGGATCCTCTTTTGGTTTTGGAGGAGGAAGAATTGATTATAGAGGTGCATAAATGATTTTGACGCCGTTGAATGTTCTCAAGTGGAATTGATTTTGTCTCCGGAACTGACTTTAACTTGAAGCTAGATTTTGGAGCTTTTCTCTATAGAATTCACTTTTTACATAAATGTATTCAAACATAGATCACTTTACATTCAACTCCCTATTTGGGAGAATCAATTTTACAAAATCAATTTTTGTAAACGTGAAATCATATTGAATGTTTGGGATCATGGAGGGTTTTTCAAATTCTGACAAACTCATTGCGAATCCAAACATGCAAACACAATCTTAATCAGTTTTTGCATCATGGATAACCATTAATTGGTAACACAACCAACAATCAAATTCCTAATTCTTTTTCAAAACCATACATGCAAACAATTTTCAGGGGGGTGTTAAGATGAGGTACATGAGATAAATTACTAACCACTACAAACATTAAAGATGTTAGGGCATAAAACAATAATTCTTATCATTTGAATGTGTGCACGACACAAAAAATGCAAAATACACCACAGATCCAAACATTAGCTCATTCAAAATCAAATTTTGTCAACGCAAAACCAATCACACACTTGGTGTATCTTTGGCATAATGGCAGGTCCGACAAAATCACAGTGGCACGATGATTTTGTTGAAGCTACAAAGTGTAGCTTTTGCATAATCACGGTGGTTCACCGCTGTTTCCTTAAACTCACACCATACCAAATATGCACTTGGAATCACGTAGCTACTACATCAAATCCACTGTGAATTCAAACATGCCTAAAATCTTGATCACTGTTAGCAACATGGATATCCATTAATTGATAACAAAACCAAAAATCAAATTTCTAATTTTTGTTCTTCTTTCAAAACCGTGCATGCAAACAATTTCTTTTGTATGTGATAAATTATTAACCACTCTAAACATGAACAATTTTAGGAATTTCAGAATCAAAACATCAAACAAGAAAATAAAAGAATAACAAAAAACAAAAAACACGTGTGAACCTGAATTGATGATCCTCGAGAGTGTGATCCATTTTCTGATGAGTGCGTACAAGACACAGACATGTTTCTGGCTGAAGTGGATAAACCTAAATACAAATGTTTGGTGGAAGATGACGGTACAATATTCCACAATTTGGTTTTGGAAAATGAAGAAATTTTATGGAAAGGTGATGAAATATAAGACTTAGTTGTTGTTGTTGAAAACATGATTAAGTGGTTTGTTTTGTACTATAAACTAAAGTGCATGCAAAGTTATTTTAATGTTGTTGTAAAATAAACAAAGAAAAATAGGATAGGATTGGATTGGATTGGATTGTTAAGGTACCTTCTGCATACTTATCTATTGCAAGTTGCAAGCACTGTCAGCATCACAGTCAGCAAAACCACCAAAATAAAGGGAATCTTATTTCGTACCACATTCAACTATTTTGTTTATCATTTACGTGCAATTGTAAAAACTAATCAGCGAATCGAGTAAGATGAAAATAATAACAAAACTCCACTGTTGTAATTTTAGGATTAGTTTGAAACCTAGAACATATGAGTAAACCGAAAGAGATCTTTACCATCTTACGGTGTTTTCGGATACCTCATTCAACTATTAATGGCAAGGAAAATTGGCATTGCCTACTTTTTTGTTTTTTCCTATACGTCTCTCTCATTTAAATATATATCGTTGTACTATTGTCTATAAAGGTCCGTTTGATACAAGTAAGTTAGGTGAACAAGACAAACATTTGAGTTACACAATTTTTTGTCATGATATTTGGTAGGCAGTATAGAACACAAACAAAACAGTGAAATTTACTGCTTCCTCCGTCCCTTTTTATAGGAGTAGTTTACAAAAATCACGTGTATTAAGAAAAGTTGTTGGAGTAATCAAGTTGTTTCAAATATGTAAGACTATTACTAGATTACCCTTAATTAAATATATATTTAATGTTAACTTTTCATATACCAAGACAAATTGATACTATTAATAAGGGGTATATTTGAAAAAAGATTAATCAATACATCTAGGAATTTGTATATAATCTTATATTTAAAGACAAAAACTTTTTTGTAAACTATTCTTATAAATAGGGACGGAGGGAGTACAATTTTACTTCTTCCATCTTAAAATGATGGACTTAATTGACCAATTCACATATATTAACAGAGTGTATAAATAAAAGAAAAGGAAAATAATATATTTACTAAAATATTCTTTTTATGTATTGATGTACTCACATCTACCATAAATTCAAAGTACAAAATATAAGATTAAGAATGAAGTAAATAATATTAATTAGAGAGTATAATTGAAAAAATAACTAATATTGTATTAAAAATCAAAAGATGGGAGAACAATGAGATAAAGAAGTGAGAGAGGTGAGATACATTAAGAGAGAGAGAGAGAGAGAGAGAGAGAGAGAATATGAGAGATTGAGAATTTTTTTAATACAAAATAAAATGGTATTTTAGATAGTTTATATTTAATTAGGATAAAAAAAAAACTCACTTAGATTGGTCTAGTGGTGTTGCCTTAGCCAAAGTCTCAGGTTCGAATCTTCTCGGAGTCAATTTTGGTGGACTTTTAGCTTCTTCAAAAAAAAATTAAGATAAAAAATATTGTCTCGTGATTTTAGCTTTTGTTCACTCACTTACCACCAATTTGGCACATTATCAAGACCAATTTTTAAATCAAAAATGGTACAACTGAAGTTGTGTAGTTCAATCCTTTATTTTGAAGCAACACACCATGAGTATTACTAGGATTGTACATGGATAGTCTATTTTGGCCAAAACCAAAAACTGGACCATGTGTGGAACCCCGTCTTGGGTCTAGTTTAAGAGTTTCTTGTTGTAATGTTGGGTCGGGTTGGGGCAAACTGTCATTTTCCAGTTGAGTTGGGTTGGATCCAGGGTTACTTACACTTTTTTTATTTTAAAAATCTGATTGTAATTTTATAAATGATGGATGACCTAATAACATAGAGAGTGTGTAATCATATAACAGGGTCAACCGATGGTCAACAAAAATACTCCCTTAGAGAGGCTAACTTACAACAATTTTCATAAACGATTTTCGAGAAAAAACAATTGTCACTCAACTCTAAAATTATTGGCAGAACTTTGGAAGGTGGGGGATTTGTGTATGTCTCACAATTAGGATAAACTATATAGAATAAACTCTCATATTCATTATCACTATCAAAGGTTTTAAATAGATCGTGCAGACCACATAGTGATCCCTAATAGTGCAGAGAATTGCAGTAAAATACAATCGATGTTGTCTCACTCATGGTGGCAGAGACATCAAAAACTTTGACGTCGCCTCCAAATCATGATAGCGGAACTTTAGTTCCACTTTTGGAGGAGGCAAAATCGATTCTAGAAGTTTAGAATTGATTTTGATGCAACTTGATGTTTTGTCGTAAAATTGATTTTGCCTCCAAAACTGATTCTAACTTGAACTTAGAATCTGGAGCTTTTGCTTTAACGAAAATTTATTGTTCAATTCACTTTTATAAGAATGTGTTCATACATAACTCACATTACATTCAACTCATTTAACTGAGAATCAATTTCACAAAATCAATTTTTGTCACATGAAAAACTAAACACTTACATAAAATCTTGATCAGTATTAGCATCAAGGATATCCATTAATTGGTAACACAACCAAAAATCAAATTCCTAATTTTTTTTTCTTTCAAATCCATACATGAAAAGAATATTTTGGGGCGTTAGGATGAGGGCCATGTGATAAATTATTAACCACTCCAAACATGAAAGGGTTCAGAATGACAACATAAAACAATAATTCTCATTATGAAACAGAACAAATAAATAAAAGAACAAATATCATCATGTTTGAACCTGAATTGATGATCCCTGAGAGTGTGATCCATTTTCTGATAAGTAGTTACAGGACACAGACATGTTTCTTGATGAAGTGGATAAACCTAAAGATAAATGTTTGGTGGAAGAAGATGGTACAATATTCCACAATTTGGGTTTGGAAAATGAAGAAATTTTACGGAGTGAGATGAAAGGTGATGAAGGGTATGAGTTAGTTGTTATTGAAAACATGATTAAGTGGATTGTGTTGTATAAAGTACTAAACTGCATGCAATGTTATACTTTAATGTTGTTGTAGACTAAAGACATAGATAGATTGTTATGCTTATCTATTGCAAGTTGCAAGCACTGTCAGCAAAACCACCAAAATAATAAACTATGGGAAGCGAATCTTTTTGACAGGCTACGGGAAGCGAATCTTATTACGTACTTCATTCAACTATTTATTTTTGGGTTAAATATATTTTTTCTCCCTATAAAATTTTCAAATTTTAAGTTTTAGTTTCTATAAAAATTTTCATCAATTTTTGGTTCTTCAAAAATTTTCTGTCGCAACTTCTGAACCTGCATTTAAGTAAAATTATGTGTATCTTTTAAAATATTGTATTATTTTTGTGTGGTCATGTCTAGTACGATATAGAAATCTCACTTGCATCCTTAAAAAAAATCTGTCTTGCAAAAGTTTAATTTTTTTAACAAGTGATGAATTAAATATAATTTTTTTAGTTTTTAGCGCTTAAAAATTCATATTTAATTCATATCTTGTTAAAAATTCAAATTTTTTGTACAAAAGATTGTTATAATATTCTAAATATCTCTATAAAAATTTATTCAAAAATGTGAAGTATACACATGATTTGATCTAAAAACAGGGACCATAAGTGGTGGTAGAAAATTTTTGAGGGAACAAAAATTGATGAAAAATTTTATAGGGACTAAAACTTGAAAAAAAAAATTTGAAGGAAGGGACTAAAACTTGAAATTTGAAAATTTTATAGAGACCAAAAACATATTTAACCCTTTTATTTTTTAATGTGATGTCTTTCCATACAACTCTAGAAATTAATCTTTTGAGTTAGATAAAACCTTAAAAAATTTAATAACATTTTCAACATCAAATTCGAACCAATGATATCTGATTAAGCCAAAAGGCAAAAGTCACTTAATATTAATGCAAAGGAAAATTGGCCAACTCTATGTTTTCCTTTACCTCTAATTTGTCCCCTTATACATCTATTGTTGTACTATTCTCTATAAAGGTCTGTTTGATTCATTTAAGTATGCACACAACACAAACAAAGCAGTGAAATTTACTGCAATTTTACTTCATCCTGAAATGATGGACTTAGTTGACAAATTCGCACTTACTAACAAACGTGTGAAATCAAGAATGGAAAAAAATATATTTACTAAAATACTTTAATGTGTATTGGTGTAGTTATATTTAAATACACCAATACACATTATAACATCTAGCAGTCGGGGTTTCTATCTCCGACACTTTATTTTTTTTATTTTTTTTTTACAAGAAGAAACTTATTGCATTTCATTTAAAATAACAGTAGAGATACAAGATGGAATCTTAATATGAATATGAAAACTAGCATGACGCAAAGCTATGAGCGACTTCGTTGGCTTGTCTCCGAATAAACCTAACATCTGAGGTTACTAAATCAGAAGCTAACAGACGTTTATAGTAATTGATCACTGCGCTAAAATTAAAGACGTCACATTTACGACCATACTCAGACACTTTATTTATTCACTTTACATTTATATTATTATTTAAAAATTACGATTTAGTTTTATTTATTAATATCATTACGGAAAAAAGCTAACGTATAATTTTATTAAAATGGTCATACATTAAAAAACCTAAAAAAGAAAATTTTACGTTGAAAATAACACTTTTAAAAAGTTGATTACGCACATTCCAATAAAATATTACTAAATTTAATTCATTCACAAGTATCTTAAGATCAAGTAAAACAGTAGTAAATAAAAAAAAATACACACACAAAGCCTTTAACAGGCACATAAATATATTACTATATGTGTGAGTGAAAGGGATCAAGCTGGTAGTATTCCCCATCTAAAGAAAATCTCTCTCCCACCCCCACTCCTAACGCCTCATGTAGGCAGACGTGACTGCTTTGAGTCGCTTTTCATTGATCCGTTCATTCATGCTTGTATAATTTGGTTTGAGTGTCCGTCTGTCTTAAACGGTGGTGTGACTGCTTTCTGGTGGCCACATCCAGCGTCTGTGCTATTGTTTATGTGTGTTCCTGCCCTGAATTCTTTGATTATTTTACATATATGTTGTGTTATGTAGCTTTCAAGAGAAAAAGTTATGTGTTGATGTTGTTTGAATATCTGTCTCAGTCCTTATGACTGATTTCAGACACTTTGATATCCTAGTCATTAGTTATGATTGACATTTGACCGTTTCAGCTCAAAAATGTCGATATTACTTGTTGTCTTGCAGAAAATTGTTGTTTCTTTGACTTTTTATGTTTTGATGATCTACTTGTGTGGTTTTAAATGTTTGTGCTGTCCGTTTAGGTTGATCTACACTTTTTTTTTTAGGATAGATTTTACGGTCCTTCAATTTCATTTTATTTTTGTACCTTTTTTTTAATAATATATATGTGTATATATTTGACAAAGGATTAAAGTCTACAAGGTGTAGGGGTGTACATGGGTCGGTTTGGGTTGAGTTTGGCCAAACGCAAGACCCAAACCATTTAGGGTACTCCGGTTTGGGTTAGCTAAAATAACCATCCGTTACGTTATTGGGTTGGGTTGGGCAAACCCACTAATTTATGGTTTGGATTGAGTTGGGTAGTGGGTTACCCAAAATTTTTTTTCTTCTATTTTTTTTGTTAAATTAAATGACTAAATGACGAGTCCTCGTATTTTTTCATAAAAAATACTCATATTTTTTTATTTTTTTTAAATTGTGTAACCTATTTTCACTATATTTTAGAGTCATAAAAAAATAAATGATAATATCAAATAATAAATTTCATCATAAAATACTAGCAACAAACTAAAGTTGCATGACATAAATTATATTAGTATCAAAATAACCAAAAAGTGCAACATCCTAATTTGTAACTCTAGCATGTTTTAATTTTCAATATAGATGATACATTTCAACATCCTAATTTGTAACTCTAGCATGTTTGAAAATTCGACTTGATTTATGATCAAAACTTTTTGTATTCTCCTTCGTTCCTATGAAAATAAAAATTAAAATGTGGGTATTATTGGGTAAGTGAGTTTATTGGGTTTGGATCTGGTTTTATCCGAAACCCATTATTTTTTATGGGTTTCCCATTTTTTAAAACCATACTCATCCAATGACCCAACCCAACCCACTTTTTTAGATTTTTTTGGGTGGGTTTGACCGAGTTTTCCGGGTTGACCCAACCCATGTACACCCTAACAAGGTGTGTCAACCTAGTTGAAGGTCTTCAATTTTTTTTATGTCATCCTACTCTTGATTTACCAAAAAAAAAAAAGAGATAAAGCTACACATAAATATTTTCTTTGTACAGTTTTGATGAACATTTATGTGAAAGTGGGGTTGAATCACTAATTCTTCACTTGACAATATTAATTAATTATGTTTTTTAAACTGTTTAAAAAACTTACACGTAAGAAGAGTACATCGTTTTGGTTTTCTAGTTCAATTAATTTCTTGATAATCTTCAACGACAATGGTTGCGTCGCGGGTTACATTTGCCAACACTGGTCACTAGATGCATTTGAGAAGGTGTGGCCACGAGTCATCCAATTTGCCCTTATCTCTAACTTATGACTAACCTATTTGGCTTCCAATTATTATGAGAAGATTTTTTTAATATAAATTTCCAATTATTAGAATTTATAGAAGCTAAACAATGTTCTTCTTTATCTTTTTATGGATAACGGATATAAACAATACTTCTGTCTAGCTGCCGATACGAATAAGCTTGTTTATAATTTGGTAAATTTTGAGATACCGATATTTAGATTTGAGTTTAGTTGGATACTCATATTTAGGGTGGGTATCGGTTTGAGTTGGATTTGGGTCCGAACCTTTAATTCAAGCCAACACACGGGTATAGAGGATCGTTACAAACTTATTAGATTCTTGGTTTATGTCGGTTTTGGATTTTCGATTAGTTCGGGTTCATGGATCGGGTTGGTCCAAATCAATTTTTTCGAGTTAGAAATAGAGATACGAGATAGAGAAATGTATGACATGAGTGACAAAGAATTTAGTTTGGTTTTTTTTATGGAAATTTCGTTTGGTTTTTGTAATGGTCTCTAAAATTGAAGTGTGGTCTAAAATAAAGACCATATACATCATTAATTAAATAAATAAAAAATATCAATTTTTGTTTATAATAGTGATCAGAGGGTGTACCTAAAAAAGAGAGGAGAGACTTCGTTATTTTTCTTCCTGTCCATTATTGATATCATTTTCCTATTTATGCCCATTCCAAACTTCATTGATTTTAGGATCATAAGCCACATGTCAATTTGTATCAACCAATTATGTTATGTCATGTGTATTTTTTTAATCATAACAGTTTTCCTTTCTCCTTTTTTTTGACTAGCGATTGTTAATTTTTCACACAAAAACAATTCTAGACTGGGAATCCAGTAACCAACATCAATAAATAGAATTTCGTTTTGTTTTTCACATGCAATCGGTATAGTGTGGGAATCCAGTAAAAACCATAAGGATAGAGATGAAGAAACAGAATGTGGGAATCACGTGAATGAAGAGAAGAGATTGAAACACAAATGAGAGAGATGAAAAACATGTTGTGGCTTGTGTTCTGTGTTTTCACGAGCTAGGATGAGTAGAAAAATGGGATGAAACCCATTAGTTTTCTAATCTTTTTGCATTCATAATATAAAACATAAAAAAAATTAAAATTATTTGCATACTGAGGATAGAAAAATGGCTACTTTGAGATTTATAAGCTACTATGTGATCAATATTTCATTACAATGATAGAGTCGTTCACTTACGGTGATATCATATATCTCCTATATATGTAATGGAGTTGGAAACCTGACTAGGATACCAAAACAACCAAGGTGTAAAATAAACTCCTCAAAGTTTCTTCCATGATTGATATCATCATGTCTCAGACAATAATATAATTGTCGATTACATGAATTTTATAGAAGGCTATTAAATCAAGGACCACCAAGAAGAAATCGCTGGCAAAAGTAATATTTTCTTCAAGAGAAAGAGACGACTTTGAAGACTTCGTGCCACAGCCTTCTCTACAATATTTCTTATCACAAGTGGTTAATAGAAAACCCTAGAAACCCCTTAGGATTTTGTTTTATCTCTGACCATGCAGTGAATGTTACATCTTGTAATATGAATTATAAATTGAATATGTTTTTCTTTTAGAATTTATGTTGTTTTTTTACTTTGTATTTTCTTTTCATCTTGGTAATTTTGTTATGTTTTTATTTTTGCAATTTATTTCTTCTTGCAATTTATTTCTAGATCTTTATGTTCATGTTTGTTAGGTTACATCTATATATTTATTTTAGGTATTTACGTCTATCTAGTTTTTGTGTTCTGAACTCTTCACATCATTCAAATGTCTCAATGTTTCATTTCCCCTTTGAACGTTTATCGTCTAGTTTTGTCTTTATGTTTCTTTTGTCTATTATTTTCATAGTGCCTCGTTTAGTTCTTTATATGTTTATGTCATTGGTTAAGTATGAGTGTCTTTCCTAGCCCGAAAGATTGTGTTCTTTGTTTTCTTGTGTACGTACTTTTTCCATTCTCTTGTTTGTCTTTAGAACGCTTACTGTTCTATCTCCCTCAAACTTCATTTTTAACTTCTCGTCATTTTTCCCTCACTCCATCCAGGTGGCATTTAGGGTCCACAAATGTTAAATTTGATCAAAACAAATACACCCCCAACTTTTGTTATTAGTTTTTTTATTTCTGAAAACTCATTCTCTGTTAAAAAGTGTTTTAATTTGTTCATGTTGTTGTGCTCTGAAAACCCAATCCTCCTCCCATCCTTCTTTTAATTTCCAGCAACTCATTCTCTATTATGTCCATTAACTTAAAAATCATGATCATCAATAAAAAAAATTCAATTTCTTTCCATTTTCAACTGAGTTTTGGAGCTTTTGCATCATACTTTGGTCTCTAAATCTAGATTGATAAAATCTCTTGTTTGATTTTTAGCTTACTTTTCGTTTGTGTTGTTGTGTTTTCTACATATATGTTAATTCATACATTATAGATGGTCCCCCATAGACCTTATTAATTTCATCAGTTTTAACCCTTTAATCTTTTTTTCAAAATAGAAATCGTTGGATCGTGCAGGTCTATTTTAACCTACGGGGAACCACCTACAACAAACTTTTTTTCGTTTTCTTCTTCTTCTTTCCTCATCTTCTTCTTAATCTTCATACCATCTTCATCTTCCTTCATAAAAAAAAAACCCAAAAAAAATTCCAGAATTACAAAAAACAATTACTTTGTTGTGCTAATCAACTTTGTAATACCCTATACATAAAAAAAAAAAAAAAAAAAAAAAAAAAACAACTTTGATTAATCACATTTATCCATCTTCCCTTATAGGTTGACTACTGAACCAACGTTACAAACAACCCAGAAACAAAATCATCATCATCAACCTTCATAAACAACCAAGAAAAATCTAGAAATTCGTCAACAACAATCAACAACAAAATCATCATCACCATAATCTCATCACTACACCTTCAATTTTTTAAATCCAGAAATTCATCAACAACAAACAACAATCGAAAATCTCCAGGTTCAAAAATCTTCACTTTAAGAAAGGAATTTCCTTTCCCTACTGCTTCCCTCATGCTGTTCACATCTTCTTCATCAAGAACAATTGGAAGAGATCAAAAGAAAGGGACCAAATTCAAATCAAACCCAGCAATTGGAAGATATATTTTTCGTTTGAATTCATCATTCAAAATCAATTTTTGAGAGTTGTTATTGAATTTGGTGTGAATGGGTTCGATTGAGAGAGAAAAGGATTGAGCTAGGTTCGATTGGGTTCTAAGTAATTGAACTAGGTTTGAAGGAAGGAATCAGTTCAGAGAGAGAGATAGGGTTCTGATAGAGAGCGAGAGGGGGGGTTCCGAGAGAGAGAGAGAGAGAGAGAGAGAGAGAGAGAGTGCGTTGAAGAGATGAACAGAGGGAGATGGATAAGTTAGTGAGAAGAGTGGAAATGGATGTGGCTGGAGGTGGAGGGGCGGTTTGGTTGGAGGATTAACGATGGTGGTGGTTGTTGCTATTGTGGTAATGGTGGTGGTTGAGTTTGTGGTTGATTGGGGGGTTTCATAACCGAAAATAGGGGTTTAGAATTTGGGTTTTTCTTATCCAGCTCTTTTTTCTGGAAATTATTTATGGGCTTATTTGAATATTTTGATGAATGTATGAAGATGATGATGAATATGAGGAGGGAAGAAGATGAACAAATGTTAATAAAATTAGATGTTGGTGATACACTGTTAGATACAATGTTCCTATATAATCTAACCGTCCCCTTTTTGAAAAATAGATCAAATAGCTGAAATTAAAAAATTAATAAGGTATATGGTGGACCATCTATAATGTTGGTCCATCATAGACATTTGGGGTTAAAGTTAACAGACGTGGATTTTTTTGACAAACTGAGGTATATTTGAGGGACCGAAAAGAAATTTTTTAGAGTTATGAGACCAAAATGAAAACAACAAATAAGTTAGGGGACCAAATGATCAATTAAACCTTTTTTTCTTTCATTTTTAAATGTCACTATTGATCTGCGAATTTTCAAAGAACAAGAGATTGTTGATTAATTTTTTATTTTAATTGTGCATATAAAGAGTTTTCTTTTAAGGAATAAAGATTTAAATATTTTTTAAAATTAACAATTAACTAAACATGGGAAATGATAACAAGTGCTCTTATGACACTTGTTAAAAAAGTTTAAAATGGAAACTTTATATTGGAAATTGTGCATTCAACACATTGAACAACAAAAAATAATTTTTTCTACTTAAATTTCATCAATCATTTCTAATTCTGAAACCTTAACAGGTGTCCTAAGGGCACTTGTTAGCTGACCCATTTTTTTGAGAGAAATAAGCTTATAGTTTTTCATGATCAATCAAAGAAGTTATACAATATGGAATATTAAGATGTAAATGGAAACTAGCATGACATAGTGCTTCCTTAGCTAAACTATGGGCAACACCATTGGCTTATCTCCTAATGAACTTCACATCTGAGTTTTCTAAATCAGTCATCAACAAGTGTCTACAGTCATGAATTATGGCCATAAAATCAGAGACAACATCCCCTTTGTATATATTGTCTGCCACAACTTTGGAGTCAGTTTCAAAATCCATATTTACCAAATTAAAGTCTTTTCGCCCATTGCATTGCAAGCAAAAGTCCAGTTGCTTCCCCCATATCTACATCAAGTGAAGGGGTGAGTGAAGTCGTTCAACCTGTGACGAAATTTCCTTCTGCATCTCTGTTGCAAGCTCCAAAACCAACCCTATTGAGTGAAAGGGAGAAAGTTGCGTCAACATTGCATTTGAATCTTCCAACACTCGGCTTTGTCCATCGAGAAATCTCATGGTGCATGTTATTGGCAGTGCTACGAGGTTTCATTACTTGCACATTCTTCCAACTGTTCAAAAACGACTCAGCTCTCTCACCAATTTATTGAGTCATTTCCACAATATTGTTTCACACTTTATTGTTTCTATGCTTCCATATGCTCCATAAAGTGACCACAAAAATCTGTTGTTGTGCGACATCAAAATGTTTAAGTACAACAAAAATTAACTCGGAACAAGAAAAGCTAGGTGACCATGTCTGTTGAATAGAATGCCAGAAGTTTAGTCACTGCCAGTAGCCAATACTTTTGCTGCACTCAAAAAATAAATGTCTCCCGTCTTCATCTCGTTCATTACAGACATCACAAATATTAGGACAATCAACTCCTTTTCCAAGCAAACGCATCCTTGTCGGTAGACAATTTTGACATATGCGCCAAAGGAAATTCTTAATCTTTGGGGGAAGTTTGAGTTTCCATATGGTACTCTAGTGTCTAGGAACTATGTGTTGTAGCATAACATCAGTATTGTTGAGAATATCTCTGTAGGCACTACGTACGAAATAAAGACCATTTTTCTCACATCTCCAAGTAGTTATATTCGTTCGAACATAGGATAGAAAGGGAGTCTGCAAGATTTAGTTAGCTGTTCCAGGATCAAAGACATAGCGAATAAAATTCTCATTCCATACCTTTGTATTCGGCTTGAACAAATGGCCAACATTGAGTGCATCCCACATAACCTGCACTTCCGTGAGGGGTTGAAGGCAAACAGGGTCTTGTAACCAAGGTTGATTCCATACTTAAATAGTTTCTCCCGTTCATATGCTCCACTTTAACTCTCTCTGAAGAAACTCTCTAGCGTTCCATAAACTCCTCCAAACATAACTTGGATTATGTCCTATAGAATCACTAAAATAATCATTATTCGGATAATATTTAGCTTTGAGTAGCTTAGTAATGAGTGCATCGGGGTTAGTGATCAGCTTCCATGCCTACTTTCAAATCATAGCCAAATTAAAAACTCTAAGATTCTTAAAGCCCATTCCTCCAAAAATCTTGGGAACAGAGAGGTGTTCCCAACAGTGGCTGATAGCCAGGGGATTCAAGTGAATCCCAATTTTCTGATTCCCACCAATTTTCTATATCCTTTTAATATTGAATCCCCTCAGATTTCGGTCTTGCACCGACTCTCTTCATAAAAGCGAGAATCGAACATGAGACCTTGATGATGAACATACTCCAAGGTCTCAAACCAACATCACCAGACCACCAATGGGTTACGAGGTATCATTTTTTATATGGTATTTACAAATTATAATTGGTAAAAGATTTTATAATAGAGAAAAATTGTAAGGTATTTAGTGTTTATCAAGTAAATTTAAATTCATATTAAAATTAATAGTTATAATACATTAATACATATTTCCTACTACATTGATTAGTTTTTTTACTATCATACCCTTGTTATATTTTTCAACAATCTATACTAAATATTAAGAGTATAAATTAAATAATTATCTCTTTGTAAAACAATATTGCTTATCAATAAATGTAGATTGAGTACTTAAAATTATTTTGATATATATTATTTTTATATACATATTATAATTATTAATTAAAGTTCAAAAGTTTGAACTTTGAACCCTATACCCTAGGGTCCTAACAACGTCACTGGTTCCCAAGATAACCAGTGCATATATACCTCTAGAATTTGTGGAATTGTGACCCCACCAGAAAGCATTAAGCAATCTCTCAATTTAACTAATGAAAGTACTTGGCAATAGGAAAATACTCATCACGTATGAAGGTATTGATTGCAGAACCGATTTGATGAGAATTTCTCTCCTTGCCTGCGAAAGACACCTACTACTCCATGAGTTGATGAAATCACTCATCTCCTCCTTTGGTCCTATTAGTAGGAATTTCTCTTGTACTACTTTTTGTACTTAGTTTCCATTATCTCTTTCAGCTGCAGACACTACTAGAAACTCTCATTTTTCCTGCGGAATTACCTGCGGATTTTTCCAAGGATATACTCCCAGGTAATACCTTCGTGTGTAATTGTTTCTGTAACACCCATAATAAGATTGCCTAGGATCTTATACGAGTATTAAAATTTCGTACTGGATACATTAATTTACAATATAAAAGTTCATACAAATATTGCTTCACATTGTAACATTACAATCCAAAGTTTATACAATACTTCTTGATACATATACATCATTATACAACAACATATAAACCAGTCAACTATAAACACATAACATTCAGCACGATCAGTCCGTAGCCTTCTCCTTACCCTTGTTGCGTGCTGACTGCGATCCTGCCTGTGAACCTGCACCAGAAGGAATGGGATGAGACATAATGTCTCAGTGAGCTCTACCCAACCTACTGTTGGGAACCACAGGGAACCTAGGGTTGCCATGCCTACCTTGGCAATTTAGGGGAATTCTAGAATCGCCAAGTCTTATAAACATGCCTATAACTTTAACTATAACCTGCCTGTAACTATAACTGTAAAACATAAAGCAATAAGGTGTTTTATGTTAGCTGTTAGCGTTGAACAAACAATTAATCTGAGTTCATTTTACGGAGGGCACCCGGGTGGAGCAACCCCGAGATACGTCTCCCTATAAACCGGTGAAATTCCTATCATATCAGGCTAACACCGGACTCCCTATAAAACGTGTGGACAACCCTCTCGGAGAAGTCACATCCGGCGAATCCCGGAGTCTGATGAACACGCCCTGTAACTGTAAAACGTGCAAGCACGCCAATGTTTTTAATCTTTAATTCTTTAACTATAACATATAAACATATAAACTGTCACTTTAATCCTATAATCACCTTGTAACCTATAAGCTGTAATCTTTAATGTCTTGGCTTATCGTTCTCATAAGCCACCTATAATTGTTGGTGAACCAACACTATGAACTTAGGTGAAACTATAATTGTTAAACCATTCCTATTACTTTGTATCCTAAAGTGGATAAAACTATGAACTTGTTCCTCATCCTATAACCCTTGTTTTCCTATCAAGGAATTAGGCATATCGTTGTCATATGCCACTATAAGAAGTTTGCCTATTCAATAAACCTCAACTCTACATTTCCAAGCCTTGCATAATCCTTACTTCTATACTTTTATGACCTTTGAGAAGCATTTGGAATGAGTTAAAATGGTGGGCAAGGTTTCCAAAATGTATATATAAAATCAGTTGCCAAAAAGCCATGCCCGCGCGCACCAAGACCCCCAGAACAGCTCAACGAAGTTGGGCTGTCCAGGGTTGGTCGCTACAAGCGCCCCCTTGGTCGCTAAAAAGCGCCATTGTGGTCGCTTGAAGCGCGGGTAGGCAGGGATTCATCCTGCCTGGTCGCTACAAGCGACAGCCCGTCGCTACAGCGACCGTATCAGTATAAAAACATGTAAAAATGTGATTTTCCACCATTTTTGCCCATTCAAGGTTACCCAAGCTTCCAAGACGTGTTAAAAATGATTTTCCATCATAAAACATCAGTTAAAAACATTCACAAGCAAGGATTATAGCTAACAAGGAAATTAGGGTAAAATTCCAAACTTTCTATAACTTTTTCCTATGAAGCAAAACACATAAAACTCACACTATGAGGGTTCTAAAACCCAAGATGAGCTCACCTAAGATTGGTAGCAAGCTGGCTTAGCTTCAATCCCAAACTCCAACTTGTAAACTTCCCCTTTTTCTTGGTTTTCCTTAGTTTTTCTTACTCCAAGTTCTTCCAAGGCTTTGATTGCTTGAATCCCAAGTATTTAAGGATGAAATGATGGATTAAGGATGAAAGGTAGGGTGGGTCGAAATCTAGAGAGAAGGAGGGGAGATTTTCTGATTTTTGAGAGAGAAAGAAATGTGATAATTATGAGTAAAACTCATATTTATCCAATTTATTCATTATCCTCTTAATTACAACTTTGCCACTCCCAATCGTTTAATTCCTATAACACTGTTAAATGCTTCGCATAAGTGGGTTATTACACTCTACCCCCCTTAAAGAAATTTCGTCCTCGAAATTTAGAAATTACTTGTAAAAAGATGTGGATAACTCTCCTGCATCTCTGATTCCAATTCCCATGTAGCCTCGCCGTAGGGAGAACCTTTCCATATAACTTTAACAATTGGAATCTCTTTGTTCCTCAGTGTCTTGACATCACGTTCAATAATCCGTTCCGGTTCGGGCCGAAAAGTTAAATCCGAACTCAAGTCGATGGTTTCCAACTCTACTGGTTGATAAGGATCAGGAATGAACTTCCTCAACTGTGAAACATGGAAAACATCATGTAATCCTGACATCGCCGGTGGCAGAGCCAATTGGTAAGCTGCTGGTCTGACTCGTTTAAGTATCTCATATGGCCCAATGAATCTTGGACTCAATTTCTTTGTCCTGAAAACACCTCGTAGTCCCAGCTTAGGGGTGACTTTCAAGAAAACATGATCCCCCACTTCAAACTCTAGGGGTCTTCGCCTCTTGTCTGCATAACTCTTCTGTCGACTCTAAGCAGTTCTAATCTTGTCCTGAATGGATTTAATCTTTAAAGTGGTCTCTTGAATAATCTCAGGTCCCAGAATACTCTTATCTCCAACCTCTGACCAACAAAGCGGTGTCCTACACCTTCTGCCATACAATGCCTCATAGGGTGCCATTCCAATACTAGAATGGTAACTGTTATTATAAGAAAATTCAATCAAAGGCAGATGATTATTCCAACTTCCCCCATCCTCTAAAATGCATGCACGTAGCATATCCTCTAACCTCTGAATGGTTCTCTCAGATTGCCCATCTGTTTGAGGATGATGGGACGTACTCAACTTTAACCTTGTTCCTAAAGCCTTTTGAAAAGCTTTCCAAAAATGAGAAGTAAAGATAGGATCCCTATCTGACACAATGCTGGTTGGAACACCATGTAATTTCACAATCTCCGCTATGAACAATTCTGCATACTGAGCAGCTCTATACGTAGTCCTAACCGGTAAAAAGTGAGCAGACTTAGTTAACCGATCAACAACTACCCAAATCGAATCATGTCCCCGTTGAGTCCGAGGTAACCCTGTCACAAAATCCATAGAGATCTCTTCCCATTTCCACTGAGGGATTTCCAATGGTACAAGCATCCCTGCAGGTCTCTGATGTTCTATCTTCACTTGTTGACACACAATACAACGTGAAACAAATTCTGCAATATCGGTCTTCATTCCCGGCCACCAATAATCTTTCTTTAAGTCTTGATACATTTTAGTGGTACCTGGGTGAATACTGAAACTACTCTTGTGTGCCTCTTCCAAAATCAACCTTTTTAAACTAGCATCATTAGGAACACAAACTCTATCTTCAAACAACAGAGTACCATCAGATGCCCTTAAAAATTCTGAATGCCCAATCCTCCTCTGAAGATCCAAATCCGATTCCTGAGCTTGTGTGATTCTGGACCGCAAATCACAAGTAACATCTAATCTTTGTAACCAAGTGCCATTACCCATCTCAGTAACGCTGAGGTTAAGGTCTCTAAATTTCTCATACAACCCACAAGTGTGCATCAACACTTCTGCTCTAATCAAAGATTTCCTGCTCAAGGCGTCAGCAACAACGTTCGCCTTCCCCGGGTGATACTTTAACTCAAAATCAAAATCCTTTAGGTATTCCATCCATCTTCTCTGTCTCATGTTCAGTTCTCGTTGATCGAACAAATATTTTAAACTTTTGTGGTCGCTGAACAAGTCGAATTGTGCTCCATATAAATGGTGTCTCCATACTTTCAGAGCAAAAACTATTGCTGCCAATTCGAGGTCATGAGTGGGGTAATTCTCCTCATGAGATTTAAGCTGCCGAGAAGCATAAGTTATAACATTACCTTCTTGCATGAGCACACTGCCTAGTCCCTTAGAGGACGCATCACAATAAACCACCAATTTCTTTTCAGGGTCTGGTATTGCTAATACTGGGGCTTTGGATAATTTCTTCCTCAAGGTCCGGAAACTTTTCTCACAATCTTCGTCCCAGACGAAAGGCACATCTTTTCTGGTGAGGCGTGTCAAAGGTAAAGCAATCTGTGAAAATCTCATAATAAATCTTCGGTAGTAACCTGCTAAACCCAGGAAACTCCGAACCTCTGTTACATTTGTTGGCCTGGCCCAATTAAGGACAGCCTCGACCTTCGACGAGTCAACTGACACTCCTCCTTTAGAAATAACATGTCCCAAAAACTGGATTTCCGATAACCAAAATTCACATTTGCTGAATTTTGCATATAACTGATTTTCTCTAAGGATGTCCAAAACAATCCTCAGATGCTGAGCATGTTCCTGCGAGTCCTTTGCATAAATCAAGATATCATCAATAAAAATCACCACAAACTGGTCCAGGTAGGGCTGAAAAATCCTATTCATGTAGTCCATAAACACAGCTGGAGCATTAGTCACTCCAAAAGGCATAACCAGAAACTCATAATGTCCGTAACGTGTTCTGAACGCCGTCTTGGACACATCTGACGATTTGATACGAATCTGGTGGTATCCTGATCTGAGATCAATCTTTGAAAACACTGAAGCTCCCTTGAGTTGATCCAAGAGATCATCAATCCTCGGTAACGGATACTTATTCTTTATTGTTACTTTATTCAGCCGACGGTAGTCGATGCACAATCTCATACTACCATCCTTCTTCTTAACCAACAACACTGGTGCACCCCAAGGTGACACACTAGGCCTGATGAAATGTTTCTGAATTAAGTCTTCTAACTGAGACTTCAATTCCTTTAACTCTGATGGTGACATTCTATAAGGCGCCACTGAAACTGGCTCAGATCCTGGGATGAGATCAATAGAAAACTCAACCTCCCGTTCAGGGGGTAAATTGCTTATCTCCGAAGGGAAAACATCTAAATAGTCACTGACAACCGGAATGTCACTGGGACTCAGTTCTGACTCTGATGTCACAGTAACCATAACATAGAAGCCCCTATCCTGAGCACACATAAGCTGAGTAAGCTGATGAGTGCGGTTGATCAACTCTGATAAAGCCACACCTTCGGTCGTATCATCTGTAGGCATGAAGATACACTTTTCCGCACATCCAATGTACACATGATTAGCAGATAACCAATCCATTCCTAGAATCACATCAAGTTGTATCATGGGAAGACACACCAAGTCTATGTAGTATGTCTTACTAGATACTGTAATCGGGCAATTTTCACATATGAAACTAGCTACAACTCCACCTTCTGTAGCGGTGGATACCGTCATAGGAGGTATCAACGGTGACATAGATAACTGTAACGCTTCTACACACTTGTAAGAAATAAATGAACATGTAGCACCACAATCAAAAAGCACTTTAACTGGAGTTTGGCCTAAGTAACACATACCAGCAATTAAGTCTTCATTGGCCAAAGCCTTTTGGCCATCAAGAGAGTACACTCTACCCTTGCTTGTAGTAGTACCTTCAGCTCCACCTTTACCTTTCTTTTCTGTACAATTTGCCAAAATGTGCCCCGGCTGCCTACACCCGAAACACACTCCTGTTTGCCTCATGCACTGACCATAATGCGACTTCCCGCAATATTTACAAGTGACCACCGCCTGTGATGAAAATGACTGTTTACCCCTTTTTGGAGAACCCTTAGGCTTGTTCTCTTGATACCTATCTGGAAATTTGCCTTTCCTCTTTTCATATGCTGCAGCTTTCTCTTTAGCGGTCTTAGCAAAACCCGCTTCCGCAACCAAACTATCGTGAACCATCTCGTCGTAACTGGTATTCCTTTGAAGGCTCACCGCTGTATCAATCTCACCTCTCAACCCACGCCTATATTGATTCATCTTCCAGTTCTCATTACCGGCATACTCGTTGTGAGAGGAGTAATACGACAATTCTTCAAACTTCTTTGTAAACTCGGTAACTGACATGCCACCTTGCTTCAACTCAAGGAATTCCTGTTCTTTCTTTACTTTATAGGACATCGGGATATACTTCTCTAGCATAGCTTCCTTGAAGTTATCCCAGTTAATCTCAACATCATTTGCTATCATTCGGTGTTGAGCAGATTCCCACCAATCTTCTGCTGCGCCTCTGAACTGGTTGGTTGCCAATAGTACTTTACTCTCTTCTGGGCACTCCACCATCCGGAACACTTTTTCAATCTGCTTTAACCATCTCTTGGCCTCTGGTGGCTCTCCTTCTCCATTAAACTCTGGAGGGTGATTCCTGTTAAATTCCCGGTAGGATGGATTAGCCACTGCTGGTGGTGGTGTCTGCTGCTGAGCACCTTGTCCATGATGCATCATCTCCATCCACTCATGCTGAGTTTGAGCCTGTTGTTGGGCTTGCTGCTGCATCATAAGCATCATCTGCTGATGCTGCAATGCAGCCTGAGCTTGCTGCTCTTGATATTGTTGCTGCAACGCCTGTTGCTGTTGCATCATTTGAGCCCAAAACTGCATATTAGGGTCTCCTCCGGCTTCCTCAGCATTTGCCTGATTTGATCTAGGCCTGCCAGGACCTCTTCTCCTCCCGGACATATTATCCTAACTGTCATACACAAGTCAAAGTGATCAGTTTCAACCATATATAACATTTAGAATAACGTCCCGGATCCAAGAGATCCACAAACTTGCATTGTATTTTAATGACCCAAGGCACGGTCTGAATCGACCTGCTCTGATACCAAATTGTAACACCCATAATAAGATTGCCTAGGATCTTATACGAGTATTAAAATTTCGTACTGGATACATTAATTTACAATATAAAAGTTCATACAAATATTGCTTCACATTGTAACATTACAATCCAAAGTTTATACAATACTTCTTGATACATATACATCATTATACAACAACATATAAACCAGTCAACTATAAACACATAACATTCAGCACGATCAGTCCGTAGCCTTCTCCTTACCCTTGTTGCGTGCTGACTGCGATCCTGCCTGTGAACCTGCACCAGAAGGAATGGGATGAGACATAATGTCTCAGTGAGCTCTACCCAACCTACTGTTGGGAACCACATGGAACCTAGGGTTGCCATGCCTACCTTGGCAATTTAGGGGAATTCTAGAATCGCCAAGTCTTATAAACATGCCTATAACTTTAACTATAACCTGCCTGTAACTATAACTGTAAAACATAAAGCAATAAGGTGTTTTATGTTAGCTGTTAGCGTTGAACAAACAATTAATCTGAGTTCATTTTACGGAGGGCACCCGGGTGGAGCAACCCCGAGATACGTCTCCCTATAAACCGGTGAAATTCCTATCATATCAGGCTAACACCGGACTCCCTATAAAACGTGTGGACAACCCTCTCGGAGAAGTCCCATCCGGCGAATCCCGGAGTCTGATGAACACACCCTGTAACAGTAAAACATGCAAGCACGCCAATGTTTTTAATCTTTAATTCTTTAACTATAACATATAAACATATAAACTGTCACTTTAATCCTATAATCACCTTGTAACCTATAAGCTGTAATCTTTAATGTCTTGGCTTATCGTTCTCATAAGCCACCTATAATTGTTGGTGAACCAACACTATGAACTTAGGTGAAACTATAATTGTTAAACCATTCCTATTACTTTGTATCCTAAAGTGGATAAAACTATGAACTTGTTCCTCATCCTATAACCCTTGTTTTCCTATCAAGGAATTAGGCATATCGTTGTCATATGCCACTATAAGAAGTTTGCCTATTCAATAAACCTCAACTCTACATTTCCAAGCCTTGCATAATCCTTACTTCTATACTTTTATGACCTTTGAGAAGCATTTGGAATGAGTTAAAATGGTGGGCAAGGTTTCCAAAATGTATATATAAAATCAGTTGCCAAAAAGCCATGCCCGCGCGCACCAAGACCCCCAGAACAGCTCAACGAAGTTGGGCTGTCCAGGGTTGGTCGCTACAAGCGCCCCCTTGGTCGCTACAAGCGCCCCTGGTCGCTACAAGCGCCAGTGTGGTCGCTTGAAGCGCGGGTAGGCAGGGATTCATCCTGCCTGGTCGCTACAAGCGACAGCCCGTCGCTACAGCGACCGTATCAGTATAAAAACATGTAAAAATGTGATTTTCCACCATTTTTGCCCATTCAAGGTTACCCAAGCTTCCAATACGTGTTAAAAATGATTTTCCATCATAAAACATCAGTTAAAAACATTCACAAGCAAGGATTATAGCTAACAAGGAAATTAGGGTAAAATTCCAAACTTTCTATAACTTTTTCCTATGAAGCAAAACACATAAAACTCACACTATGAGGGTTCTAAAACCCAAGATGAGCTCACCTAAGATTGGTAGCAAGCTGGCTTAGCTTCAATCCCAAACTCCAACTTGTAAACTTCCCCTTTTTCTTGGTTTTCCTTAGTTTTTCTTAATCCAAGTTCTTCCAAGGCTTTGATTGCTTGAATCCCAAGTATTTAAGGATGAAATGATGGATTAAGGATGAAAGGTAGGGTGGGTCGAAATCTAGAGAGA
Organism: Medicago ruthenica; assembly: GCA_018208015.1. Lineage (NCBI taxonomy): Eukaryota > Viridiplantae > Streptophyta > Magnoliopsida > Fabales > Fabaceae > Medicago > Medicago ruthenica. The sequence goes on along the minus strand of CM031375.1, from coordinate 64,266,952 downwards.
AGGAGGGGAGATTTTCTGATTTTTGAGAGAGAAAGAAATGTGATAATTATGAGTAAAACTCATATTTATCCAATTTATTCATTATCCTCTTAATTACAACTTTGCCACTCCCAATCGTTTAATTCCTATAACACTGTTAAATGCTTCGCATAAGTGGGTTATTACAGTTTCCTTAGGATTTTAGGATCCGCAGGAAAGGTACAACCGCAGGAAGAGTGAAAAAATCCGCAGGAAATATTCGGTCAGTATTTATGGAATTTTCCTGCCTGCAGACAAATCCGCAGGAAATTGACTCATTAATTTAAAAAAAATAATGCAGTTCAATGCATTCCAGAACAATAAAAATATAAAATATAAAAGAGACAAATTATAAACATTCCAGCGATTAGAACAAATTAGATGTGTAGAAAAAAAGAGTGTTTAACAATTACACTCATCAACAACATAATAAAATTAAAAAAAAAACAACTCTTTATAGTTGAACAAAAGAGTGTTTAACAATTGCACTCATCACTAACCCCACCTTAGTGGCTTACAGATTCAAAGCCGCTCAACTTACCATTAAAACTGTTCAGAGTTAACGACCTCGTCCAAGGTAGAGAAACAAACACAAACAAACCTCTGGCCTATCCCTTTGTCATCTCGCATAAATTTTGCAGACAATACTGTGCTACAAGCGCCAAACTAAATTGAAAAAAAAAAGTTATGAAACATATTAGAACTAGAATAGTGTACTGGTTATATATAGCAAGGAATTAAATATAACCAAAAAGAAGAAAAGAATATAAGGAAAAGAATGAAGAAATGAATCTATCAAATTATGAAGTACTCGCTAACAACTGTTACATTCATCCTTAATTTCTATTTATAAGGACATGCTCTTATTTCTTTACTAAATATTAGTAGAACAAAGACCCACTAAGGCACTTATTTATCATACAACATGAACTGAAACCAACCATCGTTAGCATTTCAACAAAAGGAAGGTTTAAGCATGATTTTCAAATCTAAATCATTCCCCCCACCTAATGCCAAAGATTTTCATTAATGCTATATAAAGAACACATGAAATGGTTAATCATTTGGTTTAGAGAACTGGTACTCACCTCATTATAATAGGCTCATAAATCAGAACATAGCAAATTACTTCCTCATCAGAAGTGACCAAGAGCTCTTGTATGCCCAAGGTGAAAAAGAGCATGTCAGTTTTTCTACCAAACATGAGCATTAACAATGCAAAAATTTTGGAGTACAAACTCTACTCCATCTGATGCAGTATCTGCATCCCTACAATTGTCAGAGTATACATTGACATATCAGGTTCAATCTTAATTTGTAACCGCTCAAAACCAATGTCACTTCCCCATCATCAATACAACTGTAGAAATCATAGTGCGTGAATAATAGAGACAGAACAAAATAAAAGACAAAAATAAAAAATAAAACTTAGAAAAAGAAGGAAAAACGAGAATTTCTAGTAGTGAATTTCTACTGCAGCGAATTAATGCAAAACCTGGATAAACAATAATCAAAGGAATGCAGAACCTAAAACAAAAAATAGCACCTATTGGCTTTGAATCTGATTATATATGAACATAAAACAGAACCTGGAAACATGTAGCATATTGCAGATCACATTCTCACCAGCATAGTATATATTGCCACATCCAGTAGCCCCATTAGCATGCTTTAACGCCTCCAAACCTTCTCTTCAATGAAAGAGTTTTGTATGACCAGAATTGGATTCCACAATCAGAAAATTGTACAAACAGAAACAGGGAAAGAATAAGGAAAACTTAATCAACTTCAAACCAAAACTAAAATGCTACTTTACAATGTTCAAGAGGATCTCACTAAAACCATGCTACAAAATAAAATAACAAGTGCATATAATAGCAACACTGAGAACAACCTTCAAGATGATTCATCTGTGAAGCTTCTAATTAATGGTGAATGTATTTACTGAAAGTGAAAAAGTCCAAGAATGAAATTTAGCCAAACAAGGCTCATGCACCCATCAGAATCAATCATTCATATTACAAGAGCAAAGTTTGTAATACTGCTTTCACCAGAAGAGACTGTGTCCATTTAGCCTTTAGGTACTGAATCCTGAAATCCAGAATCTGAAACATTCATCATACTTTCAAAATCAATCAAATTCACTATAAAACGAAACTATACCCTAAATGCAACAATCATCAACAATTTAAGAACATGTGAACCAAATTAAGAATATGCTTTAAGAAATTGAAACTTACCAAGTGAAAATGAACACATATCAACTTGAAAACTAAACTCAAAGCAAATCTAAAATCATTGAATCGTTCCTAAAATTCAGAGCAAAAAACAAAAGCGCACAGATGATTAGAATCCAAAATTCCTGCCAATACCAATGACGCATACAAGAAATTCACTCTCACTCTCACTACAGTGATCTACACAATTCATAGTTCAGCGGCAGGTAGATAGAGGACGGCGAGGATGAAGTTCAGGTCACTGGCGGCGGAGATATCTCGGCGGTAAACAGAGAGGTCTCAGCGGCAGTAGGAGAGGATGAAGTATGGGTTCCGATCTGAATGTAAGAAGCGCGAGTGAGAGAGTTCTGATCTGAATGGTGGAACGGGAGAGTGAGAGAAAGTTGAAGTTTTTATACGTTATATATACTCTCATTTCAAATTATTTTATGTTATTTAAACTCTCATTTTTAATTATTACTCCATGTTTTTTTTATCATTATTATATGTTATTTAAACTCTCATTTTTAATTAAAAACAAGAAGTTAAATTAACATTTCCCCTCAAAAACGAATTTAAATTAACTTTTAGTCTTTTTTTGTGGTGAAATTAAATTTTAGTCTAAAAACAATTTTAGTTAAATTTCATGAAGAAAAAAATTAAAAATAATTCAAATAATCCGCAGCTAAATCTGTAGGAAAATCACAGGAAGATCCGCCGCAAAATCCGCAGGAATACCTGCGGAATTTTCAAAGGATTTCTTAGCAGTTAAAATTGATGTTTACAATCGATTTCCGCATGTAAATCCGCAGGAAAAGAGTTAGTTACCTTAGGATTTTCCTGCAACCACAGGATCCGCAGGAAATCTCCATGTAGTAGCAATGCACGCAGCAAAATCCTCAGGTATTCCTGCGGATATATGTTCGCAGAAAAATCCGCAGGAAATGCGCAGAATTCTGGTAGTGAGACTCTTGCATGCTATAACAATTTTTAACTTTCCTTCAAAAAATTCAGTTTCTCTATTGTACAGATACACTGGTCATTAGTGAAAATTCCAAATTCCCTTTCATTTTTGTGATCCCATGGACTCATCCCTTACAAATAACTTTAACAAATATGAACCATTTATTAAATTACATGATCTTTATGCCAATCATTCGAATCAAAAGTGGAGCAACATATTCTCGTAGTAAGTAAATAAGTAAATAACACTATCAGAGAGCAAAACTTGACTTGACAACAACATCCTCCAAAAAGATAATATGAAATCAGAAAACAATGTGTTTACATTTTTCTTATCATCTCCATGGTCTTCCTAAAATCTAACGGTGTGTCTTAATTACGGATGTTCACATATTTAAACACATTCAAGAACCCTAGTGCACTACTAATACTATTAATTCAAGGTGCAACACAAATAGATCTTTAAAACTTAGAAATGTTAAATCTTAAGTTATGATAGTTAAATTTCGTAATATATAAATATCCCTTACAACACATGCAGTTAATACACACTTCCACAAGAACCTGCAGGCATAAACATAAAAGTTATAAGCTTGTCTGCAACAGAACAATACAAGCTGTTAGATGTGTTAATAAGTTCGCAGAAATGTTGATATGAAGTTCGACGGATGCTCCCTCATATTCATCACTACAAACTGAAGGTAGACGCGAAAAGTCCAATTGAAGACGGTAATTGGGAATTATCTGCGGTGGTGAGACACTCAGATGTGTGTTGTTTGGTGGTTGTTGGTTTTGTCTAACACTCCCTACTTGGATATAGTTGAAACCATGGTAATACTCTTGGGTTTGGATTTTGTAAAAGATATGTTTGTTGTTCCTGAATTTAGAAGCAAACTCTAATTCAACAAATGTGATAGAGACTCTTATTAAAAATACGCAGCATACTTGGGTGGGTGCAGTAGTAGCGGAGTGCAAAAGACTCTATCATGCTCCACTAAACCAACCATGCTCCGTTTTGATCATTTATATCTATAATTTGTGTCTTCTCTACCAAAATATTTGGGTTTTTTTGTATAAAAAAGTTTAGATGAATTGCGTTATGGCGGTTCATCAGCGTCAATGCAGACTTTAATGCTTAAGAAACGCTTACAAAAAGTACTTATAGATTATTCATCAAAGAGGTTATATTCCACACCAATTGAGTCAACCTTCATTCGCAGCAAAACACTCCGATTTTATTTGGTTACAGCAAAACAATTAGTTGATACACTATCGATGGTGATGTGTCCTTGTATGTGCGTGGGTCTTATTATTGCTTTCAAAATATACATGAAAACAAATTAAAATGTGATATTTCAGACATGAAACCAAACCAAACCAAAACTCTTCTCTTTTTATTTTTCATGTTTTTGACAAAATTCTCTTTTTGGTTACTTGGGAGAGTTGACGGTAAAGGCTAAAGCTATGAAAGAAAAATAACTTCACAAAAAATTAATAAATAAAATATCGTTGACAAAATAGTGTCCTATGTAAAGGATCTTAAAATAGCACAAGTAGGATTTATTGGTATGATACAAATATGCATAAAATGCTTTGATGTCAACCCCTCATATCTTAGTGGTTAATTTTACTTAAATTGTTTTTCCTAATAATAATAATAATAATAATAATAATAATAATAATAATAATAATAATAATAATAATAATAATAATAATAATAATAAATAATAATAATATTATCAAAACATTATAATTTTTATTAAAAAGTATTCAATGCAAGTGAAAAACTAATGATAAGAGCTTAACTTTGTAACCTCAACGGACAAAATTCAAATTTCATATGGGACAGTTGTAAAATGACCGTCAATATATATCACCGTCATTAACAAAATAATTTTTCCTTAAAAAAAATGTTCCAAAATTGTTTTGACCAACGATCTTTAATCTCACATGTAAATTAGATAGATATATGTTTTGTGCCTATCTAAAAAAATGGGAAAGAAGAAAAATATAGATATGTTTTGTATGAATAGTATGTTACAATAATCATATGCGATGGCAAAACCATAAATATATAATTCAGGTTTATATGCAACAGAATATATCATTGCAAAATTACTGGAAAAGATAAAGTCTGCATGGGATAATAAAATTGAATGGTTTATATGAGATTGGTCTTCCACTTGTCAAGAAGAAGCAAGCAATATATATGTCAGCTAAATTTGGATGGCAAGATTCACTACACTTTTGGTGAGGACACAAAACTACCAATAGCCCCTTTTTTATTTTGATGGCTATGACAATAGTGTTCTCTATTGATAGAAAACTAGTAAATTGATGATCTAATAACAAATTTTCACCCTAAATATACATACTCATTGGCAGAAATTAACGTTATTCCAACCTCTTTTCTTCAAAAACAACTCACCCTAATTTGGCCATTCATTGTATATCCCTTTCCATATATAAAGAAGAAAATTATGTCAATTGTTGTACTAATCATATTTAATTACCCCTTTCATTGCCAGAGGGAAGGGGGTTCTTTTCATTTGACAAAGAACCATCCATCATGGCAAAATTGTACCATCTCTTCCTTTTGACTTGTTTGGTGGTAACAATATCTACATTAGTACATGCTAATGTCAAAGAGGACAAAGCATACTGGGATAGGATATTACCGACGCTTAATACTACATATTGGCAGCAAAAAGCTTCAATTGCTGCGAAGGCAAACGACAAAGCTTATGCTCCTGACCCATATGCAGTCTCCGGAAACCTGAGTCATATTGTTAGCGAGTGAGTCTTGTGCCAATTACCATACTTACCAACATGTTCAATTTTATGGGAGGAACTTCAAAACTACCTCCTTGTTTACCAACATGTTTAGTTTGAGAAAATATTTTCCATTTTAATTTCTATATTTTATACCTCCTTGTTTTCACTATATTTCCTGCATAAAACTTTGAAAACGTAATGCATAGTGACAACAAAGAGACAATTTGGCAACTTCAAATGAAAAACAACAATAAAAACAGGAAATATTTTCTCAATCCAAATCAGACACTTACATTATTGTTACATGTTTCTTTGTATCTCTCATAGAATTCATTACAAGTGTGATCTATCATATTTTAATATTTATTGGTTTGACAAACAGAATGATAAAAGGTGGCAACACAGGAAGAAGGAATTTGGTGGGGCGTAAAGCACGTGGTCTATGCATGGCTACAAACCCCATTGACAGGTGTTGGAGGTGTGATCCTAACTGGGCAAACAACCGCCAGAAGCTTGCAGATTGTGTGCAAGGTTTTGGAAGGAAGACTACTGGTGGAAAAGGCGGTCCTATCTATGTGGTAACCGACCCCTCAGATAGTGACATGGTGAATCCACGTCCTGGTACCCTTAGGCATGCAGTTACAAGAAATGGGCCTTTGTGGATCACCTTCGCTCGTAGCATGAACATTAGGCTCAACCAGGAGCTCATAATGACAAGTAACAAGACCATTGATGGACGAGGAGCTGATGTTACCATTGCAAATGGTGCTGGTATTACTATCCAGTTCATCGGGAATGTGATCATCCATGGGATCAAAATTTTTGACATTGTGGTTGGAAGTGGTGGACTTATTAGAGATGGTGAGGACCATTTTGGTCAAAGGACTATGAGTGATGGTGATGGAATTTCAATTTTTGGCTCCAGCAATATTTGGATTGACCACGTTTCCATGAGAAACTGCAGAGATGGACTAGTTGATGCCATTATGGGATCCACTGCTATTACCATCTCCAATAGCCATTTCACAGATCACAACGAGGTAATTAGTAATTAATTCGATAGTTACTTATGTTTTTGCTTATAAAATTTTTCATTCATGGGTTTGAAATGAAAAATATTACCCTATTTTGATTTTGGTTTTTTTTGTGTGTGTGTGTGCATGTGATTTAGGTGATGTTGTTTGGTGCAAGTGATGGCTATGGCGGTGATGAGAAAATGCAGATCACAGTTGCATTCAACCACTTTGGTAAGAGATTAATCCAAAGGATGCCAAGGTGCAGATTTGGTTTTATCCATGTGCTTAACAATGACTATACTCACTGGGAGATGTATGCCATTGGTGGCAGCATGCATCCTACCATTATCAGTGAGGGTAACCGATTCATAGCCCCTGACAATGGCCATGCTAAAGAGGTATGCAACAATTATACTTAGGGAAATACTTGGATACAGTGCCTTAGACACTGTTCTTGCTGTTCCTAATGTAAATAATGTTAAACAGAGTCGTTTAAGCGAAATCAAAATGCACCGGTTGACAACTGTTTTTGGTAGTTTCTTTGAAAATTAGTGAAAAACCGGATGCACAATGTCTAAGGCACTATAGCTAAGTTTTTTCCTCATACTTATTCATACAAATATATGCTATACAAATTCTAGGCGTGCCTTGGTAAACTCTTAATATTATTAACATACTCTCATGTCATTGCTACTAGTTGCATCCTTAGTTTACAAAGAAATCTGAAGTAATTCCCTATAAAATACTATTTTGGTTTTTCATTGTACTTATAAATGTCATGATTGAACAAAAACATAGGAATAAATTGAAATTCATGAAAACTAAGTCTCACATAATTTGTTGTTTGGGTGTTGATGAAGATAACAAAGAGGGAGTACGCAGATGAGTCAGTGTGGAAATCCTGGCAATGGAGATCAATCAACGATGTGTACCTGAACGGAGCATTTTTCAGACAAGGTGGAGCTGAGCTGACTAACAGACCATTCTCAAGAAAGGACATGATCAAAGCTAGGCCCGGAACTTATGTGGGAAGGCTTACTCGTTATTCTGGCAGCCTTAGATGCATAGTGGGGAAACCTTGTTAGTCTTCAAAATTCCCTTCCTGAAATCAATCATCATTGATGCACAAATGGCTTTGGCAAAGGAGAGCAAACAAGATGTGTCATTTGAAAAATGAGATAGTTTTTTCTTGTATGCTTTTCCTCAGTTTGACATGAAAGAAATTGTTACTTTATAAATATGTAAAGATGTTACAAACTTGTTTCATTCTACAATCCACGCATTCTTTGAACTTGTAAAAATCATAACAAAATTGCTTCTCTCCACAATCAACATATTCTTTAAAAATTGATAAATGGAAATTCTTTCTCCAGAGAGCCGGAAGAAATAGTGTAAATGGAAATTATATAAAAAATAATTTGGCATACACGATGTTTCACAAAATTAACATGTAGGTAATTCAGTGTCCATGTGCATGGTTATTTTTCAATTGTTTATCATAGATCAATTTGAGCTCGTAAGGGGATTATTCAGGCAATGAAATGAATGCTAGTCTTTTTTGTTACACCCTACGCCCCCAGTAATCATTTAGCAATTGTAAAAAAAAATAAAAAATAAATAAAAAGGTAACATTTCAGCACAGGAACTACAGCATTTGAAACACATAACAAAAACTTTGTTTCTGCTATTCAATCATATAATTGAAGAAGTTGCAACTTTACAACAGGAAATTAGTAATAGCTCCTTTTGAAAGAAAACTGCTAGACAATAGCTTTACATCGATTACAATTGATATACAAGACTTACCATGTAAAAAGCCAACCCATATTTTCTCACTTATAGATTCCAAGATGCCTGCTAATTCTAAGGTATTCACTTCAAAATGACTAGCTAAATCATATTGATTAACGCATCCATAGGATCAGATTCCCGACTGTCACTTGAATCCCATGCAGTCGTCTGATTTCAACAGTTGGATGACTCAAATTTAAACCAACAAATTGAATTTTAATGTAACTTAGAATATAAGTCACCTAATACCAAGCAATCTTCGGACAACCGAGATCCACAACTGCATCAATTTGACATACCGACACAATGAATGTGTGCTTCACATTATCTAATTGCAGAAAATCCATATCCATGTCAGGTGTCCACGATTAATCTCTACAAAAAGCAAGAGAAAATCCATATCCATCTCAAGTGTCCATGAATCACGATTAATCCATGTCCATATCCGCAACTGCAAAATTATAATGTTTTGAAAATGTCCATGAGGTATCAACTTAATGATAAGAGCTTAACTTGATAACATCAACGGGCAGAATTCAAATTCCATACGGGAAAGTTGTAAAATGACAGCTAGTATCACCGTTATTAACAAAACAATTAATCTTTTAAAAAAATGTTCCAAAATTGTTTTAGACCTACGATCTTTAAACTCACATGTAAATTAGATAGATATATGTTTTGTGCCTATCTAAAAAAAAAAAGGAAAGGAGAAAAATATAGATATGTTTCGTATAATTAGTATGTTACGATTAATATATGTGATGGTCTAAGGGATCCATGCATGGCAAAACCATAAGTATCTAATTCAGGTTTATATGAAACAGAATATATCATTGCAAAATTATTGGATTAGGTTGCTAGTTATATGAGAGACATATGCTGAAATACCGTGTCTGAATAGCACTACGGAAGATTTATTATATACGAGTTAAGTAGCTTAGAGACTAAGCTAGGATATATTTTCAGAAGGAATATTCTAAATAATATTCTGTGTTAAGTAACTTAGAGAGTAAGGTAAAATATATTTACAACGTAAATATAATTATTTACTATATATTTAAATATCAACAATATATATAAATATATTTGTGTGTGTGTGTGTGGCAGCTAAATTTGGATGGCAAGATTCACTACCATTTTAATGAGGACAAAATTACCTCATTTTTTCCTTGATGGCTATGACATTAGTGTTCTCTATTGATAGAAAACTAGTAAACTGATAATATAATAACAAATTTTCACCCTAAATATATTCATTGACAGAAATTAACGTTATTCCAACCTCTGTTCTTCAAAAACAACTCACCCTAATTTGGCCTTTCATTGTATATCCCTTTCCATATATAAAGAAAAAAATTATGTCAATTGTTTTACTAATTATATTTGATTACCCCTTTCATTGCCAGAGGGAAGAGGGTTCTTTCCATTTGACAAAGAACCTTCATGGAAAAATTGTACCATCTCTTCCTTTTGACCTGTTTGGTGGTAACAATATCTACATTAGTGCATGCTAATGTCAAAGAGGACAAAGCATACTGGGATAGGATATTACCGACGCTTAATACTACATATTGGCAGAAAAAAGCATCAATTGCTGCGAAGGCAAACAATAAAGCTTATACTCCTGACCCATATGCAGTCTCCGGAAACCTGTCTTCTACTGTTAGCGAGTGAGTCTTGTGCCAATTTTCGTACTTACCAATATGTTCAATTTTATGGGTGGAACTTCAAACCCTGTTTAGTTTGAAAAAATATTTTCCATTTTAATTTCTAGTTTTTATTTTAATTGCAAAAACTACATCCTTGTTTTCACTATATTTCCTGCATAAAACTTTGAAAACTTAATGCATGGTGACAACAAGGAACAATTTGGCATGTTCAAATGAAAAACAAAAATAAAAACAGGAAATATTTTCTCAATCCAAATCAGACACTTATATTATTGTTCAATAGTTATTATATATTACATTTTTCTTTGCTTCTCTCATAGAAATAATTATATGGTCTATCATATTTTAATATTTATTGGTTTGACAAACAGAATGATAAAAGGCGGCAATAAAGGAAGAAGGAATTTGGTGGGGCTGGGACGTAGTACATGCATAGCTACAAACCCCATTGATAGGTGTTGGAGGTGTGATCCTAACTGGGCAAACAACCGCAAGAAGCTTGCAGATTGTGTGCAAGGTTTTGGAAGGAAGACTACTGGTGGAAAAGACGGTCCTATCTATGTGGTAACTGACCCATCAGATAGTGACATGGTGAATCCACGTCCTGGTACCCTTAGGCATGCAGTTACAAGAAATGGGCCTTTGTGGATCACCTTCGCTCGTAACATGAAGATTAGGCTCAACCAGGAGCTCATAATGGCAGGTAACAAGACCATTGATGGACGAGGAGCTGATGTTACCATTGCTAATGGTGCTGGTATTACTATCCAGTTCATCGAGAATGTGATCATCCATGGGATCAAAATTTATGACATTGTGGTTGGAAGTGGTGGACTTATTAGAGATAGTGAGGACCATTATGGTCTAAGGACTATGAGTGATGGTGATGGAATTTCAATTTTTGGCTCGAGCAATATTTGGATTGACCATGTTTCTATGAGAAACTGCAGAGATGGACTCATTGATGCCATTATGGGATCCACTGCGATTACCATCTCCAATAGTCATTTCAAAAATCACAATGAGGTAATTAGTAATTAATTTGACAGTTACTTATTTTTTTGCTTATAAGATTTTTCATTCATGGGTTTGAAATGAAAAATATTAGCTAATTTCTGTTTTTGCTTTTTTGTTTGTTGGTATGTATGTGATTTAGGTAATGTTGTTTGGTGCAAGTGATAGTTATGACGGTGATCAGAAAATGCAGATCACAGTTGCATTCAACCACTTTGGTAAGAGATTAGTTCAAAGGATGCCAAGGTGCAGATTTGGTTTTATCCATGTGCTTAACAATGCCTACACTCACTGGGAAATGTATGCCATTGGTGGCACCATGCATCCTACCATTATTAGTGAGGGTAACAAATTCATAGCCCCTAACAATGGCCATGCTAAAGAGGTATGCATCAGTTATGCTTATCCATACAAATATATGCTTTACCAATTCTAGGTGTGATTTCGTAAAACATGATTATCTGCTAAATTCTTAATATCAACATATTCTCATGTCATAGCTACTAGTTGCATCATTTACAAAGAAATCTAAATGAATTCCCTATAAAATACTATTTTTGTTTTTCATTGTACTTATAAATGTCATGATTGAACAAAAACATATGAATAAATTGAAATTCATGAAAACTAAGTCTCACATAATTTTCTGTTTTGGTGTTGATGAAGATAACAAAGAGGGGGTTAGTGGGGTTAGTACCAGAGGCGGAGTGGAAAACCTGGCAATGGAGATCAATCAACGACTTGTACCTGAACGGAGCATTTTTCAGACAAAGTGGACCTGAGCTGACTAACAGACCATTCTCAAGGAAGGACATGATCAAAGCTAAACCCGGAACTTATGTGGGAAGGCTTACTCGTTATTCTCGCAGCCTTAGATGCAGGGTGGGGAAGCCTTGTTAGTCTTCATAATTCCCTTCCTGAAATCAATCATCATTGATGCACATATGGCTTTGGTAAAGGAGACCAAAGAAAATGTATCATTTGAAACATACAATAGTTTTTTGTTGTCCTCTTTTCCTCAGTTTTACATGAAAAAAAACAATTCTTTGAAAATATGTAAAGAGATTACAAACTTGTTTCATTCTACAATCCACACATTCTTTAAAACTGTAAAAATCGTAACAAAATTGCTTCTCTCCACAATCCACATATTCTTCAAAAATTGATAAATGGAAATTTTTTCTCCAAAAAACCAGAAGAAACACTGTATATGGAAATCATATGAAAAATAATTTGGCGTACAAGACATTTCACAAAATTAACATGTAGGTAATCCACGGTGTACGTGTGCACGGTTATTTTCAATTGTTTATCATAGATCATTTTGCGCTCACTAGGATTTAGGCAGTGAAATGAATACCAGCCTTTTTTGTTACACCCTAACAATTCACCATAGGAACTACAGCATTTGAAATTCACATGACAAAAACTATGTTTCTGCTATTGAATCAAATGCTTCTTTTGAATAGAAAAGTGCTAGCCTTTAGAATTGACATATACAACGAATCATGTAAAAGCCAACAACCCACCTTTTCTGTATCTCAATAACCAATTATTCTCACAAAATTTCATTTCTTTCAAACATAGCGGAAACAAAAATGAAAGTAAAAATCAATACTATATAAAAATAAAAATGAAAGACAACAAATTAATAGTTAAACCTACAACAACAAAAAAAAAATACATATAATCTTGAATCATGTGAAGAAATCTTGAACCCCTTTGCCAGCAAAAAGTTTATCAGAAACTTCAGCTAAAATAGCATTAACAGTAAGCAAAACAACGCTAGAACCAAAGATAACACTAAGAACAACACCAGTTGTACCCAAAACTTTTCCAAATTCAGGCCATTCAATTTCACCGATTTCTGAAACCACACCGTTCCAGAAATTGTTTTCTTCTTTCTCCTTCCTCTCTTGCATCGCTTTCTTCAATTCCGATGCTAATTCGGACTCGGTTGATTCTGGTTCGGGGTTGGAGGTGGGTTGGTCTTTTTCCTCGACGGCGCGTGGGAGTGTACGGAGGCGCGTGAGAGTGAGAGTGAGAGAAGGGAGTGAGGGTTTGGGTTTGAAGTTGAAGAATTGAGGAGAGGGAAGAGAAGGTGGTGATGGTGGAAAGTGTGGAGAGAGTGTGAGTGTAAAGCTGGTCTTCGCTTGTAGCACCATATCTTCAAGTATGAATTGTTTTTAGATAATGTTAACACACTCTCGCGCTTCTTTTATTCCCTTCCAATATATGTTTTTTTAAGAAAAATAAATCGAAACACTTTAATTCCTAATCGAATACTTATTGAAATTTTTGGTATTTTTTGGGATATGATGTTTTCATTCCATGTGTTTTGATATTGTCTAATCGAATTAAGAGACGGTATGATTTTCGACAATAATTAAAAAGAGACAAGTTAATCGTTATACGTGATCTAAATTCATATATTGTTTCTTCTTCTTCAAACAATGAATCTTCATTTAAGCAACTTCATCACTTCCATTTTGTTAGGTTATATGAATTTTGTTTTGAAAAAAACTTGATGACACTTGTTTATGAATACAGGAGAATTGATATCACTTGAAAGATAGGATATGAAAAACCTATCTCAAAGTTGTTGATGTAGATTTGACAAACTTTGCAATAGAGAAAATATTCACATGATGGAGGAGGTTGTATGCAACATAATTTCAATCAATCTCAAAGTTGTTGATTCTTTTAAATTAAATAAAGATATATATATATATATACACACACACACTTCGATAGAGTTTTGAGTGTTTTGAAGAAGAAGATACAATTTATGGATTTCTATTAGGTATTAGGACTACCCTGTCTCTTTTCAATTATTTTCGGTGATCATATTGTCTCTTAATTCAATCTAATAACACGTACGCAAATCCTCGTGAGCTTAGCTCAGTTGGTAGGAATATTGCATATTATATGCAGGGGTCGGGGTTCGAACCTCGGACACCCTACTTCTCGACATTTAAAATATGTGAGCTCTAGTTTCTAAGTTATTTGACAAAAAAAAACACATACGCAATATCATGACACGTTGCACTGACACATTGGATAAAAAATCACATGTTAGCTAAAAAAATATCAAAAATTTTATGTAGGTTGGTTAAGGACTAAAGTTTCCCAATTTATTTTTGAGAGACTAAAAGTTGTATTTCTTTATTGCAACGGACCAAAATGGGTCTCAATATGTTTGTCAGGGACCAAAATGGGTCTATACTCATCTTTTTTTATAGGAGGATTCACTTTCATAGCCATTGAGTCGATCAATTGGATGTTGTTATTTTTGCGTAAAAGAAAAGAAAACTATTACATGGTTATTAGTTAACTTTATCTTTAGGGAACAAAATGTCTTTTTTATTATTTTCACTTTATTTTCTGCATATAAATTACTAAATAGTGTCCTTGAATCGTGAAAGTATAATTAAGTTATTGATCAATTAATTTTATTTTAATTATATAAAAATGAAAATCTTTTATAACAATATATAAAGGGGTACACTCAAGGCCGTTCTTAGGGAGGTGCAAACAACTATATAGAGCTGGGCCTACCAAAGTTTGGGGCCCAAAATATTTTTTTTAAAAAAAAATATAACGCAATTATATTATAGATATGTACTAGTAGCGTTGAGATATTTGAAAGATTGAGTACATGGCGTAGTGGTTCAGCTTGGTGGTTGATTCCTTGTCGTCTTGGGTTCAATTCTCCTAGGTTTTATGTTTCCTTTTTTTCTTTATTTAATTTTTGTTTACAGCATGATGGGCCTAAATTTTATGAATTTGAGGTCTATTTGTCACTAATACCCCCTCATCTCCCTCTAATTCAGTCCAACTCCTCAACATACTCGACTACATATTTACAAATAAAAATATAATATAATTTTTTTAGAGCACTTGTAATTTTTGGCCCATACTTGTCGTATAAAATAACAAAACTCTAACAAAAAACTTTATAATTATTTTCTCAAATCATAAAATAAAACAAACATTATAATTTTTTTTTTTTGCTCTTTTAAAAATTTGCATTTTTTTTATTAGGGGTCTATCTTCATTATGAGAGCCGAGCCTCCAATTTTACAGGAACGACCCTGGGTATACCCCATTGGGAAAGTTTTTCTTCCATTTTTACCTTTCATTTAAGTTATTTTATCAATTTTATATAAATATTTTTTTTGCTATAACATTTTCCCTTTCAATTTGTACTTATCTAATATTATGATCCACTGCATATGATCCATTCTTTTAGATGAAAATTAAAGGGATGTCAGATTACTCTTCAATAATCAAAAACTTATCAAAGAAACACAATGTCTGGATTTACTTGGATTTTACGAGGGTAACAAAGTGAAGTGATGTAGTAGCACCACTAATGGATAATGGAACATCCGTTCACATTTAGATTTTTTTTTCTTTTTAAATTTGTTTCACATCGAACTGCAAAAAGATAAGATCGGAGAAACACTATATCAATCACTATGGTTTATCTATTAGCAGTTCGAGGTGAAACACATCTAAAAAGAAACAAACCGAAGTTAAATGGATGATCCATTAGTCATCAATAATGACATTACATAGACCTTTTTGTTACCTCTCGTGAAATAAAAAAAAAAAGTCATACTTGTATAACTTTATTTGAGAAGAAGTATATCTTTGATGATTGAAGTAATTTTACAACTCTCTACTTTCCATTTACAACAATGAACAACAGCCAACAAACCACACACTGGATACTAGACAAATCCAAATTATAAGCAAGGACAAGAGCATCTCTACCCGTCGAAGCTTCGGCCACCAAAGATGTGGTCATAAAAACATGAGTTAACCACACTACTAGGCCAAGGTAATTTATAATTATCACTCTTCAAAAAAAAATGCATGTATTAAGTTTGAGATTACCACCTAGCGGTAATCTCCGATGACCATTTGGTATTTATGAGTATATTTATTGATTGATCTTCTATAGGTTTTGTAGGTTTAGTCCCAGGAGAGTAAAGATTGTGATATTCCATTATTAGACGCTTTGAATAATAGACACGTGCTTAGGCTGACCATTTAAAAAAATAAAAAAAAAATCCCATTCATTCCTTTCCCAATAGACCACAAAGTAAGACACATGTACACTATACAAGATTTTTTATGGGAGATATTAAAGCTAAAGAACCTAACTAATTAAGCGAAGCAGTGATGCTATCTTGTTATGAACAATTTAAGTTTGCATCCCAAAGCACTTAGAGCGTGTCCAAGGGGCAAAGAAAAAGAGTTTGGTTTCATTTTTAGAGGGACAAAAGTAGTTTTAAAAGTTGTAGAATTGATTTTATTATGTTATAATGTTTTAAAGGAAAACTAATTTTATTTGTAAAATTTAATTTTACTTAAAAGCTAAAATTTGTAGCTGGTTTTTACATTTGATCTAAGCCATTAGTTTATTGTTAAATATACTTTTTACATAAACACATGCAAACAAAAATAACTTTAAATTCAACTCATTATTATCAATGATCAATTTCATTGAATCAATTGACTCAAAATCAATTATTGTCACCGTAAAATCAATCATACACTCAAGATTACATATAGGGCATATTGTCGGTTATTTCAAAGAGTAAAAAGAATCGGGTGATCTGTTCTATGCCATGCAAAGTTGAGAGGGAGAAGAAAAGTAAGTCTAGGTCACATCTTTGAAAAATATTGAAGGTAAAAAAAAGCTGTTCGAGGGAGTGCAAAGTTGAGAGGGAGTTGTACATGGTTGGTGAATGGAATCATGTCTCAAAAACTCTTATATACTGTGTTTATGGCCTTTCTCTCTAATTTTCGCTTCATGCCTCTTTGTTTGGCTCTCTCTTCCCCTTTTTACATCCAACAATTGTATATTGCTCCTTCATCATTGGATACCTTTGTGAGTCTTCTGTGGCTATGTGTTAAAATAACTGTAAGACAGTCTTCACAAGCACAAGAAGCCAAAAACAAACCAATTGCAAGGACTGCATGGCTATTTTTGTGAAAGGGTTCAGTCTGAGCAACTGAAAGTGAAAATATGCTTTCTGTTGTTTTATTTTGTATCTTTATATTTTAGATTTAGTTGTTTGGGATTAAAATTGATTAAATTTTGTTATAATTAAAGACAACAAGAAGAATGCCACCAAAAAAATTCAACACAATGTAGTGTAACCCCTTTATATATTGTTATAGATTAATAAAATGCCTTGAGCTTGTTTTGAGTAAACAAAAATGCAATTTGTGTGAGAAAATCTTTGTAATATTTGACATATCTCCAAGATTAAATAAAGTGATTCAATTCAACACTCCTATTTATATTTTACTTGATAAATGGTTATAAGATGAAGAACAAACATATTGTTCATAAATTTCCTTACCACAATAAGGAAATAAAACCTCTAAAACCTTCCGTAACAAATAAAATATCATTGGTAAGTTAAAGTTAGTTCAACTTTCATTTTGTAATACTTTATCTCATTTCATCCATCATTAAATATCCAAAAAAACCAATGAAGGTTAACCCAGTTGGTAAAAAGTTGACTCACCCGCAAGGTCGTGGGTTCAACATAGCATTTCTTGTGTTCATAAATCATCAAAACTCACGATAACACTAACACATGCATCTCATACATTTGATGGTAGAAAGTAGTCACGGTTTTGGAAAACAAAAAGTATAACAAGTCGCAAAATCAAATGCCACATTCAAAAGCAACTGGCATAAACAGGTAGAACCAAACCAAACTCCTTGGCAGCTCAATTTTCTTTACAACATATAATCCCAAATCACAAGCTCGAATATAGAAAGCTGTTTGTTCATTTTATACAATGTAGAAATTATAAAGAAACAAGAAAATCACAACAGAAAGTCATTAATAGGTATATTAAAGTTACTGCTGAATAAGTAAAAAATAAGAAACACCTAAAAGCTACATAGCCATCATACGAGACCATGCCATCAACACTTGGTCGAAGTAGCCCTGCAAAATCAAAGCATATGATCAAACCAAAATAATGCAAATTACTTTTATTGCTTTGTTTAGTAAAACAGCAGTGAAAAAATATATTATTATGTCGTGAAGGAAACAACAATAGATATCTAGATCTCTTTTGGGATGAGTTAACACAAGTTGCTGAGATCAATCAGAGTTTTCAATCTAATCTCAGAGTTATAACTATTTTTGTGACAAACTGAACGGAAAGAATACTAAGCATTCCGTCAAAAAAAGAAAAAGAAAAAAAGAATGCTAAGCAGAGGAAAATTTGCCTTCAGCTGCAGCATCATTTATTTTGGGCTCAATGATCATTCATTTTTGGCAAAGGAAATATCCTTTAGCAGTCCACAGATCCTATCACTGCCTAGATTTCTAAATTCAATATGAAATTTATAATGTCAGCCTCAGTTTGTTTTAGCAGTCCACAACTAGATTTCTATATGAAATTTCTATACTGGGCCGCATCTGACCAAGAAGCAGTCCATCAGTTGAATAATATGAAAGCAACATATGCTAAATGATAGGATATGATAATTTATCTTATCATTACACCACCAAAATGACCCTAAATGTTTGTTTGAAGTTGGGTTTGTGTTGCACCTATGTGTAAATAAAACTACATAACTGGTGAAAACAATAATGCCCTTCACACAAGAGCTTTCATCCTTAAGCTTCATTATGTTTTCACATGCAGAAGTTGCATTAACCAAACGACTTTTAGAAGTAGGTAAACAGTACATATTCTTAAATTGTGAGGAAAATCAGAGTGATTATCACTCTTCAACCCTCCTTATAGAAAATAAGGAACCCTGGAATTTAGACAGGCGCCACTTAGAATGCATGCATGTTATGCATCTTTCCACATGAAGGAAAATATTGCAAGAGTCGAATTTGAGCTAAATCAAACCTCAACAACGGCCTGCGCTGCTTCTCTAGATTATCCAAACCACCCGGCACAATAGTATCTGAAGCTGATGTGTCTAAACTAGACAATGAATCTGCAATGTCTTTAAGACCCTGCAAGTGAAAACGGAATCATCAAGTATACTACAACTAGTAAACTCCAAGTTATGAAAGCAGGATACCAAAGCATGTGGAGGTAAATAGCATCTTATGCCCAGTATTATCAAATGACAGGCTAACTTGCAACCCACTAAGAAATGAAAATGGATAACAAAGTACAAGGTAGAAGAACACCTGAAATCCTGGATATGTGAGCATACTAGTAGACCTCCCTGGAAGTTTTGGTTGTTCCTTTGGCATAGTTCCCTGAAAATACAAGAGATAACATTAATAATTAAGCCACTTGATGGATCAAGAAATGTTTAAAGCAATGTAATTTAAAATGTCAGTTCTAGATACAAGGTCCTGTTTGGTTTCCAATATCATTTTTTGTTTACACTTCTTGTTTTAGTTTTAATAACAAAAAATTGTCACTTTACTTCACTTTGTTTCCTGAAACAGTATTGTTTTCAAATTATACAGCTTTCTTTACAAAATTTTGAAAACAGGGTACAAAGTAAAAACAAAATGGTCTCTTAGTAATTAAAACTGAAAGTAGAAAATGTTTGTAATTAAAACTGAAAGTAGATAATGTTTGTAATTAAAACTGAAAGTAGAGAATGTTTTTTGAAATAAAAAAGGAACAAGCTCTTCAACTTCATCTAAGTTTCTTGCTGTCATCAACACATAGTCACATACAAAAGATAACAAATGATAGTCAAATCCAAACCATACATAATTGGAACATTCAGTAATAACAGGTTAATGTAGGGCAACAAACAACATAAGCAAACATAATTACCACTAATAAAAATAAACAAATACCCACCTGTAAAGAGTCCGGCACTCTCCGGGCATTTGCCGTTATAAAGCCAATAATATAGTCCAATCCCATATTTGCAAATTCCTGCAACCACACAGTTAAATCGGTATTATTGTTGGGCACACGAGATTGCCCATTTTCTTCCCAGGCATTAAATAGATTATGTAAAGATCTTCCAAACAAAGGAAACGGATTGATTACAAAATTACGAACTACTTTGCAAATTTAAAGGGAACACGAAAAAGATTACCTGATTCTCAAGCACTGAATTCAACCTTCCATCCTGAGAAGGTATATACAACGTAAGAATGATTCAAATAAAAGTGGTAACATATTGTATATTCATATTTACTATGCAACCTACTTATTAGGAGTATAGACTTAGTATACTCTGAGCAACATCTAATCACAGATAGTCAGATACAGTTATTGTTTCTAGAAGTTTCATGTACTCTATAAATAAATGCATCTGCACTACTGTTGTTAACCATAGATCATAATTCAGATTTACAGAAAACCATTGTTTACTCTTCTCTCAGTTTTTCTTAAAGTCTCTCTTTGCTGTTTATATTCAATAACACTTAAAATTTATTCTGTAAGAACAATAAATATTTTAATTAAAATGATAGTTTTGTTTTTTGGTGTAAACCGGATATCCTCCACGCACAAATGCAGAGTTTAATTCAAATGATAATTAAATGAAAACTAAAAATCATGCCTAACTCCAAAATACCCTTCTTCATAACTCTAAACTAGAAAATATCCACGTTAACAATTAATAAGCCAAAGCATGAATTCAAACATACCAACATTGCCACTGTGTGTTGCACGACGCTCAAGTCATCATGTATATTAGTAACAGTATCTTGAACTTTATTAACCTGTACAAGAGTATTACAATGTTATCCACAACTTTACTTCCGTCCCATCATATTTATAAATTGTAGTATGACATTGCAAAGCTGCACTTTCAATTCCATTATCCAGGACTGGAAGTGGAACATAGCTCTTTGAAAGAGCTCAATAGCATACACCTAACTAACTCGTAAAAATATAGGCATCAACTGAAAGTTATGAACTTCAATATTTCTAAACTGTACCATCCTCAATGACTAATGCAATAAAATTTTCAGCAATTTGATTGAAGTAACGAAGTCAAAGTCTTCCAAGTGACAGTTCAAAATTTTAGGATATAGAATTAAGAAGTGAATGCTTTGTGATTTTAAGGATTCCAAAAGTATACAACAAAAAAAAAATCAGGTCTTAAGTTATATGGTAGAGATAGAAATGGTGAGAAATTGTAAAGATAGAGAAAGTATCTGAAACCAAAACCTAAAGCAAACAGAGAGAGAATGATGGAACATGCCTTATAACTAGAGAACCCAACATTCCAATATTAATAAAGATGCAACAACTATCAAGTGTTTACTAACAGCAATGCTATTAAGCCATTCTGTAACCAATAGGGTTCAACAGTCATAGTCCAAAGAGAGTTTATCTTACTTAATGTACATAATATTCACTAATATAGATATTCATCAAGCCTAGAATTTTCAAAATCAACAACTTCTAAAGGAAACCTAATCCATTTATCTGCAAAGAAATAGCAAGTGCTGGTCCCTATAGGTAAGTCTACATAGATAAAAAAATGTATGTATGATGCATGTACAAAAACATAAGTGCATTCTTGTCATGTGTGTATCTAAAAATCTGTTTGGTCACATGTATATTTATATAGGTGCAAGTGCAGGCATCAAATCCATATGCATCAAAAGACATACATCATCCTTAATTGACTGTGCCATCTTATATTGTTTGCGCATTTTGTCATCCAAAATTTGAATTCTCTGGGTCAAGTGCTTCTTAGCATCCTGCCATGAAAAACATTGAGAAGCAATTAAAATTTAAAAGGCATCAAATATGATTACGAATACATTTAAGCATCAATTCCCGTGTTAAATCTTTGAATTGAGTACATAATGATGGGAAAATATCTCCAGAAAAACTGTGGGTCAATGTGGCAAATGTGGGTAAAACTGCCACATCCCCCATATTAAGGACAACAAATGGCTTGCAGTCTCTTATAATGTGGGGTTTACCTTACTCTACCGGTGGAGGATTGAGGGAAGTTAAATCTCCTCATGCGTACCCGTTTTAAGAATTAACTTAAGGTTGATTTTCTGTTAAAAACTGTTGCAGCTTGGTAGAAGGCTTATTATAGTCTGCCGGCAAAACATTTTGTGACAGCAAAGACCATTTACTCTTAATTATCCAAAGTCCCTAGGGTATCTAAGATTTCTATTAAGCTTTTCTCTTTCCAGTGTTAAAAGAGATAGGCCCCTATATGTCTTGGAATAAATGGCTGAGGTCATGGTTTAGAGATTACTGCGTACTGGTCATTGATTGCCCGGCCTTCTGGTCATTGATTGCCAAAGGTTTTCATGAAGTTGGCAGTCCTATATACTTTTGAACAGTAAACGTTTTAACACACACCACTCTGACATTCACAATCGCTTTATAGGCCTTGATGGTTTTTTAAAATCATTCTGTAATTGGACCAGTATAGAAGCTCATTATATTTGACTCTTAAACAGTATAGTATGCTTCAACCCTATTCAAGTCTTCCTATAATACAAACTATAATAGTAACTTTATCAATAGAAGGAAAAAAACTCTAGGTCAAACATCTGTCTTGTGAAAAAAGGAATCAATGATACATTATATTTCACCTACTCAGTTGAAGGAATATCAAATGTTATGTCAAGAGGATTCCATACCCTTCCAATGGAAGAGCTGATGGTGCGCAACAATCATGATCAAAACACTTTAGCACACATGTATGTGCGCCTAACTAAAAACTTCAAAGATATTGAAAGAATATCCAATGCAGTAAATGGACACTTACAGCAATGACATCCGAGGCATGCTGCAGCTTTTTTGTCAAATCTGCAACAGCATTTTCCATGTTGCGTTTAGTCACGTACATAAGATCTGAGAATGAAATGCCCTGATATTGAGAAGGAGAACGCGGAAATCAGTATCATGAAAAACAATTATTTTAGAAATCTCAAATGGATAAATCACTCATAAACATAAACGGTAATCAAATTAGCAAATAAACAGTTTGCGACCCTTTATGAAACAAGAAATACTTGTAACAGATTAATAAACTGTCAACCACGAAGTAATGAAACTATTACAGAAGCAGCAAGAACCGAAGCAGTTCCATACCTTCAACCACATGTAACCATAACCCACAGCACCCAAGGTGGCAGCTGGAACCACAAGAGATGACAAATTACCTACAGAAAAGGGAAAAACATTTTAAAAAATCAATGAGGAGAAACATAGCATCTTAAGCAGCAACCACACTAGATGACAAAATAGAACATACTACTTTGTCCTGAACCCCCATTCATTACTATGGTTTGTCTGTTTGATGTTAAATGCTTCACTTCATTAGCCAAACGCCGAATCTAAGGCAAAGTTGAACAATAGTTTAGTGATAAGAAATTTTAAAGCCTCTTTCAAGTGCATTTTCGAAACAAAATAAAAATAGAGACTTAATCAACCAGTTTGTTACCTGAGCAGCAATGGCATCGGCGGCATGCTCTCCTTCACCTTCAGCCTGATCCCCGGACTTTTCCAACCCTTTCACTAGTGCCTATGACCAAAAAATTATATAATGAATACATAAATTATAATACTATTAATACCGAAACAAATCCTAACATCAAAAGACTAAAAAATGCAACATTCCAACTTTTTGGGCCTGTTTGGATTGGCTTATTTGAGGTTACGTACTAGCATAAGTTTTGAGAGACTGTTTGGAAGAAAGTTATGAAAACAGTTTATGACAAATTTCATAAGCTTTTTCAGTTTATTTTCCTAAGTTCTCCAATATAGCGTATAAAAACAACTTATAGCATATACAAAAACAATTTAACGTTATTTTATCTTTTATGCAAGCTTATAGATAAGTGCTTATCATGATAACCGCTTGTGTTATATGCTGCAAATAAGTTGTTTATCCAAAAAGGCCTAAATCTATCCATTTGGGAGAACCCGTGAAAAGAGCTTATGACATGTTTATAAGCTGTGATCAGCCTATTCCCATAAGCTCTCCATCCAGGATATCTTACGAAAGCATCTTATAGCTTATACGAAAGTATCTTATAACTTATACGAAAACAATTCGACTCTATTTTATCTTTTGTTTATGAAAATGGCTTGTAATAAGCGCTTATATATGATAAGCGCTTATGCTGTAAGCTTTTATCCAAATAGGGCCTAAAATCAGTTATAGAAACTAGAAAGCAATATAATAATTTACGAAGAGTCTAAAAACACCAAGTGATCAAACCACCAAAACAACTTATTTTTCTCTAGTTTGAGAAAATCACTCCAAATTTGTGGGAGCCAAAGGCATTTACGGTCACAAGTATCAATAATTAGATGAAAATTAAAAACAAATATTCCTAAGTTCGGTTCCTGGGTGGAACAATGCCGGCTGAACTCTGGATTACCAGGACCCTTTCCCCCCAAAAAAATCTGAAACCCTAATGATGACCATCACATGACACAAATTATTATCACTCGTTTATACACAATTTACTCGAGTTGAATAAGACAGTAGAAAATAAATTACTGAAATTTAATAATAAATAAAAAGAACGAAACCGTAGAATTTGACATGTGGAATTAAAAAATGAAGCAGAGAAAAGTGGAGTGAAATTTGTTGTGTGTAGAAAGAAACACAGAGATTGATGTTAGAGGTACCTGAAGATCGCCGATCAAATCGGATAATTTGCCGTTTTTGAAGAGGACGGTGCCGGTGTAACCTGAAAAGGAACGGAAAAGTGAAATCAATCAATCTTGAGATAACAGAGATTGTGTGTGAGAGAGAGAGGGAGAGGGGGAGGAAGTACCAGTTACGGCGATGAAGAGGACCTTGGAGATCCCGATTCCACTATGATAAGTCATAGCCATGGCGTTAGAGAGAGATATATTTCAGCGCCCTGTGTGAAGGCTTTGCGTAGCTATATGTTTGCAGGGAAGGAAGGAAGGAAGCAATACTGCCACGATGACGTAGTCGGTTTGGCTAAACTTCTTTCTTACTGCACACACTACAACCGATAATCTCAACCGTTGGATTATCCAACACTTGACAAAGAAAGAAGCAAAAACGAATTATTAAAGGTATGTTTGGATAGAGAATTTAGGAGGGGAGATGATGGAATGACTTATTTTAAAGGATTAATTACAATTTTTTTTTGTTAACCCTCCACTTCTTAAGGAAATGGTTTATTGGTAATTCAAAGTTTGATCGGTAGATAAGTAAAGTTTTCTAAAAATTATTTCATCTAAAAATCGAACTTATAGATTCTCTTGAACAATTCGCCATTTGGTGAGTTCATTCACTATTTGAGTCCAATTTTTTTTCAAACTCTCAAATTC
The DNA here is from genome assembly GCA_018208015.1 of Medicago ruthenica. Lineage (NCBI taxonomy): Eukaryota > Viridiplantae > Streptophyta > Magnoliopsida > Fabales > Fabaceae > Medicago > Medicago ruthenica. The sequence goes on along the minus strand of CM031375.1, from coordinate 64,241,212 downwards.
GATTCTCCTTTATGTCAATTTCGATAGGCTATTTTGACTTCTTCAACAAAAAAAAACTACTTGAACTTAATTACTTTATTCTACTGTTTTATCAAAGGAAAATGACATGAGTATAGTAAGAATTTCAATTCACAAAAATAGTCCCCATACTTTAGCATCAAACTTTTTTGTTTCTCTATTTTCACAATTGCAATTTTGATATCGATTTATATTTTTTTGCCCTAAAATAATGATTCTTGGTGCATAAAAAAGTTGATTTATTACCCCCCAATATTGAATCTAAAACATATTATCACTTTTGAAGCCAAAATTTACATATCTTTGTGCCAAAATTCACAATTTTAAAGGCAATAAACATTAGTTAAGACCAAAATTGTAATAGAGGGACCGAAAAGTTCAATTTTAAAATAGGGGGGTTATTTTTGAGTTTAATAAAATAAGAGGACCAAAAGTACAACTAACGTATTTTAAAAGTTAAGTTTTGTCCTTTAATTTTTAAATCGATCAATCTGTTCACTTGACTTATGCAAGTTAACACAATATCATTTCTTAACTTTAAAATTAATCAATTTAGTTCTTTAATTTATGGTTACCACAACATGGTCTCTCAAAAAATAAGGTGACTTCGGTTATGAAAATACATATATAGTCATATTCATTTTTGTTAAAGCTTCAATTTGCCTTAACTAATATAAGTTAAGGAATCAAATTAGTTTGTTTTAATGTTAACTTACTAAATTAATCGGTTTTAAATTAAGAGATTAAACTAAACTTTGAGAATAAGCTAAGGGACCAAAGAGATGTTTAAGCATTTTATTTTTTAAAATTAAAGACTAGTTAAAATATTTCTTAAAATGAATTAAGTGTGTACATAGTATTATTTGATCAAATATTATATTTTTATTTCAATTTTTTAAAAGGGTCATGTTATGCATTAAAAAAAGAAGTAAAACATAAATGCTGTATTGAAAAAAGTAATTAAACTTCTAAGATATTTAGTGCATAATTTACTAGATTTTGTGCCAAAAAAAATTACTAGATTATGATCCTATATCTACCTTTTTGACTTGTGTTCTAAGGACACAAGTTATAATTTCAGAACACAAGTTAAAAAGGTAGATATAGGATCATAATCTAGTAATTTTTTTGGGCACATGATGTGTGTCTTTTTATCCAATAATTGAGAGGCACTCATTAGTATTTTTCAGGGCAAACAATCATTTGGTCTTTAGATGTGCATCTCGATGTGAGACTAGTTCATGACTCAGGAGAAAACTCAAAAAAGCTTCTGACTCCAAAATCCTCTTAGTCATTGGGGTCCCTGACATTAGTTGTGGTCGTTAATTTTACAAAAAAGTTGACTTGACAATTCTTTAGAGACAAGTAATATGACTCACTTGATAGGTACAACAATTAGTAGATAACAAATATTTTGAAATTTTTAATTTTGATTTTATATGCAGGTATTTTATCGTTTTATGTTATAATATTGAATATTGTAAGACTGTTTACAAATTCATCTTTTTTGTGTTTATCGATATTGAATTTGTGTTTCTATTTGTAGTACTATACCAATTTAACAACTATTAGATAAATGAGAAATATAGAGTTTGAATCTCAACAATTGCATATATAATAGGATGTCTATTTGGGAACTAAAAATATTGATTTTTTTTTTGTTTAACTCTTCGGTTCTGAGGGGAAAGTGGTCAGAGTAATTTGAAGTTCGGTCGTGAGGTAAGGATAACCTGACCAAGATTTGTTTCATCTAAAAATCGAATTCGAGTTCTTGCAAACGATCCGTCCTTGGTGAAAGATCATTGATTTTTAGTAAAATGAAAACTAGTTCATATTGATATGAAGTAATTTTGTTGTGATAAAAAAAAGCTTGAAATATTGTGTTTCATATCTGAATCAATCAAGATATCTACGTATTCCTCCAATAACATGTTACATAATTTAACACCTTTCTCATTTGCCATTTACCAGAGACCAAAAATCAATAACAAAACCCTTAAACATAAACAACCAACAAGAAAGGATTAGGATAGAGAGTAGAAGAAGTTGAAGATGTTGCAATTGCAACCACCACAATCCTATACAACAACTACCAACCCATTTTCAGTCCCAACTCACTCTTTCATCAACAACACTCCCAAAAAATCCATTCCTTTTCCTCGTGTGGGTCCCACTTTCTCTCTCACTTGTTGCCACCCTGAGCTTTCCCATCCCAAACCATTCCCTCCACCTCAACGCCCTCAACCTTCTTCCTCTTCAGGTAAAAATCAAAATAATAGCTTTTTTATTTCAATCATTTTAGCTTATGATATATTTTAATATTTATTGTTTTTCATCATCATGGTATTATTTTATTTTAAGTTTTGATTTTATTTTTTTTGTTTTTGAAGTTGTATCTGTTTTGTTTGTGTGTGTTGTTCAGTTGGAGAATTGCCAGCAAGGGTTTATGTTGGTCATTCAGTTTACAAAGAGAAAGCTGTGCTCACGGTGTATCCTGTACCTCCAGAATTCACTTCATTGGATGTATGTTTTTTTTGTTTCATCATGTTAATTTTATCCAAGTTAGTTATCATAGGATTTTTTGTCTTGTTCTAATCTAAATTTCTCATGTTTAATTGGAGTGTTTATTTAGTTATGGTACATTTTCTGTGTGTTTTTGTAGTCAGGGGCATTCAAGATATCTAAAGAAGGTTGTATGTTGCTACAGTTTGCTCCTTCTGCCAGTCGTCGCCAATATGATTGGAGCAGAAAGCAGGTGAGTTATTGTTCTTCACTTCTATAATTTGGTGTCGGCGGCATATAAGATATCTTTACTCTCTAGAATTTGGATTCTATCGATGTTGTCAAATACTCAGCAAATATTCATTTTTCTGGTTTATTATATAGTCCAAATACATCAATTATTCAATGAATATTTGTTTATAATAATAGTGACAGGAGGAAGTAGCATCTATCGCATAGCGGATTTTGAACAAACGAATATTGTTCCGCGATACACAATTGAGTACAGTGCTGTCAAGTAATGGCTGGTTAAAAACATCATCAATTAGTTTGTATAGTACATTTTGTAAATGATTTCTTTTATAGTTTTAATTTACTGCTAACAAGTAGTAACTGATATGACTGTCCATCAATTTGCTTTTACGTAATTTAGTCGTCTTTGCTTGAACACAGGTATTTTCACTATCTGTGGGTGAAATGGGAAATCTAATTAATCTTGGTTCAAGGGAGTCTTGCGAATTTTTTCATGATCCTTTTATGGGAAGAAGGTAGTTTTTGTGCTCTACCCTTCTAATTATTGTACTGAATGATAAAGCATAACAGATTGAAAGTTTCTGATCATTCCTTGTTTTTTCTTGTTATAAAAATAGACTTTCCTTTTCAAATAGGAAGGGATTTGGTGGTGTCTTCAAATATGTAATGGTCACGGGCCTGTTTGGATTGTGTTATTTGAGTTTATCTACTAGCACTTGTGAGACTGTTTTAGAGAGGTTATGCAAACAACTTATCATATGTCCATAAGCTGTTTTGAGCTTATTTACTTAAGCTCTCCAGGATAGTTAATGAAAATAGCTTATATCTTCTATGAAAACAATTTAACTATTTTATCTTTTCTTGTAGAAATAGCTTATACATAAGCACTTGATAGATAAGCGTTTATGTTATAAACACTTAATTAGGTTGTTTATCCAAACATGGCCCATACATGCAGATTCATACGTATTATAATCGTTAATGAAATGCTATAATCTTTTCTGTTTCAAAAAAATAATGCATACTAACCGAATAGTTAAACATATTCAATGTCTTTGCCTTGATTTATAATTGGAAAATGCTAACATGTGTCTTAAGGGTTAGGGCACATGTTAAGGAACTTAGTGCGTAAATTTTGTCTTTGAAATTGTGCCAATTTATTTCTCAAAGAGTTGAAACTTAATTTTTTTCAATAAATTTTGTCAATAAATCTGCATGACCCTTTATAATTTTACAGAATTTGAGAAATTGTCTTGTTATGCAGTGATGAAGGTAAAGTGAGAAAATTTTTGAAGGTGCTGCCACTTCACGACGGTTCCGGTCACATATTTAAACTAAGTAATGCTCTTTTTTCATAAACTGCTGTTATTTTTTGAAATTGATTTTACTTCCCTTCCATCGCGAAATTGTTAATATATACTCTTGGATCGATTCTTTCCACTCTGCACTAGTATAAATATAGTTAAATGTTGTAAAGTTTACTTCAATTCTGAGTTCTGACATTGTTTTGTCAATTTTCAAAGGTGTTGAAAACAAGCTCGAGAACATCAATGAGAACATATTTATCCCTGTCACAAAAGCGGAGTTTGCAGTTTTCAATTCACTTTTCAATGTATGATCTCTCTCTCTACCTTTGTTTTGATTCAAGTGTGTCGTAATTTTTTCCTCGTAATTTTATCCCACTAAAGTTCAAGTGTAGATATCACCTTATTTATTTAGAGACGAGCTTATTTTAGAAAATCTTTGTTTTAAGCAGAAATGACTTCTTGTTATTATTATATACCATAGAAAATGCAATCAAATTTATTTCATGTAGTAAATTTTCTTGCAAAATAGTAGCTTCTCTAAACATTCTATCAAGAAAATACCTGTCTAGCTAAATTAGGAATGAAAAGTTCCTTATTATGTTTATTCAGTGTTGTGGTTCTTGTAAATATGTGAGCATACAGAATACTTGTGGTTTTTTTACTCAAACATTAAATTAAAACAATAAAATTGGCTTCGCCCGGACTCGAACCGGAGACCTTCAGTGTGTTAGACTGACGTGATAACCAACTACACCACGAAACCGGTTGATAGTAGTTGTAGTTTTTAGGTGTATATTTCGTAATTATCAGTAATCATTGTTTTCAGCTCTGGTGAATCTATTCATCAAAGCCAATCTTCCGCGAATGGACCCTCGACAATATGTTTTTTGCTTGAGTAATTGCATATTGCCCTTTATGCACTCAACTTGATTAGTATTGTAATTTTTGTTGATTTTCTATGCAGTTTATCACGCCATGCCTCTTAGGTTGGAATGCCTTTGCCGACTCCATAAAGCCAATAGTAAATATTACAAACCCGAGAAGAAGACTTTGAGGCGCATAAATAAGGATTTATACTTTTGCTAAATTTCATATATTTTTGGCTAAATTGCTCTTTTCGTTTCTTAACTATTTTTTTGGTATCGTTTTGGTCTCTTAATTAAAATTTGGTCCGTTTTAGTATTTTAAGTTAGTCTTAGCTACTACTTTTGGTCCTTTCTGTTAGTTTTAATTCAAGAAACGTTGGAGTTTCTTAGATGTGTCAAAGGGTTAACCTTAAATATCTAAGGTGGACCAACATTTTAGGTGGTCCATCAAATACCTTGGTAATGTTTTTAATCTTAGTCGTTTGATCATTTTTATTGATAAAACAACCATTAGATCATGTGTGTTTACGAGATTTAACTGTGTACCACCAACACTTAATTTTTTTTAGCTTTCTTCATCTTATTTCTTCCTTCTCTTCTTCATCTTCATCATAACCTTCATACATTCATATGAAAACTCAAACAAACCCAGAAAAATCCAAAAGATTAAATTAAAAACATCCAAAAATCATGATCATAATCATCATCATTATCTTTCCACTCTCAATAATCAAAATCCAAAATCATAATAATTAATTGCTATTCATTTACTCATACACAAGATAAACACAAACAAAACGTTCCCTTTTCTCTCCATCATCATTCTTCTTTTAACCACAACAAGAACAACAACAAGAATCACCTTCTTCATGGTCCAGGTGTAACTCCGAACCTATACACAACAACGACCAAGTCATTGCCATTAACAGACAAATTTCTCATGCACCAAAACACAAACACCATAGATTCGATTTCAAATCCATACTTTCTTCTACAACAATAACAACTACTTCTTTTTCTTCAACAACAGCAACAATTACCCATTTGAAATACAAATTTTTTTCTATTACTTGTACCTCATCTTTGCCCAGATCTACAAATATAAAATTAAATTAAAATCCTTCTTTACCCTTCAATCTCATCTTGACCATTCTGAATTTTGCAATTTGGGGTTTTTTCCACTTCTCTTTCTATCTTGCATGTTAGGTTGAATATGATAGCTATAAATTGGCTTAATAATTGAATTGTATGTCCCTACTCTATGGTCTCTTAGAGAAAAGGGGTTTTTGTTGGAGAAGTGTCTATGGGTATTTTGGAATGTGGAATTAGTGGGTGACATGCTAGACTAGAATAAAGTGGAGAAAGTGAATTAGTAGTGGCAAATTCGTGAGGGTTTCAATCGAAATTGAAACAAGAAAGAGTCGAAGGACACTGCTGTTGTTGTTGTTCTTCCTATTTTCCAGAAATGGATGAAGGAGTTGAAGGATTCAGATGAAGAAGATGAAGGGCATAAATTAAGTTTTCATCCAATGCTAATATGAAATGTGTCCATGAGTTAACAATTTTTTCACAAACCTAACGGAAATGATTAAAATGGGTAACAGAGATAAACTTAAAGTACTCAAACGGACCAAAAATCAATTATGAGACCAAAGCGATACAAAAAAAATAGTTAAAAGACTAAAAGGACAATTTAGCCTATATTTTTTTTTTCCTTTTCACCAAAGACACCACCACGTTATTTACTCTTTTTTTTCTCCACAGTGAGGCGCATAAACAACGATCTATGCTTTTGCTAAGGGTGTGTTTGGTAAAAATAAGCTATAAGTTAGCTGATAGCTTATAGCTTATAGCTGAAAAAGCTCGCTTATTAAAATTAATGTGTTTGGTAAAATTAGTTGTTGAAGTGGCTGATAAATATAAAATGACATAAAAGTACATATATATTTTATTTATTATTTGGTTTATAAACAATTTTACTTAATATATTTATTTTTAAATATTTTAATTAATTTCATCTTTTTTTTTACAAGTAATTAATTTCATCTTTAAAATGGTAAATGTGGTATATAAATTAAATTGTGATTTTTGTGTAATTAAACGTTTTAACTTTGATATAATATATATATTTTAAAAAAAATTATATAATATATCTTTTTATTTTTTAAAAATTATATAGTTTTATTTGAAATTATAAATAATATATAAACTAATAGAATGTAAGAGGATCTATATATAAAAGGAAAAAAGAAAGTGCTTTGTTGTTCAGCAAACCGGAAAAGAAAAATAAATTGGCAGTTACTTTGATAACTTGGGTTTAGTAGTCATTTGTTTAAAAAATAATAAAATAAAAATAAAGGTTAAAAATGGAAGAAAATGTCAAAAGCTATAAGTTATAAGCTCAAAAGCTACTTGAAATAGCATCTGGAAAAAAGTTATAAGCTAATGAAAAAAACTTGTTACCAAACACATGTAATTTTATCAAGCAAGCTTATAAGCTAATCCAAAAAGTTATAAGCTAGCTTATTTGTGTTACCAAACACACCCTAAATTTCATATATTTTTTTTCCTTTTCACCAAAAACACCACCATGTTATTCAAAAACTTGAAAATGAGGTTTTAAAGTTAAAATCTTTTTTTTTAAATGAAAAATAAACTAAAGCTAATTAAGATTTTTAATGTAAAAAGTTAAATAATGAAAAGGAAATAAACTGTCATTAATTAAAATTATGTATGGATAAATATTTATGCTCATAAACAAGAACTCCTATTTTTAAATGAAATTTTAGTCATAAAATTTTGAGATGTTATTGTTGTTAGAACTAGATTTGTTCTCTGTTGCACCAAAAATCAAAACTAGAATTGGACTTCAAATTAGGGTGGGGTTTAGCCTGGAAACCAAAGTTGTTTCCCACCATGGGAAACAAAATTTCAACCATTAGATTAACAAGGAACATTAATCTTATCATGGACTGTCTACACCATATTTTTTTCTTTTCCCTTTTACACTCTTATATTTTTTTTAGATTTGGAATTTTTTTTTTTCCTTGATTTGGAAACAATTGGCCGGATTTTCTCGCGCCCACACGGGCGCGCGCCCGCCTGTATTATTAAGAGTGACTTAGAGGTTGAATTTTTTCACGACTTTTTGCAGGCATGTATAGGACATAAAAACAACATCGCCCACAAAAAACGAGAATTTTCCGACAAGGGACGGATTAAATATGAATTTTTTACACGCCAAAAACTCAAAAACGCGAAACAACAAAACATGCACATAGAAAACGAATTTTGAGCTGGTTTTTTGCAGATACCTCTATAAAAATACATATAGGATCTGTAAAGTTTCGTAGCATTTCGACAAAGCCTCGATTTATTTTGGAAAAAAATGCGATTTTGCGTGTGTCGGTCGAAAAATCAAAATAAATCGAGGCTTTGTTGGAATGCTACGAAACTTTACAGATCCTCTATATGTATTTTTATAGAGGTATTTGCAAAAAACCAGCTCAAAATTTGTTTTCTAGGTGCATGTTTTGTTGTTTCGTGTTTTTGAGTTTTTGGCGTGTAAAAAATTCATATTTAATCCGTCCCTTGTCGGAAAATTCTCGTGTTTTGTGGGCGATGTTGTTTTTATGTCCTAAACATGCTTGCAAAAAATCGTGAAAAAATTCAACCTCTAAGTCACTCTTAATAATACAGGCGGGCGCGCGCGCCCGTGTGGGCGCGAGAAAATCCGGTCAATTGTTTCCAAATCAAGGAAAGAAAAAAATTCCAAATCTAAAAAAAAAATATAAGAGTGTAAAAGAGAAAGAAAAAAAATATGATGTAGGCAATCCTAAAAAATATGGTGTAGAAAAAAAATATAAGAGTAATGTTCCTTGTTAATCTAATGGTTGAAATTTTGTTTCCCATGGTGGGAAACAACTTTGGTTTCCCAGACTAAACCCCACCTCACATTAGACCTAAACTTGTGTCACACCAATAAAACCCGGCACCACCTTATGTTTTCTAAGTTGAGCAGTATGCGGTCTGCTACGGTTCTGGACAGCAGACAGGTGCTCGCGGTTAGCAGGCTGTGGAAAACTTCAATTCCGTCAAAAGTGTGTATGTTCAGGTGGCGATTGCTTCAAGGAAGGTTACCAACACGGGCACAACTATGGCAAAGACGAGTAATAAGAGACATTCATCAACAATATTGTGTGTTTTGTTTCAATGAATTTGAAACTCATGATCATTTCTTCTTTTCATGTCGAGGGGATATTAAACTGAGAGAATCCTAACTCTAATTTGGATGAGTTAGTTTAGTTTTTTAAAATAAAAATAAAAACATGGTGTATTTGGTGGGAAATGAACGTCATTTTCAACAGAAAACTGACTAGGAGGTGATTGATAATATTGAGATTGTTGTGGACTTGGTTTATTAGTTAGCTGGGTGGAGATAAAATTATGTATTTTTCGAATGGTGAAATAGTCATTTATCCTGTCTTCAAAGGGTATAATAACTCAACTTCAAAAAAAAAAGTGTGTGGTACCTCTTTTTTATAATGGGTTTTCAATGATTAATATCTTTGGGAGAACCTGGTTGGCTGCAGAGTCTCTCATCCGGACAACGTTTTTTATTCAAAAGGTTTGAATTAGATAATTTGTTCAAATGAACAAAGTCTACTTTTAATCGGTCCAACGTAATTTTAACATATAATGTTTGAGTTAATACAATTAATATCATTCCAATCACTTACGTTTTACATGATAGTGAAAGGAAGAAGTTAGATTTTAGTAATTTCACTTATAAAGACAAGAAGATATTCAGTTTGATGGTCGAAATGTTGCATTTGAAAAAATATTAAGAGGGTTCAAAAGAAAAGAATCCATTTCACATCTAATTTCATATCTATAGAGAAGGAAATGCTTGTGCAGATAAGCTGTCTAGGCAGGGGCATGTTATTACGAATACTGTTTGGTGGGATTCCTTACCTAGTTTTCTTAGGCAAGATTTTTTCAAGGACATACATGGTCTTTCGAATATTCGTTTCCCTTAGTCTGTTATTTGTTTTGTTTTTTCTTTGGAGGGTTTTGACCTAGTCCCCCTCTTGTATGATTTTGCCTTTTTCAATAAAATTTTAGGGCAGGTGGTAGAGGACTGGAGCAGCTATGGGGTGCCAACTGAGTTGGGATGTCTAGTTGTTTCCTGATGTCTTCCTCGCTCTCTTGATTCATAAAAAAAAAAAACCACATATATTGATATTTTGATAAAAAGAAAGTGGTAGTAAGCTTGTTATCTTATTTATATTTTTAAGTTGAAGTAAGTTAACAAACTCATATATGTGTGTGTGGGTGAGAGTAAGTTATGATTTAAAATTGTAATGCATGAAGAATAGACAAGTGATGTATAATACAATCTCTTCAAGATTTATGAGTAACTTGTAATAACTATTGAAAATTAGTCAAATAAACTTACAAGTGGTGCAACAATTAGTTTGTACGTACCATTTACAAATTTATTTATGTGACTAATTTTCATTGATCGTTGAATAAACTACTCACTATTTTACAAGGATAACCTAGACATCATCATTATTCTATTTTTTTTTACCCCGTGCGAATGCATAGGTTTTAACTTGGTTTTTAAGAAATGAAAAATGAATGAATGAATAGAGAAAAAACAAACTATTAGCATTAGCATTCACCAAGTGGTTCAAAGAGCCTTTGACACGAGTCACATAACAACACATGGCACTGCTAGAATTTCTCAAAGGCCATTGAGAAAACAAACATAACCACTTCTCCAAAATAGATCACAGATATTGAACTTTAATTTGTGTCTGAATCCATTGCCATTCTCAGCGTGATAGGTACGTCAACCTCTCAAATCACTTGTCTATTCTTTCATGCATTACAATTTTAAAGCATTGCACAATAAGTTTACAATTGCACTATGTTTGTTCATTGTTTTTTGAGGTTGACATTATTTATGTTATCTTATTATGATAAACAATTTCTTCACCAAATTTTCTGTTTCAATGATACACATTTGGCCATACCAATCAAGCATCAGATTAGGAGGAAATAATAGGTATGACCTATGATTAATGTAATAACTAATAAACAATATAGGAGATGAGTTAATAAAAATGTCTTCAGTTCAAAACATGGCACATGAATTAATACAGTTCTGCAGTTTCATGAAAACCATTGAAACCTGAATTAATAAAAATGTCTTCAGTTCAAAACATGGCACATGAACAAGAGGTAAGAACAAGCACCCAACTTTCAAAATGTGACAGCTACTTCGAAACCATACAATCCAGAAAGAAGCTACCACAAACATTGCAGGAGACATTGACAGATTCATTTGCAAAGATTCCTGTTTCTTCTTTTCCCGGAGTTCCTGGAGGAAAAGGTAAGGGCTGTTAACCATATATAAATGCATTTCAAAGCTATCACCTTATGCATTTAATGTGAATCACTCTTTGGCAGTGATTGAAATTCTAGCAGACACACCTGTTGGTGAAGCTGTTAAGATTCTATCTGAAAGCAACATATTGGCAGCACCAGTTAAGAACCCTGATGCAGGAATTGGTTCAGATTGGAGAGACAGGTACCTTGGCATCATAGATTATTCAGCTATAATTCTCTGGGTGATGGAGAGTGCAGAACTTGCTGCAGTTGCTCTATCAGCTGGCACAGCAACAGCTGCTGGAGTTGGCGCAGGAACTGTCGGTGCTTTGGGAGCAATAGCATTAGGAGCTACAGGTCCTGCTGCAATTGCTGGGCTAACTGCTGCAGCAGTAGGTGCAGCAGTGGTAGGTGGTGTTGCTGCAGATAAAACCATGGCTAAAGATGCTCCGCAAGCTGCAAATAACCTCGGTGAGGACTTTTACAAAGTAATACTGCAAGAAGAACCCTTCAAGTCAACAACGGTAGGCAAACTATGGCTCTACTGTAAACTGTCAGTTTTTCTCTTTTTTTGAGCTTATTGCACTTTTGGTTTAAGCTTTTTTCTTCCTTGGTTGAGAAGAAATCTTTGAAATAAAATATCTCTCCCTAAGAGAGGAGACCATTTCTAGCTGAGACAGGCTGGTTAGCTATTCATTTGGCTTTTGTTGTGCTGATTGTCAATCATATGTATTTCATCGAAAAATTATAGTTGTGTTCCTGCACGATAGAATTTTTGCTTAACCTTCACATAAAAAATGAAAGATACATTTATGTCGAGTTTTGGTTTCAGGTGCGATCAATACTTAAATCATACCGATGGGCACCCTTTGTTCCTGTTGCAAAAAATAGTGCTATGTTGACTGTCTTGCTGTTGCTCTCAAAGTATAGGCTGAGGAATGTACCAGTGATAGAACCCGGTAAACCAGACATTGTAAACTTCATTACCCAGTCTGCAGTTATCCAAGGTCTTGAAGGATGCAGAGGAAGAGATTGGTTTGATTGCATTGCAGCCAGGCCTATAGCTGACCTTGGACTTCCTTTTATGTCTGCTGATAAGGTAACGATTTGCGTTTAAAACTTTCAGCTTCCCTCAACTTGGAGATTTAAAAACACCTTATTTCTTCTTGTTCAGGTTATTAGCATCCAGAGTAATGAATTGATTCTTGAAGCTTTTAAGATTATGAGGGATAATAAAATTGGTGGTCTTCCTGTAGTCAAGGGGCCAGCAAAGACAATTGTTGGAAACTTGAGCATAAGAGACATAAGATACTTGCTGCTAAAGCCTGAAATTTTCTCCAATTTCAGGTGAGCCTAAGTAGAAAATCGGGAATCCGTGTGGTATGCATCTCTAACAATAATTACGGGAAACACCCTAGTCTGTAAAATCTAAAATCAGATACAAAATTGGTTCTGCATTTTGAAAAATAAAACTCTCTATGGTTCATCTTTGGTTAAAATACAAAAATAAAGATAATCAAACACATGACTACAACAACAACCAAGTCTTATAACACCAGGTGAGTTGGCTATTTGGATCAAACTACGACATAAAATTCTATCATGAATTGTATATCTAGTCAAACCATTGACCCCTAAGATTGAGATCAAGTTTAAAAATATCAATCAATCATAAATTGTATATCTAGTCAAGCCATTGACCTCTAAGATTGAGAAGAAGTTTAAAAATATTAATCAGCTACGGTTCATAAGAATGACCACTTAATATACATGTGTGTGATTGTTTGTGGGGTGATATTTTCTATTTAAGGAAAACAATCAATAGCTACAATTATGGCCAATGGTCATCACACAAGCTTGTAACTTGTAAGAGAAATAATTACTCAACTGAAATGTCTTCTTCACCATCCCTGTATTTTGACTTTCAGGAATCTCACTGTGATGGATTTCATGAAGAAAATTGTCTCAGCATCCTATGAATCTGGAAAAGTTACTCGGCCTATAACATGCAAGCCTGACGCAACTCTGCAGAGCGTGATTCACACTCTTACTTCACAGTCTATTCACAGGATTTATACAGTAAATGGACAAGATCAAGTAGTTGGTGTCATCACCCTGAGAGATGTAATCTCTTGTTTCATCACTGAACCTGATTACCATTTTGACGATTACTACGGATTCGCAGTTAAAGAGATGCTGAATCACTGATTTACAAGGAAGTTTAAATAGGCAGAAGAAAGAACACTCCAATGTAACAAACTTTTATGTTATCTTAAAGAAAAAAGAACATCTCATTTCATGTTTTTCTATGTAAACAATTTTCATGTAACTTCTATCATGCTAATGCCAGAGAGTTTGTCCAATCCTTTATCTGTGATCAATCCTCTTATCCTTTCTACTTCACTCCATCTTCCCAATGCAGCATATATGTTAGACAAAACCACCAGTGGAGCTGGATTTTTTGGTTCTATATCAATAAGTTTCATGGCCATTTCTTCCCCAAGATTGGAATCTAGGTAGCACCTACATGCACCAAGCAAAGAATGAAAAACAGATATAGGAGGTTCTGCTAATTCTTGCACCAAATCTCGAGCTTCACCCAACCGACCGGCTCGACCCAAGAGATCAACCACACAACCGAAATGTTCAGGCTTTGGATCCAAACCATACTCTCTAATCATTCTGAAAAAATGTAACCCTTGCTCAACTTGACCACTGTGGCTACAAGCAGATAGAACACTAACAAATGTTGCACTGTTTGGTTGAACCATTTCATCCAACATTTCATCAAAGACTTCAAAAGCAGACTCATAGTCTCCATTCCTTCCATATCCTCCTATCATTGCATTCCAAAATGCAGGATCATCTGGTTTTATATCAAACTGATCAAAAACACAACGTGCGAAAGAAACACACCCACATTTCATATACGTATCAACCAAAGCAGTTGCCAAAAAGTCATCCTTATCAACACAAATTCTCAAAGCATAGCCATGTATCGCTTTCCCACTTCGCAACACACATGAATCACCACACACAGACAAAAGACTAGTGAGAATCTTCAAACATGGAGCCACACCAGCACACTGCATTTTCCTGAAGTACTTAAAAGCTTCCACACACACTCCTTTTTGTGCAAACCCACCAATCAAAGAGTTCCATGTTGCTGAATCAGGCATAACCTCTTCATCCACCATCCTCTCAAACAATTGAACAGCCCTCTCACTCTCTGAATTCATCATCATCCCAGCAATCATAGAGTTCCAAGTGATCAAGTTCCTCTTTTCACTTCCACTAAAAACATCAAAAGCAGAACCCCAACAACCACACTTTGAATACATATTCACAAGTGAAGTCACCACCATAACATGATCACAAGCTTCCATTTTCATACTAAGCCCATGAACCTGCTTCCCCAAACGAATGTTCGAAAGGGTAGCACATGCTGAAACAACAGACACCAAAGTCACCTTATTCGGCTTTTCCTCCAAATTCTTCATCATATCCTTAAAAACATCAAAAACAACACGATGAAACCCGTTTTGCAACAACCCCGACATAAAAGCATTGTAAGTAACTACATTTTTCACGCCCAAATTTTCAAAAACCTTATTCGAAGAAACCAAAACCCCACATTTCGAATAAGCAGTAACAAGCGAAGTTGAAACGTAAACATCATATTCAACTCCTAACTTGCATGCCAAGCAATGAACCTGCTGCACATGACGTTGATTTTTTACATCACCTGTAGCGAGTAAAGACGCTATGGTGACAGAATTGAGCCTAATATTCCAAAACCCAATTTTGCGTAAAAGCCCAACAGCTTGCCCGCCATGCCCGTTTTGTGAAAGTCCAGAAAGTACAGCGTTAAAGGCAGTGACAGTTGGTTGAGGCATTTCATCGAACAGTTCAAAGGCGTAATGGAAAGAGCGAGGGTTTGCAGCGTAGGCGGCAGTGAGGGCAGTGGAGGTGTGAGGATGGGAGTGGAAACCAGTTTTGAAGAGATGGGCGTGTAGGATTTGAGTTTGGGAAGGGGAAGAGAGACTGGAACATGCTTTGAGGACAATGGGGAAGGTGAAGGAGTTAGGGGTGTGGGAGGAAGAATGAAGGTGTGAATAGAGGTTAAGGGCTTCTCTGTATAATCCATTCGCTACTAGTTTTGTTATTGTTATGTCGCCCTTTAACTTCATGGAAGGTTGCTACGCTTTTGAGTTGCGCTTGTGTGTTTGTAGTTTTCGTGAGAGAATTTTTTTAGTTACACTAGTTAATTTTTGTTACATCTTAAAATGATAAAATTATCTTTGAAGTAAAATTTAATTTTCATATTCATCCAAAACTCTTTGCATAGTTCTTCCTATTTCAAAACCCAGTCTAAGTAGATCATCTACACCGAGTTTAATTATACAAACTGAAACTTAGTTTAAGTAGGTCATGTAAACTCAGTTTAGGCAGATCATGTAAACTGGATTTAAGTGTACATACTTAAATTAAAATTTGTGTTAACCTCATCAACCGTGTTTAATGATTCTAGTAATTTTATTTTAAGTAGGTACATGTAAACTATGTTTACGTGTACCTACTTAAACTGAATTTAAGTTAACCTGAACCTTTAAATAAATATTTACTTAATTTTAATTAATGTTAACGCATGGTGCACCATCAAATATTTGTCGCTTATAGAGTGCATGACATATGAGCACGTCGAACAACAAGAAAAAAAAATAGAAACTTGGCATCATTGAAAAAAAGATAAATTCACTTACATATATGCAATTGACTATGGATGAAAGACGTTTTGATTCACTCTTTAACCTTTTATTGAGATTGAGATTGAGATTGATTGAATATCCATGATTGTTTGCAGGTGAAAGTTTAGAGTAACAATGAATCAGGGTTTTGAGAAAATTTATATAAAAGGGTAATTTTAGACTTATTGTAAAATTTAGGTCTAACAAAAAATATATGGGATGTGGATAGAAAAATTCTTCGCGAAATGAATCATTAAATGAACACTTCCACGCCCTTTAGTTTACTCATACCCAATTTACTTGGACCAATAATAAGAATCAAGTGTGTCTAACATATTTTAGACAAATATTTATTTTGTTCCCTTAATGTTTAACGTGCAGCCACAATAATAACTCAATGTATCAAAATTTTAAAATAGTATCTCATTATGCACTTCATTGTTCAAAATAGTCTATTGACTTTTAAATAATCTCTCAATATTGACATTAACTCTTTTTGTATATGGACTGATATGACAATAAATATGTATATTGAGGGACTGATATGACAATATTAACGAAACATTTTAACGTAAGAAGCTATTTTGACTAAAATAGAGCACAATCAAGGATTACTTTAAGGAAAAAACTTAGGTACAATTCCTTAGGTGCTTTTCGTATGGTTCTTAACTAAATTTACCAAGATTTTCTTAAATCCATAATTTTTTCAAAGTTTGTTATATCCAAAAAAAAATTGTATTTTTAGTTAAGAACCATAAGAAAAGCACCTAAAGAATTGTACCTAAGTTTTGTCCTTTCTTTAAAATTCTGAAACATTGAAGGACCATTATGCCTACTCGTTACACATTCAGGAACGAAAGTGACTATTGCCCCAAAATATATATTCTTTTTTTTAACAAACATATTTATTCTTATATCAAAATTTATTTAAATTTTATAATATCTAGATCATCTAGTTTATTTAAATTTAAATTTTAATATTTTAATTACATGTTTTTAAAATTTGAATTTGAAAAAAGAAATGTAAAAAAAAAGTTCAACTAAAAAAGTTCATCTAATTTACTTTTTTTTATTGTAAAAAAAAAATAATCTAATTATGTTTTATATAATTAACTTGCTAAGCTTGGAGATTATCTCTAGTAAGCATGTCCTAAACGATTATGTCAAAGTCATTTTTCATCACTCACGATAGAAGACATACTACCTTCTGATCAGCCAAACCAGAGAAGTTTATCTTGTAAACGTTGTCTTTCCTCCTACCTTTGAACATTATGGATTTGTCAGAGTCTTTGATGACTGTGTAGTGGCTCTTATCAAACACCACTTCATAACCCCTGTCACAAAATTGACTAATGCTAAATAGGTTATGCTTCGGTCCATCAACAAAACATACATTATTGTTTGAGATAGAGAAGTTACCAATAGTCCATGTACCAATAACTTTGCCTTTCTGGTTTCCTCCAAATCTCAAATGTAACACCCATACTAATTTTATCTAGAATATTAGCATGTGCATTAAACTGATACTGGATACATCAAGGTTTTCAATAATAATAATACAACACAACTGAATGAATACAAATTTGCTCGTTTATACAACCAATCTAGTACCATAATAAATACTTATACAAAAGTCCGATAAGCTCCTGAGCTGGTACATGACGAGCTACTGCACTCCATCCAGCATCTCCCTGATGATCCTCAACACGATCCTCGTGCTAACCTGTAAACCTGCACTAGAAGGATTAGGATGAGACATAATGTCTCAGTGAGCTCCACCCAACCTACTGTTGGCAACCTCGGGGAACCTAGGGTCGCCATGCCTACTTTTGGCAATCTCGGGGATTCCTGTGATCGCCAAGCTTTAACCTCACCTGTAACATCCGGGATTTGGATCCGGGATTTGGCAACTAACGGCCCCCGCGATCCCCCGCGATGTACTCATGGACTTCTCCACCCCCCAAGTGGAGTTTCATGCCTTCCGTGGGAATCGAACCACGTACCCTGGAGGCTATAAGTACATGGCCAATGCATTCCCACTACCAATTGAGCTAGTCGATTCAGACCGTGCCTTGGGTCATTAAAGTTTCAATAAAAGAAGTGGGACCATTGGGTTCCGGATATTGTTCTAAAGGTCACATCTAGTTGAGCCTGATCAACTCAGTCTAGTATATGACAGTTAGGATAAATGTCCGAGAGCTGAATGTGACCAAGGAGGAATGAAGTGTATGAAGGGCGAAGATTAAGGTGACAGAATTCTAAGACGGATTTAGAGAAGAAGTAATCAACGCCAAATGGTGGCCATCGAACAGTGAAGTGACTAAGTTTGTTTAAGGCAGAGTTTCAGGAAGGTCAGAAATATTTAAGGATAAGGTGAAGAGCCTCAACCCAGTTGGACGCATCGTTGGACAATGCCTCGTCTGCGGAAGACATAAGGATAAAGGAATCATAGAATGCTCTAAGGAATGACGTGGATCCTTGACGGAAACTGTAGTTTGAGAAGTTAAAGTGAAGTGTGGACTAAGTAACAATTCTGAGTACAGAGTTGAAGAATCGAACTTGAATCGGATGAGATTTGAATGTCCGGACAGTTAAGAGAATTAATTATGGACTAAGTGAGTTATTTGAATAGATGAAACTATCCACTCAAGTGTGGTTATTGAGTATGAATCACAAGTAAGTTTGACTCCATCAGATCAGCCACGTCTACTGAACCAGATTTGTGAAATAGGAAGAGGAGATGATATGCAGCCTAAGAACTAAGATGGATGAATAAGTGGTAACAATAAGACTCGTTGCAAGTCAAAGCGGGAATCAAATTTTTGGATGTATCCTAATGGTAAGAAGATTAGAAGTAAGATAAGCTAGACTGGATTTTTACTTAATGAAGGTTGGATAATAAATAATAAGTTGCTGGAATTTAGTATACCGATGGACGAATTAAGTTGAACACTCTTGATTAGACGAACAGTATTGAATTTCCCTGATTGGTTAAAGAAGGTAAGTTCAAGATAACACAAGGTTATAGTAGACCAGTGTTGAAGGATGATCGGGTTTTCAGCCGAGTAATTATGTTGAGATTTTGATATACGGAGGATCGTCTTGAGCATGAAAGTTTAAGATTGAGGTTAATGTTAAGGAGTTATATGCTCCCTATCGAAGAGGTTACTTCTACTAATATTATAGAACAGAAAGAGATCACCTCGTGTTGATAAGTTTCCAAGGGCAGTAATGAGGTATAGACTTGAATTGTAAATACAATAACGAGTTACTGGAGGAATCCAATGGATTATGATAATGTGCAAAAGTTTAAGATCGATTAATCGGGCACTCGGAGAAACGCAACCTATGTTGGGCGTTCTGGAGAACCGGTAAGAGTTTGGATCTTTTCAGGACGGATTGTCCCGTAGAAACTCAAGGGTAACTTAAGGAACATGATAGAGCTAAGGAGACCAAAGTTGTCCCGGGAAGATTATGAGTATGAAATCATTACGGATAAAGAAAGAGCGAATAGTAACAAGACTCAAATGAAAGGTATGAACCGTCAGAAGCTATAAGTGTTTTTAGAAGTTGCCACAAATGGATGTACATGAATTTAAGCTGCGTCAGATATATTTCCAGTCGGGCTTCTGCAATGTTTAATGATTCTACATGAAGAGCTGACCTAGAGAAATGGTAACGTCAGACAAATTTGCTACAGTGATTACAAAGTGATAGAGTAAAATGATTGATCGATGGAATTTTATATGTCAATAGTGAAGTTTTCCTCCGATGCTAACTCGAGTGTTAAAAATCAGAGTGGCGCAGCGGAGTGGTAATTCAAGAATGATATAATGAACAACGCTAAGCTGAGGCTTAAAGTATGAGAAGATGTTAAGTGTTTAATTCCTATTATACGGGATAGTAGTAAGTATAAGCAAATTGGATATATCATGAGTTCTAATGGAAAGTTATGGAAGTTAAGTTGATGAATACCTTAAACCTCGAAATCCATGAGGAATGAAATATTTGAATTTGAGGCTTTGATCAGAAACGACAATGCAGTGGCGAATGAGTTTAATTTCATGTTGTACCCATGTCATGTTAACCTATCTTAGCTGAAGATTTTGGAAAGTCTTGAACTTAATGTTCACCAGTAAAGGACGGAGAACTTTTACGTAGATTTAAAGTTACTCGTAGTCCACGGTAAAGGGCTGCGTAATTTCAGGATTATGACTAAAGGATTAAAGACTGAGTGTGCTATTTGGGTAGCAATCAAGTAGAGTTTTCTGTTGAAAACAAGGATTTTGAATTCGACGTCCAGGACGAGAAATAAGTTTGTGATGCCAGTGGAATGTAACCATAAATTTACATTATAGTTTGTTGTATACTTAAGAATAAACATGAGTAACATTGGCGGGGCAAACCTGGCAAGCCAGTTGAAAGGCAAATCCCGGATGTTACGAAATGAGTTAAGAGTAAGAAAGATTTCCCAATTGATGTGGTAGTGTCTCGAATATGTTAAGATTAAAAAAAAAAAATGATGTCCCGTTAGTCGGACAAAGATGAGGCAATGTATAGTGTACACGTGCTCGCTGATGTATGTAAGTTATATGCTATGAAATATATTATATAATGATATGTGAGACGACTCAAGCCACTCATCACTTGGACTAGATTCCTACAAGTTTGGGAATATCGGTGTAGAAAACATTTATGCTACGACAAGGAAACGAGAATAAGTTGTGACAAGAACGATGGGAGATTGGCAAACTCCTAGTATGAAGAATGATTTCTAAGTTACGTTATAGATCAATCGGAGCAGAATGCGGGTAATCAGTAAGATTACGCGAGCCCTTGAGGAATTCCGTAGGGGAAGCAATGATTAAGACTATGGAAAGTAGCACACCAGGATGCCTCCTCCTTATATTTGTATTACATGTTGTGTCCTGTTGAAAAGCATTAGAAATTATCTCTTTAAACTGTATGAAGCTTGGGCATGATTGGATAGACCAAAAATGGTGGAAAACATGTTTTGAACTAGCCCTATGCTGTCCAACTGCAGGTAAAATCGTGTCACGATTTTACCAGCGTGTCACGATTTTACAGGCAGAAACCAACACGATTTCTGGGTATGAAATCGTGTCACGATTGCCCAATCGTGTCACGATTTTGAAGGGGACAGGATTATGTTGTTTTTCAATTTTACTTGCACCGTTTCGGCTATCCAATACTGCTTCGGGCTCAAGGAACAACATGTAATGGTTAAGCATTGCTATTAAGCATCTAAAGACCTATCCTTGGGAATGTTTAGATCATTATTATAGATTGAGGATAGGCACATTAGTGAGGAAAGGATGCCTTAATCCACAAGTTATCATAGAGAGGTATAAGACCTAGTATTGAGTTTATCCCTACTAGGCAATTCTCAAACACTCAATTAAGTACAAGCAAGCCAAGAATGTTATAGTATTCAAGTTTAGAAACCTATTATAGGTTAAAGAGAATTAAGATGGTACTTATCATGTACCAAGCACAAGAATGATACCATGTTTATAGTTAAGAACCTCTAGTAGGTTAAGTTTTAAAGAATGCATTAGATATGCACAAGGAATATGAAACGTAATAGATATGTTTATGAATTTAAGTTAAGAATCTAATGATAAAGAATATGATAACGTGTTCATCAGACTCCGGATTATGCCGGATGGGATTTCTCCGAAAGGGCTATCCACACGTAAGTTATAAGACAATGTTAAACGTGTTCATCAGACTCCGGGTTTCGCCGGATGGGACTCTTCCGAGAGGATTGTCCACACGTATGTTAAAAGATTTAAGCATGTCCAGCAGGCTCCGGGATTCGCCGGATGGGACTTCTCCGAGAGGGTTGTCTACATGCAAGATGTGTCCAGCAGGCTCCGGATCATGCCGGATGGGGCTTCACCGAGAGGGTTGCCTACACAAAGATAAGAGGAGTCTGGTGTTAGCCTGATATGATAGGAATTTCACCGGTATGATGGGAGATGTACTTCGGGGTTACTCCACCCGGATGCACTCCGTAAAATGAACCAAGATAATGATTGTTTGTTCAACGCTAACTTCTAACTTTAT
Organism: Medicago ruthenica; assembly: GCA_018208015.1. Lineage (NCBI taxonomy): Eukaryota > Viridiplantae > Streptophyta > Magnoliopsida > Fabales > Fabaceae > Medicago > Medicago ruthenica. Next base: position 64,219,033 of record CM031375.1, on the reverse strand, counting down.
GATATGAAAGATGAATACGAATATGAAATGAATATGTATATTTTATATGTAATACGAGACATGATGATTAGTTCCTAGTGAACGAGATGTGATCATAGGATGTCCCCAAGATCACTACGTATAAGACTAAGATAAGGATAGAGCATGAAATGCATAAGATTATGGAAATAACAAGTATAAGAAAGATAAAGACATGACGCGATCCTAGGTTTCCCCTTGATCGCGATAGATGTTAAAGATGACAGCGATCGTAGGTATCCCCAAGATCGCTAAGAGTAGGCACGGTGACCCTAGGTTTCCCCCGTGGTTGCCAACAGTAGGTTGGGTTGGAGCTCACTGAGACGTTATGTCTCACCCCAATCCTTCTGGTGCAGGTTCATAGGTTAGCAGGTGATGTCCATGAAGATGTTCAGGAAGACGCTGGATGGAGTGCAGATGCTCGTCAAGGCAAGCCCAGGAGGTTGACAGATTTTATATATGTATATGAACATGTATTGTATGATATTTGGATATGTATGTAAACGAGCAATTTGTACTCATTCAGTGGTTTGTATATTTTAATTATTGCAAATTTTAATGTATCCGGTATCAGATTAATACGCATGCTAAATATTCTAGATAATTTAGTATGGGTGTTACATCACCCATATAGGATATATTCCTGCCTGAACCTGATAACTGTATAGTCATGAAAACTAGACTATAACCTGATAACTTGGTGATCGAGGGGAAACCTAAGATCACCACCTGATAACTGATAACCTGATAACCTAGTGATCAAGGGGAAACCTAGGATCACTGCCTGACACCTGCCTGATAGGTATTTCATGTCTGATAACATAATAAAGTAATTAACTGATATTATTATGTTAGATGTTAGCGTGTAACAAACATTATTATCTGAGTTGATTTTACGGAATGCCCCCGAGTGGAGTAACCCCGGAGCACATTCCCCTGATAACCGGTGAAAATTCTTATAATAGGCTAATCACCGGACTCCTCTTGCCTGTGTGTGTGGTTATCCTCACGGAAAGTTCCTCCCATTCCAGCTGTAACTGGAACCCCCTATGCTCTAACTAGCGAGAACACGGAAGACACACTATAAACTATTGTGTGGTTATCCTCGCGGAAAGTTCCTCCCATTCCAGCAATAACTGGAACCACATGCGCTCTCTAACTGCGAGAACCCAGAAGACACAAAGTTTATCCTGATAATTAATTATTCCTTTTATATATATACATATATATTCCTGATAATTTCCTGAACATTTATATATATAAGAGTCGTCATGTAGGCTCCCTAACGGGCTGACTTATCCAGAATAAATCTGAAGCGTACATGTGTCATGACTCATCAACATATATATACATGTTTATACATAATCTGTATAAATCCTGATAAATATCCTTGTACCACTAACTAGGGTACATCATATCCTGAACTGATACGTGTACCCTCAGTGTCACTCTGACGTGAACAACTGAGGCACGTCCTGATGTACATATAAATGTACCTGAACTTGGGGAAAAATCCTGGTACCTCTGCCTATGGTACACTATAATTGCCTGGTTAAGGGTATCCTGAAAATTTAAACCCTTAATTTATCTGATACTAATGGATAAAATTACCCATCACTCATATATTAATGCTCGTTCCTAAGTGTGTTAATCCTTGCTTGCTCTTACTAAAACTCATTTCATAAAGTTTTTAAGTCTTTTGGTACGTTATACGAGGTATTTAATAAAAGGGTTAAAAATCTGTACAACTTCGCCTAGCGAGGTGAGGTCTCGCTCAGCGAAATTAGTCAGAATACAAATACTCTGTTTCTCGCTCAGCGAGCATTAGCTCGCTTAGCGAGCGTATCAGAATACAATTTCTGCATAAATACGTTTTTGCCAAAATAATGGATTGCTCAAGTCCAAGTACCTCATATAACTTACCAATGACTTATTTTCACAGTATAATTCATAGAAATTCAAGGATTGACACACTTAAGAATTTGCACTAACGTTTGGGGAAAAATAAATTCATCACTCAAACCCAAAGGGAGAGTCTAACTAAAAGAAACTCACCTTAATATGTTCTGGTTCCTCAGTACAACTCAATTGCCCAAAGAAAGCTCCTATCAGCTCCATAAGCACTTTTTTCTAAAACAGCTTATCCACGGCTTATTGCTTCTGCCTTTGGCTTCTTAACTCGAACAACAACTTATCCATAATCTTATCACTTCTGCCATCACTATAATTTCCCATAATCACTTTTCCGACAGTTTTCCCAAAACAGCTTATTGACAGCTTATGGCTTAGGAACATTCCAATTTCGATTCAATCCCCAAAACAGCAACCCAAACGTGTATAGACACCACAAAGCCCTGACTGTAACAGCTTAATTCATAGTTAATCACTTATGGCAGATTTAATCCAAAAACAGCTTATTTCGCGAAATTCACGTCAAAACCCGTAAGCAGTTTTCAGCAGAATTTGAGCAACTTCAAACGCGTTTTCTGAGTTCATTACTAATCCGAATCATACTAAATCTATAACCAAACTGAAGGGAATTAACTGTAGAATCCAAAAATACAACAATTACACAAGTTTGAGCTACACAGCAACAGTTACAACGAAAATACCAGACATATACCATACGAATTTTCACTTAAAAATCATGGAGCTCAAGCATAATCACTTCTTAACCATAATAGCTCATTCCAGCCAACAACCCAGTCATACAAACATCTATAACAGTCCAATGTTATCACTAAATCCCAACAATACAACTATTTCCAATATAAATTCAAGCTTAAAGATAAATCACCTTCAAGTTGAGATTCTAATCCTTCAACAGTGTTACAATCCTTATTCATCCAATCTTTGCTTCTAACTCCTATGCCCATTCTTTAACTTCAGTTCCAATTGACCCACAACAGCACTCTTGAAGAGGAAAAAGGGTGATTTTCGGCCTGCTCAAGAAGAGGAAAAAGAAAGAAAATTTCAACTTACTTCTTGTTCCTTCTTGGATTAATTGAGGGATTTGGTAGAAGATTTGAGCATGCAAGGTTCTAAGGATCAATAATGGAGATTTTAGTTTTGAGGAAGAAAGGGGTAAGTTTTACGTGAAGAGAGAAAGAGAAGGAGGAAAAATGAATTAAGTTTGGCCACATCCTAGTGTTTTGGTGGCATTTAGCATGCACAAAACATAAATTTGTGCACCATACACAAGTTTGAGAAAAGTATTTTTATCCATTAGATTAAAGACGAACATTGATCTTTATTATAGTCTATCTACACCATATATTTCTCACTTTGTCTTCAACCTCTACCATCTCCCTCTTTTCACCACCACCACCACCAAACTCAACAGCACCGGTGGGAGAGGCAACAAAATTTAAATTTTCACCACCAAGTTATCACAATCAACAAAGGAAATTAATAACCAAGCATATAACATATACCAGAAGTCGCCAATTGCATCATTTTACGTTTTTCCATTATCAAAGTGAAATCAATCTGGTTTATATGTATGTTACCTAATGTTCTCCAACATTCAATGATTTTTTTCTATTCCTAACTCAAAAAGATTAAAGTGTAAAAATAGATCTGGATTTATTTGTAAAAGACAATCACATATGATATATTAATGTTCATAGTTTTCAATCTCTCCTGTTAACTTTGTGATTTCAAGATTCATTTCATTTTGATTGTGTTAATGTTCATAGGCTGTGGGTAGTTTTCTGGGTTCATCCATTGCTTATGAGCTTCAACTGCAATAAATCACAATAACTTGTCCATATCCAATCAATTCAAACAGACTAAATACTTAGAGACAGGATAATCAACACATGCAAAAACCAATAACTCAACCACCCTAAGAACATAAAATACTCAGATCCGAAATTCCTTCAAAGCACACATTTGTTAGTCGTTTTGAGAAATGAAATGACCATGGAGAATAGATGATGAATGTAGTAGTTATTTTAACTATTTTAATCTGAAACTGCCACCACTGTCGGACCCGGTGCCGGTGCCGGCGTCGGAGAACTTGTTCGTTTAAAAAGAACCGTCGGAGGAAGGACGAGGAATCTGAAAAGGGAGAGATCGGAGACCATGGAGAGAGAAAGCATGAGACAGGAGATTGCAACAGATGAGAGAAGGAAGGAGATTGACAGCAAGAAGTGGGTGAGTGAGGGTGGTGGTGAAAAGTGGGAGGTTGAAGACAAATGTTGCAAAACCACTATAATCAATCCAATTCATACAAGGTTTCATGTTGGTAAACATATACTGGTTGTGGTGGAGGGGCGGATCTCGTGGTGGAGGAGGAGGAGGTGATGCCGATGGTGTCGAGGTTAGGAGGGTGGGGGACGGGGTGATGGTGGTGGAAGGGCGGATTGGGTGGCGGTGATGGTGGAGGAGTAGGTGACTTTGGAGGAAAGTTTGTTGTTGGGGAGAGAGATGAGGAGGTAGAGAGAGAAAGTGAGAGCGATCTGATACCGAGAGACCATAATAAAAATGTGTTCTTCATTTAATCGAATGGTCAAAATAAAATTTGTGCATGGTGCACAAATTTAACATTTGTGCACCCTAAATGCCACCTAGTGTTATATAATACCCCTAAGTCTTTATTTACCATTATGCCACTACTAGTGAAAAGGTCCAACATACCTTTTGTTAATTATTTCTTTTCAGACATGCTCAACTGATACTGCAATCTGTTAGGACTTAAGTGGGGTATTACACCAAAGTTCCTTCCTCTTTAATTGTTAGGGTTTGTAACATAAGCCTTTCTCCTGTCCTGTGTCGTGAACAACCATTGTCCAGTTGTAACACCCCGATTTTTAGTATTAGATTTATTTAATATTATTATATTTGTTAACTGTTTTATTAATTGGGAGAATTAGTGAGTTAGTGGATTTTTAGTGAATAAGGGTATTTTGGTCATTTATGGTTAAAAGGTATTTTTTGTGAATTGTTAGAAATTAGAATTTTGAGAATTAAGATAATAGAGGTGTATGAGTAATTAGAGGGTTTAAGTGGAGTAAAAGTGTAGTGTTTCTTGTGGTGAATGAGAATTGACTAAGCTCATTAGTGTAAGTGACTCAAACTCATAATATAAATAGAATAGTGTGTGTTGTGGTGAAATTAGGTCACCCCATTTCTCACAAACACACAAGAGGCAAGAGGCTAGAGACTTGAAGATAAAGAAGAGAGGAACTTGAGAGCAAGAGGGAGAAGGGTAGATTTCTACTTGAAGAGCTAGCTTTTGTGAAGAATTGAGGTAGGAGGGAAGGTTACTTTCACCATCTAGGTTTTATAAGCAATTGGGTAGTTGTGGGTGTGTTAGATTTTCATTATTTTCATGAATTGATGATGATTACATGTGAATTTCGTGCTCCAATTGTTGTGGTTATTGTGGGTATTTGAAAATTGATGAAATCATGTTGTTTTTGTGTCAAAGTTCATGTTTGGTTATGATGATTTGGTACCTTTGTGAATTTTGATGAAATTGGGGAAGAACATGATAATTGATGATGATTATAGCTTAATAAGTTGATTTTAATTATGAGTGCATGATAAACATTGAATCCATGAGATTATGTTGATTGAAGTTGTTGTTGTTGTGTTCTTGACAATTGAGAATAATTTGGTGAAAATGGTGAAGATTGTTGTTGAATTGTTGTGTTGATGTTATGTTAAATGAAATGAATGGGTATTGCTATGCTGAATTTGAAGAAGAGTTGCAATTGTTGTTGTTGCTATGTTTGAATGGTAAGTTGTTTTGGTAAAAATGAGTTTAAGACGATAATTCGAACTTATAGAAAAGCATGATAATTAGTGGTGAAATTGAGTATGATTAAGTTGATTAAACTAAGTTTTATTTGTAAATGATTTGATAAAATTGGTTTAAGGCTTTGGGACAATTTTGGTGCAAATTGGATCGAAAAATGGTGTTGAAAACGGTATTTTTTTGCGAAAAACGGAAAAATCAGAATTTCCCCTCATGTACAACATGCACGACCGTGCGCCCCTGTGGCATGTATAAGACCCTGATCCCCGAGACTACTAATTAAATAATAAATCACGCAATTCAACATAATCGAGATATTACAAATCATTGTTTAACTCATACAGTTTCTCATAATAAAAATCTCATCAACAATATTCACAGCACAACGGAAAATAATTCATCTCAACAAAATATCATATCGGGTCTCAACATAAAAATATCAAATAAATACATCATAAAGAATAATACAAAACAAAATAAAATAAAATCCTCAGACTCCTAGATCAGAGCACCTAATCTAGACATCTGCAAGACAACAAAAAAGGGAGTAAGCGTAACGTCATCCTCAGCACAACTCACCAAGCAACTACTCCTCTACTTGCAAGTCTACACCACGAGGGTGAGGCGACAACAAAGTCACTAGAGGTAAGATATACGTTCAACAAAAGGATATAATAAACACATGTAAGTTTCAGGCAAAACATCGACAACATAAAAACATTCAACATAAATAGTCTGGTTATCAACACACGTATAATTCATTCATCATTATTAGTAACTTAAAAGCATCCTCATTCCAAAACATGATTCATAAATCATAGCATATTCTCACCAATGTATAATTGTCAACTTAAATATACATCATCAACGATTAATCATTATGTCACTTTAAATCATCATCAACACAATTATGAGTCATTCATAATTTCCACACATCAACAATTTGAAATTTACCACATAAATGCACAAGTTCACACCAAAACATTAGAAAACACGACTCATGTGTATGCAATACGTCTAACACGACTCTACATGGATATGGTACCACAATGATCTTAAATCACCCAACTATAAATAGTGATCTTAAATTACCCAACTATAAATAGTGATCTTAAATCACTCAACTATAAATCTTGATCTTAAACCAAGCAACTATAAATATTGATCTTAAATCAAGCAACTATAAATCTTGATCTTAAATCAAGCAACTTTCGACTGACCATGAATGTATGGATGTTCACATATGGACTTGACAATGCACACAACTATAAATCATGATCTTGAATCATGCAACTTTCACAACATTCATTTGCATTATCAAATCAATACATTCCACACAATGCAAGTTATCAGCACATCATCATTTAATCACAACTATAATGCATTAAGCCACATCTATCATCATCATCTCATATTAATGCATTTCAACAAGTTTAATCATCGTCATATCTTAAACGTCTCAACATCTTACTTTTATTCATTATAATTCACATAATTCACATTTCATGATTTAATCTCGCAACTACATCAAGCCATCAATATTCCACTTCTTAAATCATGCTACATCACCATTCATATCATCATAAACATTTGACATACTTGCATGTGTTTTACAGCTCAAAATAAATCTCCAAGTTCATTTCATAATTTATCATTTTCGTCTCAAAAAATTCAACTCATTTTAATGGAAGCAATCAATACCCATCATTAATTCATCAAAACAACATAGAAGGAATGTCTAGGGATGTCCGAAAACATCCCCAAAGGATCAGAACACACAGAACAGCAATGTTGTTACTGCACAACTTCGCTCAGCGAAGCCATATGGTCGCTCAGCGAAGCCCTGTTTTCTGGGCAACCAGAAAACTGGTTTTCCCTTATGGGAGGAAGACCTCAAAAATCTCACAAAAATCTCTTTTCAATCTCAATCATCCCAAAATCGTTGTATAAACAGTACTCATAGTTATTACACTTAAAAGCAACAATTAAAACACAACAACATATCAATTCAACATGAATTCTCATGATTTTTCAATTAATTAATCAAAAACTCAAAACTCACTTTTATCAACAACTTAATCAACCAAACATGGTGTAACAACAACAACAACAATTCATTCATACCCAACATCATCATAATCACTTATTCAAATAGTTCTTGCAACAACTTATTCATTTCAACATCAACTTATTCATTTTCATCAAATTAAGCTATTTTACCCAAACACAACAACAACAACTTAATTGACAACAAATCACATAATCAATATAGTCTTTTCATCCTTTTAATGAATCATGGCAACAACACATCAACAACAACAAACTTAATCATTTCCATGCAATTATCATGTTATCCATCAAAAACATCAAAATTGACAACTTATCAAATTAATATAACAACCCATGAATTTTGACATGAATAAAACATGAATTCACCAACTTTAACATACTCAAATTAATCATGAAAAATAGAGTACGAATTTTACATAATCAAGAACAACAATTATGAAATTAAGCATAAGCTAAAACACCCAAACTACCCATTTGATGAAAATAATATTTCCCCTTACCTCAAAACTCTTCAAAAATGGCTTCCTAGCTTCAATTCTTCACTTCCTAGTGCTTTCCCCTCTTCTAGCCTCTTCTTTCTCTCCTCTCTCTCATTAGCCTCTTCTCAAAATTTTCACAAATGATTTGACCTAGTTCACCACCACTCACTACTACTCTTTATATAATATGGGTTAGGGTCACTCACACTAATGAGTTTAGTCACATCCAACCCTCACAATTATTTTCTCTACACTTTTACTTCATTTAAACCTATCATATTACTTATACATCACTATTCACTAAAATTCAAATTTCTAGTTCTAACATAATTACAAAAATGCCACTCACCCATAAAATGACTAAAATACCATCAACACTAAAAATTACACTAACCCACCAAACACACACCAAATAAACAATTATCAAATATAATAAATAATAATAATAAAAAATAAATCTAATTCTAAAAATTTGGCAATTACAGCACGGACCGTGTGTGTGTCTCGCGCTTAGGTCGCACGACCGTGCGCCCATGTGGCACGGTCCGTGCGCCCCTGTTGTGTAGGCAAACTCCAATTTTGTTACTTTTTGAGGTATCCAACGCACATGAATGGGTCCCAAACCCCTAAACTTGATTATTAGAAGTATAATGAGGATGTATATGATTGATTAACTTGGACTTTGATGTAAGGAAACTTAGAGGTTAAGTGGTTAGAGACGAACTTGTAAATTGTCTTTAATTGAGCTATGATATGTATGCAAACATGTTAATTAACTATTGAGGTTTGAATGATGATGTAAAATGATAAGAATGTGATGAGGATGTGATGAATTAGCTAATGATTAGATGAATGGAATCTTATGTTGAGTAAATGTGGATTGTGAATTGTGCAAACAAGATTAAATGAAAAAGTTTTGTATGATGATTATGATATGTTGATGAATGGTAAATGATGATGATGATGAATGAATGAATATGATGATATGATGCCTTGATTATTGACTTGTTGATGTGTGCGACCTTATTTGATTTGACAATACAATTGGTGTTGATTTGGTGATGATATATTATATGATGGTGTGAATTATATAACAATGAGGTGTATGATTTGTGTGCATTGTCGAGTCTATATGTGGGTCCATGCATTCATAAGTCAATCTTATGCAAAGATGAGTATGTAAAGACGGGTGGATTATTCGGCAACATATCTTCGATTTTCTAATTATGTAAAGACGGAGGATCACTTAGTAACAGAACTCTAATATCCAAAATTGGTACCACATGCATGTAGAGTCCTTTTAGGCGCATTGCATGAACATGATGAGTCATATATGACAATTTTTTGGCGTGAACTTGTGCATTAATTTGGTAATTGTATAACCGATGATTGTTGATGAGATGAGATTAATATATATTAATTTGGTGATTTATGCATTGATGAGATGTGATTGGTATGTATTTGCCTTGGTGATTATTGTTGATGGAATTATGTTATGCATGTTTGATAATTATAATCAGTCTTGATATGATGTGTGCTTATATGAAGATGTTGTTTTGCCTGAACTTACATGCGTTTATAATTCCTTTATGTTGAACGTATATTTTACCTTCCAGTGACTTTTTTAGTCGTTTACATCCACGTGGTGTAGACGTGCAGGTTGAGGACTAGCTTTGCATGTGAGTATGCTGAGGATGGCGTGATGCCTACTTGTTTTTCCTGCTTTTAGGAGTCTAGATTAGATGCTCTGATCTAGGATTTTGAGGATTGTTCTGTTGAATTTAATGTTGATGGATCTATATGATCAGGCTGTTGAGATTAGTTATATTTGAGATTTATGATGTGACCCGGGATTATATTGTTGAAGATTCTTATTTCCACTATGATCTGTTTTATATTGATGGAATTTTTATTATGAGAATTTAGTATGAGATGTTTGGCGATTAATAACACCTTGATGTATGAGTAATTGCATGATTTATTATTTAAATATTAGTCTCGGGGTTCAGGGTGTTACAATGTGGTATCAGAACCTGGTTTGTCTAGTCCGGGCCAACACTTGGTTTATTATCCTGTTGTATGCGACATGTATGTGGATTAGTGTCGGTGCTTTTCCTTTCTAACTAGGTAGTGCTTGTTGTGTAGAGAGAGATGGCAAGAAGAAACTACACAACGATTACGGATGCGATGACCGCGATGGCTCAGGCGAATGTTGCAGCCCACATTCAGCAGAACTAACAAGGTGGAGCAGATGAGTTGCGCTTGGATCGATTCTTGAGGAATAAGCCACCGACGTTCAAGGGGAGGCACAACCCAGATGGAGCTCAGACATGGTTGTAGGGGATTGAGCGGATCTTTCGAGCGATGGTTACGAATGATGAGCAAAAGGTGCGGTTGGCTACTCATATGCTAGCGGAAGAGGCGGAGTTTTGGTGGTTGACCACCAGGCAGTGGATGAAGGCTGAAGGAGTTGAGATCTCTTGGGGGGTCTTCAAGGATGAGTTTTTGGGCAAGTATTTCCTGGCGGATGTAAGAAGTAAGAATGAGATATAATTCTTGGAGCTCAAGCAGGAGAATATGTCAGTGGCAAGTATTTCTCGCTTTTGGCTACTCATTTGCTTTTTATGAAAACTCTTGAAGAGCAAGTTCATGTTTATCAAGGGGTTTATCATATCTCTTATGAATATAGGATAACTGATCTTTCCCCAGAATATCATTTCTTATTTTGAGATTCTCATTTACTATGTTCACCTTCCTAGCCTCTTATATCACCAAATCATATTGTCTTTGCAAAACTTTATATTTCTTTGATTTAGAGTGATAGTGGTTGATGAAATATTTAACAACTTGAACTAATTCTTTACGAGAAAGTTCATAAAATACCTCATCCTCATCTTCAGAATCTACTTCAGATTCTGCGTCAGAGGATGTTGAAGCCATCAAAGCCAGATTGGATTCTTCATCATCTTTATTTGATTATGATTCTTTGTCAAGATCTTCTCATGTTGCCATGAGACTTTTCTTGACTCTGCTCCTGGATTTGTCTTTCTTGGAGCTTTCCTTCTTTGACTTGTCCTTCTGCAGTTCTGCACAGTCACATATGAAGTGACTAGATATCTTGCAGTTGAAACAACCCTTTTGATCGTCCTTCTTGTCCCTGGAACTTTATCCTCTCGACCCACTGCTTCTACCAGAAAACCTTCAGTTCTTTTTGGCCAAGTACTGAAATCTTTTGGTCAAAAAGGTCATCTCTTCAACATCTGAACCATCATAAAAACCTCCACTAGAAGTTTCTTCTTCTGATTCAATAGCTTGAAGAGCTTTAGCAGATTTGCCATTAGATTTCAAAGCAATGGACATGGACTTCTTAACAGGTTCATATCCTATAAGCTCAATCTCATGACTTTTGAGATAACTTATCAGATTTTCAATGCTAAGTTTGTTCAGGTTCTTTGCTTCTTATATGACAGTAACCTTTGGTCTCCATTTGGCAGGAAGACTCCTAAGATCTTCTTGACATGGTCAGGAGTAGTATGATTTTTTTTAGGACCTGAAGGTCAGACACCAGAGTCTAAAACCTTGAAAACATTGTTTCAATGTCTTCATGATCCTTCATCCTAAGCAGCTCATACCGTTGCACCAAAAGGCTAGCCTTAGCTTCTTTAACTTTCTGATTTTCTTCATAAGTAGAACACAATAACTCAAACATGGCTTTAGCAGTGGACTTGTTAACTATTTTGGTATACTCTGAGTGAGGTAGATCTTCAACCAAAATACCACGTACTCTATGATGCTTTATGAAGATCTTCAACCCGTTGATAATGTATTAAAGTTTGATTGATTAATAACAATTCAATTGTGAATTGCTTGTTCAAAGTTGAATTGTGTTATTATCATTTCTAGCTTAGTTTCTTTCTATCGATTGTATCCATTTCAAAAGTCAAATTCGATCTAGTTTAACGCTTTTTCAAAACACACTTCTGACTTTTTTTTTTTGAGAGGGAACCTATTCACCCCACCTCTAAATATGATTTGTATAAGTCATATCGACTAACATTATTGTCTTTCCGCTAGTAATAATATATATATATATATATATATATATATATATATATATATATATATAGACACACACATCATTATGGTGCTCAAAATAAAGGTATCCACTAGATTTTTTGGGATAACCTATCCATGCACAAAACTGACGGTTGAAAGAGTTTCAAAAGTTTGTTTGTGTTTAATCGAGCAATGTTGGGAAAACAAGGGTGACATATCATGACTAACCCAAATTCTCAAGGTGATTTTCATATGTCTAATTTAATTTAAGGGAGTCACATTGTATACTTCAAAATCAGAAGAGATTGAATGTTATTTTCATAGAAGCTATTTTTGACCAACAAACTGTCAATCATATCACTTATACACCGTTGTATTCGTTAGTGAAAAAAGATATACTTATTTGAAGTAAAAAAATAATGTAGAATAACCCATTGTTTCATTTCATAACAGCACACTCTCAACTCACATGTAACTCAAGTTGATGTTAATCCATAACAAAATCAACCTAGTTTAAATAAGTCAAGCTGATGTTAATTCCTAATATAATGATACAAAATCAATGATTTTATAGATGACTTAGTTTAATCGAAAACATTAGTTAAATAGAAAAACGAACTTGCAAATGTAAAAAGAATTAACCTTTTTGAAACATCACCCATTACAAGTTTAGAGTTGACCACTGAATTGTTTTCAACACATTTTGATTAATGAAAGTTTAAAAAAAAGGAAATAATGGTAGTAAATTTGTGGTCTAAATGTGATTTAATTTTTCTTAATTTCTTTCTGATTGTTTCATCAGGAAATAATCTTTGCTTTATTGGATCCCACCTATATGAAGAATTGTTATCTTAATGTCTAATCCTAAGGTACAATGCAAACCCTACTTGCATAACCCTAGCACCTAAAATGACAAATTTCTTCCTCAACATCAAGCCATTTCCCTCCAATTTGTTGTTTTTAATGCATTAATCTTGAGCCACTCAAACTTTAACTCCCTCACACGTTTTTCATTGCATCCAACCTATACAATAAATGACCATACAACCCAATAAATGTAAACTAGCCAATTAACTTACAACAAAATAAAGGTGCACAATGCTAAAAAATACCACCACATAATTAGCCAATTAGGTTTAGAGGCAAGCACATTGAAACAAACCAATAGGGGATAGTGCTCCACCCGAAAATGTCATATCTCTCTCTCTCTCTCTCTCGGAATAGAGCTTCTCTCTCTTCTCAAACCCATTTCAAACTTTCTCTTCACAAACCCATAATTTCTCCCTCTCTCTCTCTCTGATGTGAGCTCTTGATTTTCCCTTCACCATTTTTGCATTTTTTTACTGTAGGTTTGATTTGTGGTTTCTTGAATCCTTCTCTGAGTTTTGTTAACACGTCTTTCCCCTTTTCATCTTCCTTTCCTCACCCCTTTCTCCCTACCACCATCGTGCCTCTACCCTTTCTTCTCCAATTCACAGAATCTTATTCCTCTTTCCTTTTTTAATGTTCTTTGTTTCCTCTGTTCAAGATGTGGTTTGGATTCAGCGACTAAAGATTAAAAAATTTCACTCATCTTCAAATCATATCTATGGTGAGTATTATTCTTATACTCAATCGCTAGCAGAGGCAGAGGAAAAAGAATTGGCAGATGAGTTTTACCTAAAATACTACTCCATATTAATTTAATGTTTTATTTGCCATAAAATTGCTTATACACTATGTATTGTTAACTTATACTTTGGATGTTGGTTTTCACTTAAATGTTGCTTATGGTACACATGTAGTCTGTAGCTTTATTAGAATCCAACAATTTTGAGATAAAGCTTTCATCACATTTCAAGTTACATGTGATTATTTTTTATACAAAATAATCTGCTTGCAGCCTATCACATACACCTCTTTAGAAAATAATTTGTTGTTATTAGAGATTAAGAGTTAAAGTAAAAATAAGATGGTTCCTCTTAATAATTAATTTGATTCCCACTGATAAAAAATGATAGTTTTAAAAGATTTGTAAATTTGATATCCAGTGACATGTAAGTGCCTAAAATCATAGTACTATTATAATTGCTTTGATTTTTTAAAGAAATCTTGCTTCCTATTATGATATAACCTTGGGAGTGAATTTTTCTATATGGAACCAGTGATTGGCTAAATAACAAGAACAATGCAATTATGATATAACCTTGCTCATCCATGATTTTTTATGATGTTTGTTTAATTATATTATTTTGCTAATATTTGACAACTTTCTAAAAAGTTTTGATTAAGAATTTGTTTTTCTTTATTATAGATTTTCTTATTCTTTTAGTGCTTCTTCATTTTTTGCTTTTTCTATTTGAGAGGAAGTAGAAAACTAATAGTCTCATTTTGCTTTATTTCAGGCTGCATAAGTCAATGACAACATGTTTCAATCCCATCTGTTAAAGAGGTCTCTGTTCAGCCCCAATTTAAAGATATCCTTGCATTAATGAGTGTACCTTAGGTAACATACACGTTTGTGGTATTCACTGTGATTTCATCATGAAAATGATGTGTGTGCACAAGTACGTTAAATGAATATTCCTTAGTATTTTATGACAGAAAACACATATGATTGGGTTTAACTCTAAAATCTAATATTAAAGGGTGTGACTATTATTAGTTATTACTGAGTATGACATTTTTTTTATGGTTGAGAAATGTGTATTAACCACTCAATGTATTATTCTTGAATTATGGATGAGATTGTTCATTGAATTTGTCTAATTTTTCCGTTCTTTTCATCCTTAAGTACTAATTAATCTCTACTGCACCTGTAAACCCCAATCCCCAAGGACATAAATATAAAGATAAACCACGCATTTATCATACATTGGAATCTTACTACTTCAATATACATCTCTTATTACATATTCATTATAAAAATTTCATCAACAAAATCATAGCGCAGCGGAAATAAAACATAATCAACCTCATACAAATGTCATGTCTCGGTGCATAACATACATCTCAACAGAATATAACATCAATAGTTTGATCCTAAGATCACATAACATAAAGATCCAACAAAGATAAACCCGACATCCTAGATCATAACACCTAGATCTAGACTCCTCAATAAAAGCAGATAAATATGAGTAGGCCTCAAGCCGTTCTCATCAACTCACAAGCAAAGATGCTACTCCTCAACCTGCACGACGTTTACACCACAAGGGTTAGGCGACAAAAGTCACCGGGAGTAAGATATACGTTCAACATAAGAGATTAATAAACTCATGTATGTTCAGGCAACAATCACATCATTATCATTACATCCATAAACATCATCAAAAGCCTGGTTACATACATATCATAAACATCCATAACATATACTCATAACTTACTCGCATACAATCATCATACGGATTACCCCAGAATTATATACATATCATGAACACACACCAATACATGTCCATATATAGTCATCAACTCAAGTTAATTTAATTCAATCTCAACACAAATCACCAAGTATCCAATTATCAATTAGATGCATAACTTCACATCAAAACATTGGCATATACGACGCTTGTGAATGTAATGCGCCTAACACGACTATATGCATGCGGTACCGTTCACCAATGAACTCCTCGAGATCTAAAACCCCGCAATGAATTCACCATACAATCACCGATGAAATCCTCGAGATCTAAAACCCCGCAATGAAATCACCATACAATCATCGATGAAATCCTCTAGATCTAAAACCCCACAATGAAATCACCATACAACACCGGACTGACGTATGAATGCATGGACTCACATAGAGACTCGATAATGCACACCAAACATACTCATCATTTGTTATACGATTCACACCATCATATAACGTATCATCACCAATTCATCACCAAATGCATTGTCAAATCAAGAAGGCCACACATCAACAAGTCAAGAAAATCAAACATCTCATCATCATCATCATATTCATTTAACTCCTTTCACATAATCACAATACACATCAACAACAAGGTTACATAGATCTCTTAGCTCATCTTACTGCATATATCTTATTCATATTCCATCATTCATCCACGTAACATAAACAACATGCAAAAATGATTCACCTCCGAATAATGAGTAGGTAGTTCGATCCTTTTGATTCTTCTCTTCCTTCTAACATCTTCGTTTTACTTCATTACCAAAGTCCGTCTCTAATTAATTAACCTATAAGTCCCACTAAACTTATGTCCATGTTAATCAATCATAAACATCTTCATTACACTCTTACTAATCAAGTTTAAAGGTTTGGGAACCATTTAGGGTCATTTGATACCTCAAAAAGTCATAAAAATAGGGTTTCGGAACTCAGAAAGTTTGGCACGGTCGTGCCAAAAAGTGCACGATCGTGCCTAACCTGGCAGCAAAATCACGCACGACCGTGCCATGTAGGCGCACAGTCGTGCGCCCTGTGCAGGTCAGGGACGAGTGATTTTTCGTTCCGTTTTCCACGAAAATACTGTTTTTCAATATCGTTTTTGATCTAATTCGCACCAAATTTGTCCCAACACCTTAAAAAAGACACACCCTATCACCTACCACTTAACATGGCTTAAAACAACTTAATCTTATGCACTTAAACTTAACTTAATCGAATTAAATCAAAGTTCGTTTAAAAAACCCGTTTTCTCCCAAAACAACTTAAAATCCCAAACAGAACTTTACAGCAACAATTCCAACTTTCTAATCATGTCAACATGTTCATAATCACTGAATTAACAACATGAATCAACTTAAAACTGATTATATCAACAATTCACCCAAATTCATTAACTTAAACAATTTTCACATAAACAACAACAACCACAATTCCAACTTAACCCAAACAACATAACTTCATGATTCCATAATCCAAACACATAATCATACTCATAATCAACTCAATTAAGTATAATCAACACCAATTATCATGTTTCTCATCAATTTCACCAAATTTCACAAAGTGACTTAAAACAACTTAATCAAACATGAGTTTTCATGATATAACAACATCAATTCAGCATCTTAACATATGTTCATTTCATCAATTAAAAGGAACACGAAAATTAACACAATTAATCATAAGTTCATAATTTAATCATAAGCTAAAAACAACCCAAACAACCCACTTGCTTCTTAATACCCAAATGATGAAAATAATATTCCCCCTTACCTTAATTCTTCACTTCACTTACTACTTCTAGTTGAATTCTCCTCTCCCCCTTGAGTTCCTCTACTTTTCTCTCCTCCAAGCTTCTTCTCTCTCTATTCTCTCATTTGCCACTCAAAATTTGTGTTAGAAATGTTTAACCTAGTTCACCACCACTCACTACTATTCTATTTATAATAAGGGTTAGAGTCACTCTCACTAATGAGCTTAGTCATAATTAACTTGCAATTTTTTTCTCTACACTTTTATTTCACTTAAACCCCCTATTACTTATACACCACTATTATCAAAAATTCAAATTTCAAACTTCTAACATATTACAAAAATGTCACTAACCCTCAAATGACCAAAATACCCTTAATCACCCAAAATTCACTAATCCGCCAAAATAAATATTTAACAACTATAATAATCAAACAATTAATAACAAACAATTCTAATGCTAAAAATCAGGCTGTTACAACACGTATTATTCTCATATCAATGGCAATTATTCTCATACGACTCTTATTTCAAAAAATTAAGAAATTTTATCTAATGTGTGAAATTTTAAGATTACTACTCTTTTTTTGGTCTGTCATGACAGGAATTTTGATTTTGAATTTGTGTTGTTGAAAAACTTACTTGGATTTCAATTTGGAATTAAATGGCTGCAAGTTTTGTAACTCTGGTGTTGTGTTTGGACGTTTGGCCAGAATTGTCTAATGTTTCTGGACATAATTGAAACAATATTGAAATTCTTTATTGGTCAGCGTGGGACATATGGATGGAACAGCAAGGCTGGCCTTCAATTTTCCTTGACAGTATCACTCAGTTTCTTAAAGTCCGACAAATACGTTGAGGTAGCTACTGGGTTTTTGTTTTGGAATGCTGATCACTTTTCTGTTTTGGCTGCAGCTATCTTTGAATTTTTTGGGTGTTGGCTGCCTTTCGTGTTGTTTCATGCAGCCTTGTGTTGTGCACTATAGGTTTTCCGGCAGTCTGTGCAGCTGCCGTTTTGTTTTGCATGGTTATAGTTCAAGTTCGCTTCATCAATCATTGATGAGGCTGCTTTATGGTCATGCTGCTGATTTGTTTGGCATTGGTTTTTTAGTCGACAGTGTGGTGTTGTTGTTTTTAGGTGTTATCATGTTTTGGTTTTTGAATTTAAATTATGTTGGATTTTATTTTGTAGTTTTATGGTAGTTATCATGTGGGTCTGTAATTTTTGTACCTATCAGCCGTATGCGGGTCTGTTGGCCTATTGCTGTTTTGTGTATTCTTTGTACCTATCAGCTGTATATGGGTTTGTAACTTTCACCAATTCTATGCTCATTGCATTTGACAGTGCACTACATTTTTGCAGTCTATTCTTTTTTGTTTCTACAATAAACTTATTCAGGTTGCTTCAAGTTGAGCCCTAAAACTTATAGTCAATAAAGGTCCACTGACCACTTGGCATAGATTACTCAAAATATAAAAGAAAATCTTCATCGGTCAGGATTTGAGATTTCAAACTTGATTTTGAATTATTTGCCCACTCAGACAAGCATGTGATTTGAAATGCATTTGTTATGTATTATGTTGATTTTGAAATGCATTTAGTATCACCTTGCTTCTCTCCAATCTACTCTAAGTTAGATGCATATTACCAACCTTGAACCCTTGATACTAATCAAACTGAATGCCAACAATAACATTAGTTGGCTGCTTTTGCGATCAATTGTTTTTAGCATTTTAACGAAAACTGAAATTCATCTTTATATAAATTGTTTGATATATAGGTCTTTATCCACAAGGGCTTAGGCTTAATTTACTACACCTTAATGCTATCAAATTATGGAATTCTTCCTCATGTGCAAAAACACCAAAACTGCTTTATATAATGAACAATTTTTTTTTTCTTTATCGAAATTTACACAATAAGTTATAAAAACCCCAAATAATTTTTTTTTGTTTATAGTTACCCCAACTATAGTTTTCGAAAAAAGAGTAGTATTAAGTTATTGATAAAAGAATTCTATTTAAATTTCAACATAGACAGTTTCCTATATCTGTATGTTTTGCAATGACTATTAACAAAAGTCAAGGACAGTCACTCAAACAAGTTGACATATTTCTTCCACAACAAGTTTTCTTGCATGGTCAACTTTATGTAGCAACATCAAGAGTTACTTCAAGGAATGATTTGAAAATTTTGCTACTAGATGAAAATGGTCATTGCATTGATAGTACTACGAATGTAGTGTTTAAAGAAGTATTATGTAATTTGTAGGCATGAATGATAACATTAAAATTATAAAGTGTAATTGTGCTATTAAACTTCGCTTTTGTCTAATACATTTACAATGCATATGACCCGTGCGGCAGCAGGGGTGGAAAGTCTAGTTTGTTACTATTTGAAATGAATCTGGAATATTTTACCATGTACAAGCAATACCCTGCTCAAATTAACTCGATTTTTCTTTTGTTTCAAGACTCATTAGAGCCACAATTGCTTTTAATTATCGAAATTACCTTGTGGTGAAACACTCAACAGAAGGTGTGAGCAATTAAAGGGGGTACAAAAAGAAGACTCACGCGTTTACATTAGAGCAAAGCAAAGATTTAATTTGTCTCAAAAGAAACGCAAAGCAAAAGCTGTACATACATATATGCATACAGCTGGCAAAAACAAACAAACAAACAACCCACGTTTTTGTAGGTGTTTGGAAGGGTTGTTAGAGTTAGATAGATCTGATCTGAGATCCATTGTCTCTCCCCTCAAAAGTCCCTTCCATTCCATTAGGGTTTCAAGAACAAAGTCTAAAATTTCATAACAAAACCGTAATCGTTCCTTTCGGTACCTGTTCCTCGAACGGTAAAGCCGACCTGTTTGTAGTTAATCCCCATATTCCATTCTTGCATGGTGTTTCCTTTGATCTCTATATCAGAAATCCTCGTTTTTTTTCCAAAGCCCGTTTGCGCACAAGACATGTCTTATAAAATTCTGTTCCTTGACAGTCTTCGTACCCATTCCAAATTCCCAATTATTGTTCAATTTGGTCGCTGGCCTCCTCCTCCTCGCAACCAATAATAACTGAGAGTTTGGAATGGGTAGCAAGACTGTCAATGAACAGGATTTTCAAAGACATGTCTTGTGTGGTAATAGTGTATGGAAAAAAACAACGAGGATTTCAATATAGAGATCAAAGGAAAACCGTGAATGAACAGAATGTCAAAGACATGTTTTGTGTGCTAATGCAGGTTCCGATTTGATGTGCAGTTCTCAACCTTTGAGTATGACATCGGGTGCATCCCTGATATGTTTATAACCGAATTCCACGTCCATCCCCTCAGATTTGCTTACAATCATCCCTGCTTTAAAAATTACAAAAATTTGTTATTAGCTATGATAGATGTTGTTTTGAAAATAAATAACACCAGTACAATATACCTCGGTGAATTCTCTTGCTACTGTTATGTATAAACAACAAACAAATTCACATGTTAGTTAGTTTCTTATTCTAGAGGAGAGCTATTAGAAAAGTAAGAAAGAGAGAGACATGTTTTTATAATTCACATAATAATATTATCATGATTACTAGTATGGTTTCAGAGCGATAATTGATTAGTGGTTAATAATTAATTACTTTAACTGATTCTTGTATAACTTTATTCAAAGCTATTTCAAACACTCAAAGCTATTACACAAGTTCTTTTTCATGGTTGTAAGGCGTTCTGTTCTGATATTGGGGGCTCAACAAGGTCCTGAAAATTCCCAAGGTAAACGGTCTCTTGCTATTAAATGGAGGTTTTTCATTTCATCAGCACCAAAATGATCATACTGCTATCCTATCTTACACACTAGTCTCCGACCAATCAACCTATAGTGCCGAAATATTTGCTACTAACTGATTTCCTAGACAAAAAAACAGGGCAGGCATTAATTATACTTCTTCTCTTGACAGCAATTCAGGTTCATTTTCCCCAAGACCAGAAAAGCCAATAAATCTCTGTCATCTTCAAGGGACGAGACTGGTATGCATTTTGAATTTTCACTACTTCTCTTTACCCTTTTACTGACTGATTGGTTTATATTTTACGATGCTAAGTACTTTTGTCAGGATACTCAATGTTCAAAATCTATTGACACAGTTACATTTACAAAAGCAGAGAAGCTTCAAAAAATGATTTTGTTCACAAGGTAGGAATTGCTAATTAATGCCTAATTACCTATATAAATGATTAACTATAGGTTTTTTTAAGTTTTTTTGAATATCTTAAATATGACTAATCTAAGAATGGTCTTGGACAGGAAGCACCAGAAGAGAATAATGATATGACAAAGAAGAGCTTAAATGGTTGTGGCAAATAAAGGAATGGTCTTGGACAGAAAGCACTGGAAGAGAATAATGATAAGCCAAAGAAGAGGAATAAGTATGCCTCTTCTATATCAACTAGGCCTTTGTGCCTAACTTGGACTCCTACTACATTTAAGATATTTTAGTCCAAAGTTTTTATTTTACCATGAAAAGGAATATAATAATTAGTGGTTTTCTTAAGATGTGTGCAATATCTTAATTGACTAATAAAATGAGACATAGGTGGTACTTTGTTTTACTTCTACTTGAGAATATTATCTAGTTCCTAAGTTTGTCTTCACATCTCTAATTTCTAATTTGTTCTTTTAACTTGGGGTTCTGAATTATACTATTTGCGAAAAGCATATATGGTGGCACTGCCTCTTTTGAGAAGGCGATTTTATCAATTTGAGACTTCTATGTGGATATATTGTCAATTTAAGATAAGTTGACACAGCCTCAGTGGAGAAGGCGACTTTACATAATCTTTCAGAACAAAGATACTTCAGGGCTAAGCTTTTTTCTGTAATCATCATTGTTATTATTATTTGTGGTCTTAGATACAGAAGAGGCATACTTATTAGTGATCAAATTTTGATATCCACTTTCTTTTAGCAGGAAATGCTTTGCTGGGTTTTTATATCTTCAGTTTTAATCTTAGGTGCTGATTCTTCTTATCTTGATTATATTTTAGCTTTCCAAGAAAACTCACATGCAGGATGTTTCAGACAGACCTGAGATTGTTAATGAGAAAAGACAACACAGCTCTGGAACAACTTCAGATCATAAAATGTCCCAGAGCAGGGGCCGTATTGCGCTTCTGAGAAAATGAAAGAAATGACGGTGCCAAAGTTAGAAGAGTCTTATCATGAGCAAGGTTTCGGACAGAAATCTCTAGAAGATAATAAAGTTAAGCCAAAGAAGATCTTAAATGGCGGCGTGAAAGAAGCGATGGGTCTTGGACTGGTAGAAAATAACGATAAGCAAAATAAGAGCTTAAACGGCGGTGCCAAAGAAGAGAAAAGTATTGGAAGAGAATAATGATAATCCAAAGAAGAGAAAGGTCTTGGACAGAAAGCACCAGAAGAGATAGGTCAAAATGCTCCTACTGCTGTATCACAGACTAGTGTAAAGAATTTAGGAGATGAAAAAATAGGTGTTAGTGAAGACTGAAATGGCGGTGACAAATAATCTAAAGAGCTTCACTACCTGCTAATTTTAGTGATCAAGAAAAATGAGTTGCAAAACACCCCAAGACTGCCGAGTTATAGGGCTTCTACTGAATCAGCAAAAGCTAAGCTAAGGGCAAAAGGCTCCCCTAGATTTGCAACTGATTTTGTATACAAAAACGGTTTAACCAGGAGGCATTCAGTTTCATCTCTGCTTCACAGCAAGTCAGGTTCATTTTCCCCGTGAGCGGCAGAGGAGTTGCGTTGACTGATAAATCTCTGTCATCTTCAAGGGTTGGGACTGGTAAGCATTTAGAATTTTCACTATTTCTCTGTACCTTTTTATTTGACTGATTGGTTAGTATATTGTGATGTCTTTTACGGTGAGGAAAAATTTGCTGTTGTCGTGAATGAATGCTTTGTGTTCGACAAGACTATTGGGCTACAAAAACTCATAATTAAAAGCTACAATCTAGCTCTGGATGGCTATTTTTTTAATTTTGAAACGGCATATTGTATATAAGTGGCTCCCCGCACAAGAACAGGGCAAAACCAACACCAAAATACATGGCACCGTATTTATGCGGCACTGCTCCAAAAAACTCCAAAACGGAATACTACCAAGGCCACAAAAACAGGCAATGAGCAAAACTGCTGAACCAGATGACTAGGAAAAAAAACTACAGCAGGAAAACGAAAAAAAATCGGCCATCCCAAAACCTGCAACATAACAGGGGAGCACAAGCCTGCAACTCCCACTACCCACTACCCCAGAAACGAGCCAGCTAACCGGCCAGGGATGTAAAAACTAAGGTTCATGCTAGCGTGAGCGAGCATATGATATCTTGCACCGTGCGCAAGTGAAGTGTTTCTATGAAAGCGTTAGATTGTGATGGTATATGTTTTTTTTTTTTTTACATTAATACAGTTTTTTACATTAATCATATAATTTATTCCATATCCTTTTCTAATAGTATTCTATATCCTATCCAACAGTGAATGTGAATAAATGGCACATCAATTATAGTTTGTGTATATATAATACTATAACTTACGTCGCTTAGATTTCTTCGATTGAGATCAGTGTCACTAAGAAAGTTACGGAGATACAAAGTCATGACAAACTGAATAAAATAGACTTAAATTTTTTACTTAGAAACGACAATTGAAGAGTAAAATGCAGAGTAAAATCATCGTGGATAAAAAAGAGAGATTATGAAATCAAATAAGAAGATAAAATCCTGGATGGACCCATGGTGAAGTGAAGTAGCTGAATGAAAATGATGCAAGGAACGAATTAAAATGGCTTCCCTTATATCAATTTCGGTCTCCCCTTTCTATATCACCTTCCCGCCCTTTCTATGCTTGTATTACATATTACCAAGAGTCGTCTTTTTTTTTTTTTTAATCTTGCTAATGAATGTCTCTGACGCACTCTAATGACTGTCACCGAGACATTATTAAGATCATAGATTTAGAAATTATTTTTATTCAAAAAGTCAAATATTACAAATTTTAATGCATTCAATATACAAATTTTTTTAAAAACTTATTGTTAGAGGTCCTTAATGAGTGTTTCCGTGACATTCGTTAGCATTTCTTTTGTTTTTTTAGTAATTTAAGCTTAGAGTAAATTACACCCATCCCCTAAAAGAAATTTGAATTACACTCTCTTCCACCTCTTCACGATATCCGACCTAACAATTTAAAAAATTATTTTTTATTTTTGGCCTTGTTAAATAGTGTCTCTGGGCACTCTAATGAGTAATGAATGTCCAAATTTAGAGAATTATTAAGAAATTATTTATTTGAAAAGTCAAATATTATAAATTTTAATGCATTAAATATACAAATTTTTATAAAAACTTATTGTTAGAGATCCTTAATGAGTGCTACAAGGACACTCGTTAGTATTTCCTTTATTTTTTTCATTAATTTTTATTAAATAATTATTAAAACTCATGAATACAATTTCAGCATTTTTACCAGTTGAACTAACACTTGTGGACTTTTCATACCAGCCCAATCTACTTACCTAAAAATGAAACATATTATTATTATTTTAAATTTTTATATTTGATTAAATTATAAATTTGTGTTTTTTTTAGTAATTTAAGCTTATTTGTCTACATTAGTCTATCATATATTTAAATATATATTTTTTGAAAACGCCAAAATAAAATATATTAACCGAATGAAACAAAAAAGTTCCACCTGGCACAAGAAGTGTCAAAGTAGAACTCAAAAAAGTTCACAACATTACAATCATAACAGCGCATAAAACAAAAAATCACACATACGTGGAGAGATCAGGTTCTTCAGAGTCTCGTCCAGAACTTCAACTTTTTTAGAGTCTGGGTACTTCAGAGTCTTGTACTCTTCAAATGCTCTTAAATGTGCTCAAACTCTTGTTCTTACAAAACCAAAATTTGATTTAATACTTTGAATTTAATTCTATGGTCCTACATACTTATTAAAACTCAAACATATGTGGAGAGATTTGGCTTCTCGATCACGACCTCCGACCTAATAATTTCGGCATTTTTACTAGTTCAAAACTTGTGGACTTTTCATTAAACTTTCTATTTCAATGTTTTCTTAACTTGTCCACTCGATAATTTTTTAATGCTCGACCACATGAAACTTGTGATGCCTTACATGCTAAGATGTGAGAGTTGTATTTCGGTATAGACATGGCTTGGAGGAAGCATTTTGATCATCTTATAGTGGAAAGTGACTCTAAGATATTGTTCGACATGGTTTCTGACAATTTCAAGTTTAATAGAAATATTCTTATTTTAGTTTATCATATCAGAAAGCTGCTCAAAATGATTTGATATGTGCAAATAAATCATACTTGACAATGAGATAGAAGTGTTGATTGACTTCTTAACTTAAGCATTTATGTTGATCATTTGAATTTTTAATTGTTTTGGAGACTCAGTCTAGTGAGCTTCAAAAATCTCTTCTTTGATGATATTTTTGGAACTTGCATGTCTAGGAACGTCTGTTTAATTTTGTCATTTATTTTCTCGAGTTTTGCCCTTTTTATACCAAAAAAATAATATAAAATAAAATAAACCACTCTTATAATTATTTGATTCTTGCTATACTAGTATCTTAGTAATGAAATAAAACTGAACAACTCTTATATTTAGATATCCATAATTCTAAAACACTCATTCAACAAATCTTTTTTCTTTATCTCTTTATATCACACCAGCTACATATCACTATCCCTATTTCTATCTCAATCACTAATTGAGGGGAAATGAAAGGGTTAATGGTGGCTAGTAATTAATTGATGGAATAGAAATAGTGTAGTTTTTTTTTTTTTTTTTATTTTTTATAAAAGAATAGAAAAAGTGTGGTTGAAACAAAAATGAACCGAAAGATGAAATGGAATGGAACGAATTAGCAACATATCAGAACAATGGAGGCTTATAAACAACTCAATGTTGGATTACAAAGATATACAGATGGGAAAATGCATATATTAGTGCTACGATAATAGCGCAAGAATATCACCGTTTACTCCTAAAATGTTTTTTTTCTTCAAATAACCTATTGATTAGAATTCACCTTAAATAAATGGGTGTCCGAACCAGCTGAACCATAATTACAGAGACCTCCGAAAACGTTTTAAAAGGTAAATAAATTGAAGTTGACTACCTAGGTCTCACAAGAATATAAAACAAAATGAATTTTATAATACATTTTAAATTAAAACCTTAAAGCTATAAGGGAAAAAAATTGTAACAAAAAAAACTATAAGGGAAAATCATCACATGGAATTTTTTAGATAAACTTACATCCAATTAGACATCTATTAAGAATTAGTGTGTGATTGGTTCTGTAATGAAAAAAAAATTATTTTAACATTGCGACAAAAAGTGAGTAGAACGTGAAGTGATTTAAATTTAGATACACTCGTCTCAATGTAAGTTTAGCAATAAATTTGAGAGTAAAATCAATTTCAGAATAAAAAACTTCAATAAGTTGATCTAAAAAGTAATATATCAATTTTTTCTTTTTGAAGGAAGAAAGTAATATATCAGTTATGTTTTTTCTTTTTGACGAAATAATGTAACAGTTATGTCAAGCATAATATTCTAAGATGAGAAGGAAGTTTGTACTGTAATTATAAGGTTGTCGAAGAATATCTAACTCAATCAGCATAAGTATTTAAAAGAACAACATTGTGTTCTTAGCTGCTTAATCCAACATTAGTCTTATTTAAGAAAATGTATATTTACAAGACATTTTATTGTTTATGAACAAATATCTTATACACTGCAATGAACAGTTTTATTTGCACCAAGTTTACATTTTCATGATGAGGTTTTACTAGATCTTGCCTCTTGAACTTGAATGGAGTACTGCAGATTCCAGAGAATATCTTCAATTGAAGGGCGATTACCGGGAACCTTGTTGAGACAATTGATGGTGATCTGAACTGCAGTCTTCAATGATTCATGTGTGTAAGTACCATGGAGGGAAGGATCGACTGCGCTCTTTAACGCGGTCGGTGATGCAACTTCAGATAAACCTCTCTCAAGCTGAACATGATAAAGAGAAAATTCAAGATAAAAAAATCAAATCAAACCAAACACGTAATTACTATAATATCAGTGAACCTTATGATTTGTAAGAATTTAATAATAAGTATCTGAGTAAGAATGATATGTCATGTATACCTCATACTTCAGCACCTCTACTTCAATAGAAGATGTAATTAGTTTGCCAGTGATAACTTCAAGTAGAATCACACCAAATTGATATATGTCTTCCTTTTCTGCAGTATTGATGCTGAACATTGGGATAATAACATCATATTATATTTGGTTACATCAAGGGAAAAGAATGGAAAAAAATATATGTTATAAAGAAAAGTATTTTACACTTGCAGTGAATGTCTCCTTTTCTCAGTTGAAAATTACCTGCCAATATGATCGTGTGCATTTTGTTCTTTAAGTTTTCTGTCAGAACC
Source organism: Medicago ruthenica (assembly GCA_018208015.1). NCBI lineage: Eukaryota > Viridiplantae > Streptophyta > Magnoliopsida > Fabales > Fabaceae > Medicago > Medicago ruthenica. The sequence goes on along the minus strand of CM031375.1, from coordinate 64,190,998 downwards.
TTTCTGAAAATTGAAAATAAGATAAGTAAAATATCATAGGTTAGAGTTAGAGACTTAAACAAGAGGAACTGAATGAGTCAAATTACATATAATTTGTTCTTCTAACCTTGGATGGAAATGGAATGCTATATCCACTAACTTTTGGATTGAGACTATTGTCCAACAAAATGTTCTCAATCTTTATGTTATTTCCATATATGCCAGGATTAACTCCTGTATGTAAGAATTGAATTCCTCTAGCAATGCCTATGATGATTGCCAATCTTTGTTGCCACTTAAGCATTTCCCTTTGTCTCCTATCTGTTGAATTGAAATTTCATGTTACATATTTTTAGTCATTTAAATGTTGGATTTAGTTCATATACGTTGTCAGTATAAAGTTTTTTTTGCACTGTCAATCAATCATAGTTGTTAGATCATTAAAATGTTTGACTTTAATCATAACTATTGCTAAAGTTACACATATAATTGATTGAGATTGATACAATTTAAAACATTCTAACAACTTATCAAGATTAAACTGTTTTTATGAGAATGTTAATTACCTGTAAGATGAATCCTCAATGACATATTTGAGATGTGCTCAAATACAATGAATATTGTGCTTGTCATTTTGGGTTGGTCCTCATAACTAATAGCACAGTGTCCTAGAACACTCACCAAATGTCTATGCCTTAAATAAGGTAACACCTTCAAATTCTGATCACTGACTTTGGTTAAACTCTTCTGCTTTAGTTTTACAAGATTAACCATGACCATTGAACCATCTTTGAGCCAGCCTTTAAATAGCTGTGTAAAAACAAGAGAAAATGCCATTACAAATTCAATCTTGTGGTTCCCATTTCATTGTAGACAGCTCATTGAAAAACCACAAACACATATTATATAATTTAATTGATAGACACCGTAAGTGTAAAAAAAAATTACACCGTCAATGAATCACGACTTCAATCGTAGCTACTTCTAAAGTTGTATATTATTGGATATGATTTATTTACGGTGTAAACTTTTTTAATAGCTGGTGACAGTAACAAAATGGTAAAATATGAATGAATATTTGTTAGTTATGAAACTCAAATTCTTGTACCTCTCCTTGTGATCCTTCTCCTATTAGATTTGATGGATCAAAGTTGTTGGTTGCATCTCCAATTTCTTCTATTGAGAAAATGTTGTATGGTGGTAATCCAATTGTAGTTAGCCTCATTAGCTGAGGAACATTACTCCCTAATTTCACAAAGAAAAAACAAATTAATAGCATAAACAAAGGACTAATATTTTTTGCAAACTAATATGAAATGAAAAATCTGATCCAAATTATGAAATGTTTGTGTGTATGCAATTGTGGCCTTACTTGCATAAATATTTGGTCTTGATTCTCTTGAAATATCAACAGATCTATGATCTATTTTACTATCTTCTCTTTCTGCTTTAGACTTTCTCAAAACCAACAGAAAGAGCAGAATCAAAAGCCCTGCAATTCCAACAAAACCTCCAATAATACCAAATAAAACTCCTAGTTGCATCGTTGATTTTTTCGGTTTCTCAAATCTCGGCTTAGCGGCTAACACCGTTGAATTCTTGCAATGTGAAGATGAATGTTGATCACTGACATTTCTTGCTGACAAACAATTACCAGAATAAACTATTGTTCGATTCAACGACAACGTCAAATCAATGCATGATGGCAATTTTCCTTCCAGAAAATTGTTTGAGATATCAACAAATGTTAGAGAAGAACCACAAGATATATTCATAGAAAATGAACCATTAAATCGATTTGAAGCCAAGTTTAGGTTCTGTAGCAAAGGAAGAGAGAACATAAATGAAGGAAACTCAGGTCCTAATTTGTTGTTAGCAAAATTAATCTCTTCAAGAGAGGTTAATCTCTTGAGATTAGGAACACTTCCATTGAAAAAATTATCAGCCAAAACAAGACTCTTTAGATTTTTCATTGAAGAAACTGATGATGGAATTTTTCCATACAAGAAATTTGATGAAATGTTGAAAACTTCAAGTGACTTAAACCTACTAATCTTAGAAGGTAGTGGACCCCACAAACCAAGTGAAACCAATGACAAAACCTTCATGTTTGAAAGTTTTGTCAAAACAGTGAAAAAAGAATCAATAGAAAATCTTTCTGAAAGAGTTTCACTTGAATTCCAAGAAACTGGCCTTGTTTTGTTTCCAATGATTGTTAATTCTGTTACATGATTCTTTGTGCAAACAATGTTGAGAGAAGGTGATGGAAGGATGTTACAGAAGTTTGTGAGATTGTTCCATTTTTGAAGAACTTGTGGATATTCTTGAGGATATTCAAGAAGTGTTTGAAGTTGAAGAAGAATTCTAGTTTCACTAGTTGTTAATTGTGCACTTGGAATTGGAGTAAGTAGCACAAGAATAATTGTAAAGATTGTAGGAAACAAAAAGTATAAAGAAACCAAGAAATTCTTCATATTTTCTTAGGCTTAAACAAACAGAAAAATTAAGAAATGGTGAGTGAGTTTCAAAAAGGCCAAGGTACACTATATATTACACAGTTGAAGAAAAATAAATGCATTCAAATTAACATGCATTTAAAGAAACGACATATTTGATTTTTTGGGTCCATAAGCAACAAATTTGTAAGGACTAATCTATAACTGTATACTTTGTGTGTCTTGATTTGGTTGGATGGACAGGTGGACTATTTAAGAAATGACTTTTGGCTAAGATTCAATTTCTTTTGATTTTAAGTGTAAACAACAAAAGGTTGTCGATTTATTTAATTATATCTCATCATATAAATTATTGTAGAGATATTTTAAGAACAACTTACAAGTTATAGCATTATGATGGTTAACTTTGTAATTTCAAGAGATGTGGCTTAAATATCATATGAAAAGTTGTAAAATGGTTATTAGTGTCATTGTTATTAATAATTTTTTCTTCCACACATTTTTGAAAAAAAATATATTATGTTTTTTTTTTTCATTTTAACCATGTTATTGATGTGAAATATTCACTAATTTGTCGATTATTGATCTCCATTAAGAAATCTACTGGTTGACCATCATAAATGGTTTCCCCTCTCAACCACATTTATCCATTCACGATACTCGATTCCAAGACTTCATTATGATGTAATTTGATTGAATGTACATGTAAAATTTAGGGATAGAGTAAGATTTAATCTCTTTAGCTTTTGGTATCACATTCTTGTATTTAAAAACTACATTGAAGGTTTTGCCAAAAAACACTATATCAAAGGTGAGGTGTACTTTTTTTTTTCTCTCTTCATAGGAACTTCTCGTTGAAGGAAACTATATTTGAAATGCGTTAGATATTAAACGTATCTATCTTTCTTAGTAAAGGTTCGATGTTGGTTGGCCATATTGCGAGTTTTAACACCTTCCACTTGACTCAGCTACCATGGGTGAGTATGTGATTTATTTAGTTAAAAATATATATTAATTTAATAGATTTTCAATCGTAATCATATTTGATTTTAATTATAATACGACACTTACTTTTTTTTGAAGGAATACACTACTTAAAAAATTATAATACGACAGTTTAAAAAAATCAGGGACGAGGGAAATGATTAATTGAAGTGGCAACCATTTCACAACTATTTTTTAGGGAATTTGATATCTTTCTCTTCAAAAAAATATAAAATTATACACTTTTTTTATATACAATATAAAGTTATACTCTTATCATGCAACTTTGTTCTAAAAAAGGAACACCGATATTCTATACTGACTCAATTACTATATATTTTTTATATTGAAATTTGTATTGGTAGACTTTGTTTGTAAAACTGTCTCATTCTTTATAAAGTATTATGAAAGGAGAAGAAATGTCTTTGGAGAATTTTTCATTTATCAACTATTTTTCGTGTTTCCTAAATGTAGAGGATATTAGTTCTTTGGAGAAAAATAAATTCACATGCAAAGTGAGAAGTCTCGTCTATTCTTATGCAAATAAATTCACCTTTTTGGATATTTTTGACTCAAGCTAATCTCTCAGCCTAACTCTCAAATAAACCTGGAAAAGTTATACCTTTTCATGATTGGTCTAACAAGTAGTGAGAAATAGTTATTTAGTTTCTGTACTTTTTTTTAATTGTGCACTTGTTAGGGTAGCCAAACTCTCATGTGAATTGAATCTTGGAGGCTCACTAATCAAGATAGGCCCCGAGGTATGCGTGTTTGGTAAAAATAAGCTATAAGCTAGCTGATAGCTGATAGCTGAAAAACTAACTTATAGCTGATGGCTGATAGCTGATAGCTGAAAAGTTAGCTTATTAAAATAAAAAGTGTTTGGTAAAATTAGTTGTTGAAGTGGCTGATAAATATAAAATGACGTTAAATGACATGTTTGTTTATTTTTTTTATAAATCACATATACAATTTTTATTACTTAATGTATTTCTTTTTAAATGTTTAAATTTATTTCAAAATATTTTCATCTCCCAAATGATAAATGTATTTATGAATTCAATTGACATTTTTTATTTAACAAAAATTTATTTTTATGAATTTTAATTAACTAAACTTGCTTCACTATTTATTATAAATTTTATATAAAATTATTTATTATTGAATTAAGAGCGGATAAAAAAGAAAGTGAACAAGAAAATTTAAAAAGCCATACCATGATGCTAAACATGGGTAGTTGAATAAGAATGTGGGTAGTTTTTTTAGTTAAAAAGCTATAAGCTATAAGCTCAAAAGCTACTTGAATTAGCATCTCAAAAAACGCTATAAGCTAACGAGAAAAGCTTTTTACCAAACAAGTCTCATTCTACAAAAACAAGCTTATAAGCTAGTCCAAAAAGCTATAAGCTAGCTTATTTGTGTTACCAAACACAGCCATAGGCACATTAATTAAGTTACTGATAATTTGACTCTCACACCGACAAGAGAAATTGAACTCACATCTTTAAAATGTAAGAGTCAATTCTTTATCAACTTAACTAATATTTACTAATAAATGGTAAGAACATACTTTATTTTTCTTTGACAAGGCTCTAATACACTCCTTCCAAAGTTTAAACGTTGTTACATTCCTATGATTTTAAAGTGAGATCTCGGTCAAGTTAAAAATTACTTCTATTTTCTAATCCAAATACTATAGAATCATAATTTTTTACCACTTAATTATTTGGATCAAAATATAACCACATACTCAATTAAAAGTCACCAAATAACTAGTACATATCAATTAAAAGTCACCATTATAATTTGGAATATGGTGATCGACTGTAGGTTTTGTGTCGGTGATTGATGTGTTACTTAAAGTCAGGGCATTGAAGATGTTGCCACTTGCTACACATATTATTGGTGAAATGCATACAGATTCTTTAATGTGCTTTGAATTGGTTACACCCATTCAACTAAAACATGTTCTTGTACACGATCTTAAAATAAATCCTTGTATAGTAATGGTTGCTGCAACAACATAGCCTGCTATAAAAGATTGAAGTTCAGTATACCAATTCCTGTCTGGCCCCGGATAAGAAATTTAGTGATATTTTGATATTTCAATTCAACCACAATTTCTATTTGTCCAACAATGTTGAGATATGCCTTAAAATCTCATGTTGAAAGCTTGAAAACTTGTGTGGTATTTTTTCCCTTGGTTGTGTGACATGCACACTGTGCAATACATGGGTCCGTTTTTTCAACTTTTTGAGTGTCGAGACTTGGTCGTTTTTTTTTTTTAATGTTATCTCATGAAATCAAATGAGATGATTTTTAGTGACCTTAGAGTGTGTTTGGGTGAGGTAATTAAGAAATTTTGAAGAATTTAGAATTCTAAGCAATTTAAATGATTCAATTAAATTGACTTCATTTCCAAATGTTCTTGTTTGGATGGAGTAATAAAAAATTTTATTGTCATCATTTTTGGGCAACTTTTATAAATTTTATTTTTTGGGCCAAATTTGAAAATTGAAATTAGGGGTCAATTTGTAAATTTCAAAAAAGTTGAGGGGTCAATTTATAATTTTGAATAAGGTTAGGGGTAAATTTGTAATTTCCAAAAAATATTAGGGGTCAAATTGCAATTTTTGTAAATTTATTGGGGTCAATTTGAAAATTTTGGAAAATTTAAGGACTAAAATGCAAAATTTGAAAATTATAAGAATGAAGAAATTTGAAATTTTTAGCTTTTAGGTGACATTTGAAATTCTCTAAATTTAACTTGAACAAAATACTTCATAAATTTCATCATTTTGAAAATTCTCCATATTATTATCCAAACAATGGAATTCATCTAAAAGTATTTGAATTCCCTCAAAACATTACATTACCTCAAAACATTCCCCATCCAAACACACTCTTGGATAAAGGAATGTTTTGAGATAATGTAATGTTTTGAGGGAATTCAAATACTTTAAGGTGTATTCCATTATTTGGATGATAATTTGAAGAATTTTCAAAATGATGGAAATTTATAAAGTATTTTGTTAAAGTTAAATTTAGAGAATTTCAAATGACACCTAAACGTTAAGAATTTCAAATTTCTTCATTCTTATAATTTTTCAAATTTTGCATTTTGGTCCTCAAATTTTCCAAAAATTTCAAATTGACCCCAATAAATTTTCAAAAAATTGCAAAGTGACCCCTTATATTTTTCAAAATTATAATTTTACCCCTCAAATTTTTGAAATTTACAAATTGACCCCTAAGAGTTGAGGGTTTTTTTTGGTGAGATTCAAATGACTAAAAATACGAATCTTAGAGAACAAAAAGAGGTGGCTCTTGTGTAATGGTTAGTGATTTTTAGGGACACTATGTCTTTTGGAGAGAGATTCAAGGCGTGGGAAATATTTGAAAACACCTTGAAGTGTGAAAATTATTAAGGGATTGTAGGGTAATCAAGAGAAATTTATGGAATGTTCTTACTTCTTAAAAACCATCGGGAGCTAAATTTCATGGTCATTTTTGTAACTCTTTTAATCAAGGGAAACAAGTGAGAAAATGATAGAAATTAGGTTTGCTATTAGAGACTTTGTTGAAGCTAATTTCGTATAATTATTTGTAATGACTATTTCATAGTTGGTTGAAGAGATGCTCTCTTTTCCCAATGTACTCATTGTTGGATGGAACTGGGTAAATACATTTTTTGTTTGTTTTTCCATACTGTATACTCTCTTTATCTTGTTGTTCTTGCTTTGATTGTGGATTTTCTTTACACATAAGGTGCTAGATTATATCTAAATATGTTGTTGCTTAAAACTGTTTTGGTTATTGATTGTCACTAATACTTATTCTATACATCTAAGTTTAATGTGTTATTTGAGTCCGAATTTACAAAATTGATTTTTTTGGGGGGAAAAGTTCATTGTTACATTAAGTCAAATAATATTCAGCCAAATAACTTGAATCTTCTTTAATAGAAGTCTTCGAAAATGAAAGATGCCAAAAAAATTGAAAGGTACGGTTAGAAGCAATATTTGGTAGTCCCCGTAAGCATTAATCACTTGGCAGAGACAATGTAGTTATATGTAGGGATCGGAGTTCGAACTTGAACACTCCACTTATTCACCTTAAAAAGTGAATTCTAACCACTTGACAAAAAAACCATTATTATTTGGTAAAGGGCTAGAGCTGCATAACCAACTCAAAATTGTATAAGTATTCCCAAAAAGTTCACATCTGAAAAATAAGTGTTGTAAACATAAAATATATCATCATTATTTTTAAGCATTGCCCACTATAAGTGAACTATTGAATTATTCTTTTTATTTATCATTTGTGACACTCTTTTTACTTGATAGTTAGCTATAACTTACAAGTTACAACCTACAACATTAATTTTTTCGGGTTTCTTTTGAAAATTGTATTTTATAATACCAAATTTTTAGTTTTTTTTTTTTTATATAAAAAGTGATTTGTTTATTTATTTTGTTGTTGTTCGCCGATCAGCTTGTTTAACCACAGACCAACACAGGGAGGAATTTTTTTTTGGTTACAATGATAAAAAACAAGAAAAACACAAACAAAAAAAACAAGCTAACTACTCCCGAAGCCCAAAGGAACAAAGAGCCAGCGACATCACTTCTGAGGAGATTGATAAGACCAATCGGGGACGTCTCATATAAAAGAAGATCAACATCAGGGGAAGCTTCAATCTTTGTCATGAAGTCAGCACATTGATTCCCCTCTCTAAGAGGGATTCGAACCAACATATTGCACCTTTTTTTTTTGGTCAAGTAGCCTAGTGGTTAGAACTCACACATTTTAAATGTGAAGGAGTGAGGTGTCCGGGGTTCGAACCCCGACCCCTGCATATAATATGCAATATCCCTACCAACTGAAGGCTCACGGAGATAGTTCATCCAAGACAAGTTAAAATGAATGGACCGACCCCACATACCTTCCTCAGGAGTTTATATATTTGCTTAGGAAAGATAAGAAGCCGTATGGTAATAATGGGATGGACATTTCCCTTGCTATTGTTTGGCTCAATGTTCCATTGATATGGCTATAATGATGATGCTTAGAGGTTACAACCTGTTGGTATTAAATGTGGTGTTTTTTTGAGGCAAAATGTGGGTTCTTAAATTTTAATGATGTGGAATATGGTGAACGTGGGAAGATCGTGGGTTTGGTGTTTTTGTGTTTGTTGACTGAGTTGTGGGCTTGATGTTTGACTGTGTATTTTATTAAGGGAAATGCTTCATCTAATTTTTTTACTTCATCCGTCTCAAAATAATAATTGTTTAAAGTTTGTATACGATTTTTTAAAAAATGTTTGATTATAATAATTTTAATTAGAAAATAAGTACTCCTTCCGTTTCTTTATAATTGTGTAAAAAGTCAAAATGTGACAATTAAAAAGGAACATAGAGGGTATCATTTACTAAGATACTCATATTAATTGTAGTTAGTGGACTAGTTAACTTGGATGAACTTCAATAAATAAGAGTATAATAGAGGAAAAAATAATAAATGCTGCATTAATATTCTAAAATGACAATTATTTTGAGACAAAGATAAAATATTAAAGAGACAATTATTTTGAGACGGATGAAGTATAAGAAAAAAACACATAAATCACCAAGATCAAAATTGACCAAAAAAAAATAAACACCTTGAAAATTAACATCTAATACATTTAAAAGTTTGTCAATGATCTACGATAAGTGTAGCTCAATTGGTAGCTACCATAGACATTATGTCCAGACGTCGGGGTTCGAACCTCAGATTCCCTACTTCTCTACAAATAATGTCTGTGAATAACTACTAGACTAGCTCAAAAAAAAGTTAGTCAATGTTTTTTTTATAAAAAGGACAAAAAAATTAACACTTTTGTTCCTTAAAAAAGTTATTAATTAATTTATTTGAACAGGTTAAGTGTAAGTTATGTTGTACTAAATTCTCCTAAGATTTTCTTAAACTACACAAATTTCCACTAATTGTTTTTTTTACACAATACCCAACCCAGATAAACCATGTTCCATTTTTTTTGTTGAAGAAAACCTTGTTCCATTTTAAAAACATTGGTTTACATATACACATTTTTTATTTTGCTTTTCGCATTGTAGTTGAGAGAAACAACAATTTTAGTTGTTGGCTCTGCTTAGCAAGACCAAGAAGCTAACGTATAACTTATAGCGAATAACTTATAAGCTCGTCTGATAAAAAAAGTCTCATTTGATAAACATCAAAAGAGATTTGATTTCATTGGTTTATTTTAAACATAAATTGAATTACTTATTGAAATACGTTAATACTCCCTATTTAAATACTTTTGGAATAAGTGATTTTTCAAGTGTTTAGATGAGTTCAATTGTGGGAAGAAAATGTGAGATGATGTTATAAGGGTTTTAGTCCGTTTGATGGTTTTTTTTTGAGGGGTTTAGGTTGGACTAACACACGATATTTGTTTGGATCTTGTTTTTGAGGTCATTCACGATGGAGTTTGAGTATATGACTCAATGTGTGGAGGGTTTGACTTTGATTTTGGTGTTGGTTATGGTGGTAGCCCTCACTTGAGTGTTGTGTTTATGGGGGGTTTTGGATGTACCAGATGTATGAGTTTTCTTTTGGATGTTCCATCTATATACGACACTCTTTGCTTTGTTATTTATGTGATGTCGATATGTGTAATGTGTTAGTCATGTACATATACTTAGTTATTAATAAATTTTACCGTTTAAAAAAAAGACTAACATGCCATAAATATCTAATTTAACTCTTTGCATTTTAAATTGAAGTATCACATTTAAAAAGAGGTAATTTATCAATTATTATTATTTTGGTGAGAGAGAGAAAATAGGAGGATATATGGAAACCTCGTAAGAGGGAATCTATGACGTTGCTTTTCAGTTTCAAGTTCACAGCCTTATTAAGGTATTCTTTCTTTCTCTTTCTTCCACATGCTCTGTCTCTGTTTTTTCCCTTAAACCAACAATCTCTTCACTTTTTCTTCTCACTTCTCAAATCTCTGCTTCTTTTCATTGGATTCTTCATTTTTTCAGGTACTAGATTTTATACATCTAGGGTTTTAATGTTTCTTTTTTCAAACTAACTTGTCTTTATTGTTTAATTAAGCAACAAGGTAGTATTGTTTTGAATTTTTCAATTTTTTCTTCATGGTATTTTTTCCTACGTATGTAGGAATGTTACATGAAAATGGGTTATTTTCTACTTGTTTGAAAATGGTTTTTTTTTTTTAAATTTTTTTCGGTTACGTAGCAAATTTTATGGTTGGTTGTTTGATTTACTTTGAACAAATGGTATATAATTGATGGAAATTTGTTTATGTTTATTGCAGATTTTGATGCTTGAGTTCTGTGCTTTGTGAAGCAGCGTGATGGGGAAAGGAAGAAGTCCTGGGAAATGGATCAGGAGCTTACTCTCAGGGGGGAAGAAATCTTCATCCAAGTCTAGTTCCTCAAAGAAGAATGATATTTTTGTAAGTGTTTTCATGGTTGTAACACATTTTTGTTTATTTATGATTTGATATAATATGAGTGCTGCGCCGATGCCTTAGCTATAAGGAACCTATCAAAATTGCCACCTATAGTGTGTGAGTACTTTGAATTTTGAAATACGAATGTTGTAATTGTTGTTTCAATTCGTGTATGTAGAAATCTTTGAGTAATAAGGATGCACTGGGATCTTCTGAGTTAACAGTGTCTAATCCAATTTCAACTGTGGATTCTTTGCAAATATCCGCACCAATATCTGGACCAAATGTTGCGAAAGCAGTGATTTCAGAAAAAGTAGTTAATAAGTCATCACATGAGCTCTCAAATGGAGATGAAAAGGCTCAGGCACCGGCCGTTGCCAATGTTGCATCTCAAGATGATCTTGAGACACTTAGGCTTACGGAAGCAGCTATTAAACTTCAGTCTGCTTGCAGAGGCTATCAGGTAATACTCCCCTGTAATTTTACATTTATGTTATGCGGGCTGCTGATATGCTTCTGTTATAGCAGTTTGTTTAAGTTCTGCTTGTAACAGTGCTGTAACTCTGCTATAGCCGCTATCTGACAAAATTTTGTACTAAACAGCGTATCGCAGAACATTAGTGATTTGTTTGAATTCCTCTACGCTATTGTGCTGTTTAACAACACTCTTGATTATAATTATTTGAAAAATGTCATGGACATCGCAAATATCAATGAAGTAGAGTAGAAATGTTTGAAGATACCAATGCAACCACATCTATTTCACTTTTATTTTAAGCTAAATTTGCAGTTGTTTGTTGGAAAAGGAAAAATATAGCTTTGTATGTTTGACTTTTTGTTTATGCAATTTTATTGGAGATTATTTAGAGTCATGATATATTTTGTCAAGAATTGTGGTACTCACTGATTCTCAATTTGCAAAGACATCACATGCAATTTGTCTTGGTATTGGCACTTTATTGGAATGTTTCTTTATGTTTGATTAATGGTTAATAAATACTTAAAGTGATTCTTGCATAACTTCATTGAAGGCTCGTCGGGAATTTCAAACTCTCAAAGCTATTACACAGCTGCAAGCTCTTATTCGTGGTCACTTGGTTAGAAGACAAGCTGTTTCTGCTTTATATTGTGTGAAGGGAATTGTTACAGTGCAAGCATTGGCTCGTGGTTACAATGTTAGACGTTCTGATATTGGGATTGAGGTTCTGAAAGTTCGCAAGGTAAAAGTTCTTTGGCTAATTCTATCAATGCAATGATCTGTACATTGTTCTCTCTGAATTTCTTAGTTGAAATATTGTAGGTTTTTTATTTAATTAGTACCAATAGAAGTTTCCTGTCATACAAAAAGAATGTTCTTGTGAATTATAGAACATACTCTGCAGCGTAGGTGAGTGTCATCAATTGCATACTCCCTACCCTTGTATTGCTTCACTAACTACTTCAACGTACTTTCCTCAGGATACTCAATGTTCAAAATCTATTGGCATTGTTACATCTACACCGGCAGACAAGCTGTCAGAAAATGCCTTTGTTCGCCAGGTAGGAACTTCTAATTAATGACTAATTACCTATATAGATGATAAATAATAGATTGTTTTAGGTTTTCCTAATATCTGAAATATGACTAAAATCAGTTAATTAAAACTTCCATGAAAATGTTATCAGCTGATAATTTTATTGTCCACGGAAGGTTTCCTCCCTTTTTTTGGGTAAACACTAGCAATATTAATTGAATTAAAGAAGGATAATTTATTTTTGGGGTCCTGAACTTGTCTTTGTTATATATGTCACAGCTTTTAAGTTTTGATCCCGTTTTTCTTTGTTTTTGACATTAAGGATCTTGCTTTACACTAATTTTATTTTCAATTCATGCCTCAACTGAGCCTGAAGGTTCTTCATATAATTTCCAATAGTTAAGGTAATTATTTATGTTAAGTGAGAAGTTGTTTTGGTCACTGAACCATTCAACCTCATGTTATGATTTTAAGTTGACAAGTCTTAGAATTTTTCTGATCAATTACTAAGTTTACCTTACTTTCACCCTTTACTAATATTATTTAGGCTTAAATGCACTTTTGACCCCCTATGTTTGAAAAAGTTGCGATTTTGGCCCCCTTTTAAAAAAAATGGATTATTAAACCCCTAACTTTTGCCCCTTTTGCGAAAGGCTAATTTTGACCCAGTCAACGCATAGGTGGCATCTCACTTAGCTGAGTCAGCGCCACCTGTGTAATTGTTTAATAAAAAATAAAAAAAAATTACAACTCATTTGTTCTTATTTTGTTTTTTTTTTTTTTATTTCTTTTCTTCTACTCTTTCTGCTAATTTCCAGAATCTTCTTCAAACCTCCATAATTTCTTCTTCTTCACTTAGCTGCAGATTCTTCTTCTTCTTCTTCAAACCTCCATAATTTCCAGAATCTGCATATCCCTCTTTCGTCTCTCTCTCTCTCTCTCTCTCTCTCTCTCTCTCAGCTCTCTCTGTTCCATAATTTGCTCCGATTCCAATTCCGGTTCCTATTCCATTCTTTCATTCTTCTCCCACCTAATAGCATATTGAATCAACCCAATAGCATATTGAATCAAACACGCCCCTAGCACTGCTCAAATCACCATTTTCACCACATTTACCATACATATCAATCAAACTAGTTCCCACAAACACATCCTGATCCAGACCACACTTCAAAACCGACCCATGAACCGATTTTCCAATCATAACCCCAGGAAAGTTCATGTCTGCTCACGTCTTCTCCGTTTGATTTTCCAACCGACCCAGTTTTGCAGCAATTTGGAAGAAGGGGAACATAGGTTTTTCAATGGTACTGGGGAAATCTTGTCGAATGAAACATGTATTACCTTCTTGAATCTTGTTAGAAGAATCTTGAGTTGAATTGATTGGGTGGAGTTGGGAGAAACGTGGGAGATGAGGAAGATGATTGGGTGGAGTTGGTTGAATTTGATTTTAATTTTATTAATTAATAATAACATATAATAATATATATTGGTTTAAAATAATAAAAAAAGTTTTTTTTATTTTTTTAATTTAAAAATTACACACGTAGCGTCCTACTCAGCGCCACGTGTGCTTGCCACCTCGTTAATTAGTGCCACGCGTGTCCACGTATGCGTTGACTTGGTCAAAATTAGCCTTTCGCAAAAGGGGCAAAAGTTAGGGGTTTAATAATCCATTTTTTTTAAAAGGGGGCCAAAATCGCAACTTTTTCAAACATAGGGGGTCAAAAGTGCATTTAAGCCTATTATTTATCGATATGAATGGTATGACAAAGTTTTGAACAACTGATTTTTTTTCTATGGTTGTTTGGTTTAGTTCTTATTGTTTTGAAATTAAATTGTCTTGGTATAATCTGACTTCAATAAAAGCTCATTCCATATGATATCCATTTCAGCTGCTGGCTTCATCGACCCATGCGTTTCCTCTATCGCTAAATAGTGATCTTGGAGAACCTTACTTGGCTTCGAAGTGGCTTGACCGTTGGACAACATCAAGCTTTTGGGCACCTCTTCCTAAATTGAAGAAGAAACTTGACTCGGTGTCGGCTGAAAAGGGACAAGTTAAAAGGACTACCCGGAAATCGCCTGCTGTGAAAGCTGATGATGGCTCGAGTTCTGGTTCTAGCAAACAAAAACAACGTCCAAAAAAGGATTCAAACCACTCATTGGTTTCAGCTCAGGCACAAGAACTCCCAAAGAAAGAAATTGAGAAAAGTAGTCTAAAGAAAACTGGTATGCAGAATGTTTCAGACAGATCTGAGATTGTTAATGAGAAAAGAAAACACAGCTCTAGGACAACTTCAGATCAAACTGTTACTGATGTTTCAGAGCTGGGGCCAGGTTCCTCTTCTGAGAAAACAAAAGAAACAACGGTGCCAAAGTCAGAAGAGTCTTGCCCTGAGCAAGGTCTTGGACAGAAAGTACTAGAAGAGAATAACGATAAGCCAAAGAAGAGCTCAAATGGCAGTGCCAAAGAAGAGAAAGGTCTTGGAAAGAAAACAGTAGAAGAGAAAAACGATAAGCCAAAGAAGAGCTTAAATGGCAGTGCCAAAGAAGAGAAAAGTCTTGGACAGAAAACACTAGAAGAGAACAACGATAAGCCAAAGAAGAGCTTAAATGGCGGGGTCAAAGAAGAGAAAGATATCGGACAGAAAACACAAGAAGAGAATAATGATAATCCAAAGAAGAGCTTAAATGGCGGTGTCAAAGAAGAGAAAGATCTTGGACAAACAACACAAGACAATAATGATAAGCCAAAGAAGAGCTTAAGTGGCGGTGCCAAAGAAGAGAAAGGTCTTGGACAGAAATCGCAAGAAGAGAATAATGGTAAGCCAAAGAAGAGCTTAAATGGCAGTGCCAAAGAAGAGAAAGGTCTCAGACAGAAAGCACTAGTACAGGAAGGTCATAATGATCCTACTGCTGTCTTACGTACTAGTGTGAAGAAGGTAGGAGATAAAGAAATAGGAGTTAGCGAAGACTTGAATGGCGGTGACAAAATTATCAGCAACAATTACCAAAGAAGAGCTTCACTGCCTGCTAATTTTAATGATCAAGAAAATGAGTTACACAACACTCCAAGTCCAAGAGTGCCGAGTTATATGGCTCCAACTGAATCAGCAAAAGCTAGACTAAGGGGACAAGGCTCCCCAAGATTTGCTACTGATATCATAGACAAAAACAGTTTAACCAGGAGGCATTCACTTTCATCTTCACTTAACAGCAAGTCAGGTTCATTTTCCCCAAGAATAGAAAAGCTGATAACTTTGAGCGGAAGAGGAGTTGCAAGGACTGATAAATCTCTGTCATCTTCAAGGGACGGGACTGGTAAGCATTTATAATTTTCACTGTTTTTCTGTACCTTTTGATTTACTTAATGATTGGTTAATTCTTTGAGATGTGTTTTTATGGTAAGGAAAAGTTGCTTAATATATATATGGTCAAGTGTATCACGGTGAGGAAAATTTGCTGTTCTCATGAATGATACTTTTAGTGTACTACAAGACTTGTAGACTAAAAAACTCATGTTTGTAAGGATAAGTTATTCTTTTATTTATTATTACAGAAAAGTTTCTTCTCCACAAAAATTGGTTCTGCAAATGGCTCCAAAGCAGCAATTTAGAGCCATGTCAATAGACCGTGTAATTTGGATTGTCTATTCTCGAAGTCTGGCATTGGCTCTAAAGCAGCAATTTAGAAACCATAAACTGGATATAGAAACCATGACTTCTGCAAATAGACCGTGTAATTTGGATTGTCTATTCCCAAACAGTCTGGCATTGGCTCTAAAGCAGCAATTTAGTCCTGGCTACCTAGCTGTAATTTGGCTTAGGTTTTTGTCTTGGTTATGGTTTGTAACGGCAGTGGTCCCAGACACAAACTACACCTATCTGTTTCTGTTGTCTTGATTGTGATCTAACCTAGCCTCCAATCTCAAATTTAAAATCTTTGGTTATTTTCTAAAGGATACATTTCCAATAAACTTAAAGTTTAGAATGTAGCTTTAGGAGGATTGTGAAAAATCATCGTATAATAGCTCGGTTGTATCTTAGAGTCATTTGGAGTATCTTATAGGCTTAATTTTGATTTTTTCTTATATATATATTGATTTGTTTCCTTATTTTATTGAGAGTCTATTATTAATATAAAATATGGATTAATGCTTTATAATGTGTAATAGCGATATATTAAATATCATTCACATCATTTCAATTCTTTTTATTTTATTTTACTTTGAGTGTTCCTTTTCTTCCAACTATACTTAAAGAACTAAACCATATGACCTCAACAAGTGCTACCCCAAGTATTCCTTTTCTCTTGAGTTTGACTGGTCCAAGTTTATATACATAACACCTGAGCACTAATCCATTTCATATATGTCGCTTAAATCTAATGGATTACCTCTTCATAAGTTATCCCTTCATTTTGAATAACGAGCCTAACCCAAAATATTTAAAATCATGTTACTTGTACTTCAATATGGTCTTTTACTTTTGTCTCTAAGCTAGAACTAGAACTAGTTCCCTCCTATATACTCCCTCCATCTCATTTTTTCTGTCATGTTTGGAATATTAGCTCGTCTCAAATTAGTTTCCCTTTAGAATATTAAGATAGTATTATTATTTTTCCGACTATACCCATTTTTGGTATCCAAACCTACCCTATATTATATAGTCTTTTGTTCCTAACTCCTATAATAAAGATACCCTTAATAATTTTCTTAAGATGTGTGAGATGACAAATAAAATGAGATGCAAGGAATACTTTGTCGAATTTTTTACTTAAGAGAACATCATCTGGTTCCAAAGTTTGGCTCCACATCTCTAGTTTTCATTTATTTATTCTCTTAACTTGGCGTTCAAAACTATACCATCTGCAAAAAGCATGTATTGTGGCATAGACTCTTGTGTTCTAACACTGGTTATAATAGGGAAGTCTTCTTTGGACACCTTGTGTTCTAACACTAGTCAGGATTCCGTTGAACACATCTTTCAACTGGATATAGAAACCATGAACTCCTGTTTTTGTCCTTAACCTTTCACAATATCAGTAGGAGGTTTGTATCAAAAGTTTCCATTTAAATAAGTGAATGCAGCAAGCAAGTGCTTGAAGTTTCTCGGCTATAATTTTGATAACATGGCTCAAATTATTTTAATTTTTTTAGAAAATACAACTAGAACACATTAAATTCAGTAGGCCTGAAGTATTCACTTAAATGTAGGTAATAAGTGGCTTCATATTCATGAAAATGCACTCGTACTTTGTGTCGAATCAAAGCGCAAGATGTGTGGATTTTACACGGACATCGTATCAAATATTAGTTTACTTGTATTGTTATTTGAAATTTACTGTTTCAATTGCTGACAGTGCTCTGTGGATATTATCAATTTCAGATAAGATGACTCAACCTCAGTGGAGAAGGTGATTTTACATAATCTTTCAGAACAAAGATACTTCACGGTGGTAGAAACCAACGGAGCAAAAGATATGAAATATGAAGTACATTACAGCCTTTTTATTTTTATTCATCATTGTCATTATTATTTGTGCTGTGGTCATAGATACAGAAGGATACATATTGTTATCAGAGTCTATATCAACTTTCTTTTAGTAGCAAATACTTTGCTGGGTATATATATCTACAGTTTTAACCTTAGGTACCGGTTCTTCTCTTTCTAGCCGTTGTGATGTATTGTTCAAACTATTGTTTCAAAGAGTGTCATACTTTTCTAAATTTAAGAATGCTTTCACGATAATATTTTTATTCAGTAATGTAGCCGACTCCTCTTAATGAGATAAGACTTGGTTGTTGTTAATGCTACGAGCCTTGGCGCAACGGTAAAGTTGCAGCCTCGAGACATTTGTCACAGATTCAAAGGAATAGAATGGTACATTTACCTTCTCTAGACCCCCAGCTGATGGGAACCTCGTGCCCATGGCCATCATAATGCTATTTGCATTTGAAGGAATTTAATGTGACTTGGCTCTTTGTCATAGCTCGTAATGGTTATATCTATTTAACACTAAGAAGAAAGGTTCCCTAGGAACTAAATCGCATTGAATGGTACATACCGTCATAGGGAACCTTTCTTTTTAGTGTTAAATATATTCTTAAACATGACGGTATGATATCGCGTGTGGTGCGTGTTTTGATCATAAGTTGACGACCCAACTACATATGCAAGTCTTTTTTCGTTTCTAAAATAAGATTAAGTCAATTTTGTAGACTACGTAACCTTCTCTTTTTTAGAGTTTTGTATGCCATACATCTTCCATAATCATCAGCCAGCAATACTTGAATATGTTATTTAGATATTTGGAGATTAATCTTTTGGAATTTGGTTTAGAAAAGATTTTGATGCCATCCTCATCTATTAAGAAAATCTATGAACTAGCCCGACATATTCATATTTTTGAGTGCAAAAGATATTATGGAATACTTCGTAAAAATCAAAATCAAATGTATTTGATTCAAATTTTAGATAAATGCTATTTGCCTTTTTGAATGCTTTCTACTTATATTTTGTTACAGAGAATGTACTTCTTAGCCTTCTCTTGTAATATAGTGACATCGTCAACGGTCCAAAATGATCCATTGATTTTATTTGTCTTCTCCTAATAAAACTTGGGAGTGGAGAATTTTAATGGTTATATTTTCACATTACACCCACTTCTCTCTTAACTTCTGATAATATGGTGATTCTTGAAAATGTAGTACTTTTGATTCACTATTTTATTTGAAATATGATTTTTCTCCCCCATTTCAAAATTTGGTCCCCAAACTTTACACATTATTGGTAATTTTGGTCATAACCCATATTTTCAACCTCCAAAATGGTGATTTTAGGAGTAAAAAGTGATGATTTTTGGTCTCAAAATTGATATTTTCTCTTTAGATTCAAAATTGGGACAAAAAACTACCACTTTAGAAGCACGTAATCACAACTGTGTGGAGTTCCACCATTAATTAATCTAATAATTATAGGATTGTGACCTGAGTGCATTATGGACTTCCACAAATGCTTCTTAATTAAATGGAAATCTATGCACTTTTAATTAAGAAGCCTTTGAGGAAGAATGTTTTTATGGATGATCAACGATACTCTTGGAGTAAGCGTGTCTCCATGTTTGACGGTGTTTAAAACTTGTACTGACACATGTTCAACACTTGTACATCGCGTGTCAGACTATTAAAATAAATGTCTCAAAAATATATTTGTTTCTTTTTTGAATAAGGTGGATACTAAGTCACAACAAAATCTCATCTACAATAATAATTTACACTTCTTCTAATTTTTTCCTAAAATATTAGAACAAAAAAGCTGTTAAAAGTAACATACTAGCATTTCAATAGCATTTGAAAAAAATCTCGCAATTGCGGGAGAGATCTCAAAATATTTTAGTTGAGGGTGCTGTATAAACTTATAGTATTAAACATATATAACATTTCATTTTTAACATACATATACATCATAATTGTTGTTTGCATTTTTTCATATTCGAAAAACACCAACGATTTTTATTTTCATTGTCAATAAAATTATATCTCTATATAAACTAAACTATTTAATAATTTATTTATCTCCGATCTAGTATTAAAAAATATCAAAACACACTTGTCCCTATCAACCTCTTAAGTCCCTGCTTGGTCCCCCGACACGGTGGAGGTCCCATAGCACGTCACGAGCACCGGGCTAGGGGGGGCTAAGCAACTCAAGCGAACCGCCCTACCTTACTACAACATAAGGACAAAAGGGAGAAGGTTGTGACGGTGGCCTCATTATCCACACCGCCGGTCAGATGAATGGACGACCGACCGACTCGGGTTTTCATGAGCGTTGGCGGGTCCTGGAGTGCCTGTCAAGGGCGCTAGCACATACCCCAGGGTGATCATCACCACCTGCACCTCACATCTCGGTACAACGGAACGTGTAACCTGCATGCTGTCTCATGCTCGTCCCTGTATATGTACGCCTTGGCATATACACAAATCTTAATTTTGGCCAGTATTCAACGATGATGATCAATGATGACTTAAAAATCTTAATTTTTTTTTTTATTTTTTAACTTTAGAGTAGGAGGTAGATGGATGAAGGTAGACGATTAACATTGTTTTAGATTTTTTTTTTTGTAATGAAACAAATTTCTCAATTATGAGACATATACAGCCATGTGCATATGCACATATTTTTATCTACACACCTTTATTTTCCACGGTATTCAATGATGATGATCACGGAAAGCTTACAAATCTTAAATTTGATTACATTATTTTTAACTTCGTAGAAGGAGATAAATCATAGCCAACCCCAATTAGTGAAATAAAAGCTTTTTTGTGGTTGTTGTAGTTCTAGGAGATAAATCGATGAAGGTGAAAGATTAATTAGCATATCTTGTTTTAGAATTTTTATGTAATGAAACAATATTTCTCAATTATATGCATGTATAAATCTTAATCTTAGTTTAGATCATTTATAAATGATGTTCATGTTTTATTTAATTATAATAAAAAATATGTGTTGGTGTCCTATATTTTTAACATTAGCAGGATTAACGTGTTTGTGTTGTATTCAGTATTATACTCGGTGCTACATATGTTTCTACACTTTTAAATTGTTCATTGGTATCATTGCAGGGTAAATGATTGCAATACATGAATTGGACCCAGACCCACGTTAGGCTTGATGATGAATATTAAAGTTGTTTGTAGTTTCTTTGGAGTTATACATTGCTCAGGTTCTCAAACAATTGAGTATATAAATGTGTTTGAATATCCTAATCCTTTGAACTAATTTTTAGGATGAGATTTAAACCTATTTAACGGTAATCACTTGAAACAAAAATAAAGTTTGTTAACTTTTTTTTAGCCGATAAATCTTGCATACTCAGCTTTAGAGACTAATTTATTATATACTTTTTTTTACGTATTGTATGAATATGCCTCTAAATTGCTATCTTAAGACTTAAGTAACTTAGAAGTTTACCCTTTTAGGAAGATTCCTTATAGAGAAAGTTGGTCCAGTCTATCAAGGACTATAGCGGCCCCTGGAGTTCTGAACATTATTTCTATATGACTTTGTTTTTTTACCATATTTTTCATCAAAATAAAAAAAAAATACATACGAGATTCAGTTTAAAGGTATTTTGTTTTTCTTCTTATGACCTGATTAATATCTTAATATAAAGGGATTATATTATTAAAAAAAATAAATATAAAGGGATTATATATATTCTGAAAACGAAGTTTAATATTAAGCTTAAACGCATTTTTGACCCCCTAACTTTGTCATAGTTGCGATTTTGGCCCCTATTAAAAAAAAAAACTTTTCAGCCCCCTAAGTTTTTCCCCTTTTGCAACCTTCAGGCCCCCTTTGATTTTGATTCTGTCAACGCTCACGTGACTCCTCACTTAAGTGAGTTGGACCCCATGTGGATTATTTTTCAATTAAATTTAAAAGAAAAAGCCACCTATGTATATTCTAATTAAAAAAAACAAAAAACAAAAATAGAAATAGAAAGGCACGTGAGATCTGATAAAGTTTTCATTAGGGTTATACATTTCCCCCTAGTTATTCTTCTCGCCTGTGTCTTCAAATTCATTGAACACATTTCAATGTCTCGTGAAGTTTATCTCTCTTCCGTTGTTCCAATCGGAGCACTCTATTCTCTCTCTGGTTCTCAAATTTTGCTTATGTTTACCTCTCTGTGTCGTTTATTGAAATGGTTAAAGTTCTCATGCCTGTTGCCATTTACTCCATTGGGGTCGGGTTGAAAAAAGAATCTTATAAAAATGATACTATGTTTAATATGCTTTCCATTTCAATGGGTGTTGTTGTTGCTGCGTATGGTGAAGCTAGATTTGATACATTGGGGGTAATTCTTCAACTTGATGTTGTTGCTGCTTATGTTTTCCAATTTTGAATGAGAATTCGAGTTTTCATTTTGATTTTGTGATTTTTGGGACTAATTCTTTATGTGCATTTGCTTTGAATCTTTTTGTTTGGAAAACATCTCCTTTGACTATGAATGTTGCCTGTGTTGCTAAAGATTGGCTTAATTTTTTCATGTTCTATTTTATTTTATTTCCTTTTTTTTCCTTTCTTTTTTCATTTATTTAATTATGTTAATGATTATGTGACTTTTTTTATTTTTTTTTAAATTTAAAAATAACTCACGTGGCGTCCAACTCACTTAAGTGAGGAGTCACGTGAGCGTTGACCGTGTCAAAATCAAGGGGGGCCTGAAGGTTGCAAAATGAGGAAAACTTAGGGGCTAGAAATTGTTTTTTTTAATAGTAGACCAAAATTGCAACTATGACAAAGTTAGAGGACCAAAAGTGCGTTTAAGCCTTATTATTAATAATGAAAAGAAGATAAAGAAAAAAAAGATGTTGACCTTGGCTATATGCCTTATCTACGCCATCATGCATATACCCGACCTTTTAGTCCAGGTACATTATGTACAACTACAAATAACGATATAATATAATGCAACCATAGAAAAAAACTGATTATGATGAAGTCAGCGACTTAGTATATTTATTATGTACAGTAAGCTTTCGTCATATTAGCAATCTTCCAACCAAATATCAAAAAACAGAAATATAGGCATCTAGTAATCCCTAGAGTTCCCTTAAACATTTCATTAAGGACTTAATTTCTCTTCAACCTTGTTGAAGCGTTTGGGGGAACTCCCGGGATCACTGGTGAATAATGATTATCAAAGGTTTGGAACGGTAATTATTTCTTTATTTATTTATTGCATTCAGCTAATTTTATTTTATTAGTTTAGAAAACTTGATTGATCTTGTTCATTGAAGTTCTTTTGGCAATCAACAGTGATATGAAGCTGAAATCCAAATATTTAGCGACAGGGATATATATGTATAGACAACATAAAACAAGAAAGTAAGAAAAAGAAACAATATTATTTCAAAGTAATAATATCATGAGTTTATCTATCTATTTTAAGAAAAGTCATCTATAATATTAGTACATGATAAAATTTCACACACACACATACATATATATTGAGGGGAAAATTTCACATATATGTTTCTTGCATGTTTTTTCTCCACATCCATGAAATCTTAAATAGGATCTTCTCTAATTGACTAAGGAAAGCTGGATAAGTTGCAAGGTCCAGAAGGGATTTTGATGTCAAGAGAGAGTTATGACAAGAAGATTCATTGACATATCGTTTTTGTTTTTGATTGCAACAAAAGGGTTGGCGACCTTGGTATATAAATTGGAGAAGCTGGGACATCTTAGGGGATTTTTTCAATGAATTATAATATATTTATTCTTTAATGCGATCTGCAAATGATACTATCATGATTGTTAAAACTATTATGGAGAATTTACCGCTCATTTGAGTTACACAAGACTCGATTGATTAGTCTACACAATTATGCGTATGGAGGTTTCCAAAAAAAAAAATCATGATTGTGAAGAATCATGAGATAGTTAATTGTTGCATGTACCTCATGGAAATATTGAGGAATTTTAGGTTTATTTTTGGTTGACAACTGAGGAGTTTTAAGTTGATGTGAGAGTTGAGGGTTAATTATTTTGAAAGTAATTTGTTGAGGCTAAATGCAGACGATTAACTATTTCTTACAAACATTGTCAAATTTTTATAATGTTGCCTAGCTAGGTAATATTTCCATTCAAGTTTCTAGGCTTTTCGGAGGTTGTGGCAATTTTTAGCCTCCTCAAATGCTTGAAAATTGCTCTTCTCCCAAATAAAATCGCTCATTCCCACATAAATCGATGAAAATAATCCCAACGTGACTTAAGTCACGTTCAACATCATCAACATAAGTTAAGTCACGTTGAGCCAATGTGAGTTAAATCACGTTCGGTATATGTCAACGTGAGTTAACTTGCGTTCTGTTATAGAACATGAGTTCAGAACAACCATTCATTTCCAAAATCAAACACAATTATCACAATTCTCCCAAATTCGAATTTCAATCAATTCAAGCAAATCAAGTTCAACTTCTACTCCAACATCAAGTAAGTGTTTATTATCCTATTACATTGACTTTTTATGGTTTAAATGTTAAATTTTTTTTTTTGGAGAAATTTCACAATTTTAGGTTTTTAGGGATTTGATTGCATGTTAGATTTTTGGATTCTTAATGATCAAATATGTTAGAAATTGTACTTTTGATGTTGTTTAGAGTAAATTTCACTCCAATGTGGTAGTTTAGGGTTTAGAAATTGTTAAATTTTATATTGAACTCTAGGTGTTTGATAAATTGTCTCAATGAAAATTTGTTTAATTTTTGCATTGTTAAAGATGAAATTAGTTATAAAATTGGATTGTTAATGTTGATTATAGTGAGTTTGAGTGCAATGTGGTAGTTTAGAGATTGAACTGTTGATTAGTTAGAAATGACACACTGTCTCTATGAAAAAATATCATTGATTTTTTGCATTGTTTTATGCTGTGTAGATATGTCTGAGAGACCGGATAGACTGAGAGGAGGCAGGGAGACCATGACCAGCAGTGCACGGGCCGATAGACAGTGAAGTTGAGGTATAACCTACGTGAGTTAAGTCACGTTCGGTACATCCAACGTGAGTTAACTCACGTGGCGTTCTTTTATAGGTCAGGAAGTGCTCATTTCTTCATTTCACATCTAAAATCTCTAAAAACTCTCTCAAATCATCCAAAACCCAATTTCTTAAAGTTCAAATCAACCAACACTCCAATAATAAGTAAGTTTTCATAATCAAGTACCATTAAAATTTTATGTTCATATGTTACATTTTTCCTCTTAAATTAGAAATGTATTAGTTTTAGTTTTTTTTTTAAATTTTGATTTTTTGGCAAGAAATGATACAATGTTTACATGTAAATGACTTAAGTTATTTTTATAGAGTGATTAAGTTATTTTTAAGAAAGAAGTGAAAGTGAAGCAAACTAGGGTTTACAAAAAGAGGAAATTCTTAGGAAATCTAAGGCTAATGGTTGGTTCCAAAGTTCCAACAATTCAACACTCAAACCCCTTCATACCAGTGATATATTTAAAAGTGTAAAATCAATAATGATGATATATACAAAATAATGGGGTTGTTATGAATATATAAATTAGTGGATGTCCATCCATTAACCTTCCACATACATGTAACTCCCACTAGTAAGTGGATTGAAATATGATTATTCATTTACCTATTTGTGTCCTATAAATAGGACTTATGTTGCAATGTAAAGTGGCACTTGTGAAGTAATACAATATACTCTCATGTTCTCTCTTTATTCTTTTCTCTTTATTCTTCTATACTTTACATTATCTTGCAATACTTTTGATCAATTTCATAACACGTTATCAGCACGAGACTCTACCAAAACAATGACTTAATTATCTTAAAGGCTATATTCTAAGAATTTTTCTTCTTCTCATTTCTTTGCACCGATTAGTTTAATTTGATCATGATATCATGTTTTTTTTCATTGTTTTTATTTTTATATTTGTTTGATTCAATCACATAGATTGAGTATGATAATGAGTATGATCTAGTCATAGACAGGAGCAGGAGATTAATCACGCTTGTTACAGTGAAAAGTGTTGAAGAAGCTAAATAAGTAATTTGAATGTTTGATGGTTCAAGACATGATTCAGGTTTGCTAATGGTTCATTACATCTCTATGTTTTTAATTTCTCATTTTGTTTTGAATTTGTTTGAGTGAATTATCTACAACTTTTCAATTTCTCACTGTACAGACTATGATAATTAGGAAAGGGATAGTTTTAACTTCGCACTCATGAAGCTTAAAAATATAGAACATGCTTCATGTCAATTATTTATTTTATTTTATTTTGCACATGAATTTTGCTGAAAAATTCTTTGAATTGTATAATTATCATTATTTTATTTGTTATTCTAGTTAAATTTTGGAAGAATTTAACATCGAAGCATCCTTGAAGGATTGCTCAAACAATGAAGATATTTTAAGATATAGTTCTTGAAGAACTATTTTTTCCTTTTAATATTAAAGCATCCCTGAAGTATTGCTCAAAGAACGAATATATATATATTTTTTCATTGATTTGAGATATAGTTCTAAAAGAATGAATAATTTCATATCAGGCAATCGTAAAAGATTGCAAAATAAAAAAATTGTGATTTTCCTTTGTTATTCTCGATAGAGGTTTGTGGTGAGTTCTTGAAAAACTAGATCTTTGTTAACATCTACTGAATTTATATTTTTATCATGCTAATCTTTTTAATATATTTTTTTATTGAATCTTAGTTAGTTAAATCTTAGTTAGTTAACACATTAGCATGTTTGATATTCTTAATAAATTTTTGAATAATTTAACATCGAGTATCCCTGAAGGATTGCGCAAAAGAATTGTTCTCGATCATTATGAAGATCATAATATAATTCCTGAAGAACTAAAAAAAAAATTAAGATTAAAGCATCCCTGAAGGATTGCAAACAATCAATTTTTTATCATTGTTTATGAAGGTTTGAGATATATATAGTTCTTGAAGAACTAAATATTTAATATCAAGCATCCTCGAAGGATGACAAAAATCATGATCTTCTTTGGTTTTGATAGATTTATGGTTGAAAATAAGATCTATTTTATTTTTGTATTATTTTTAAAAAAAAGGTTTGAAGAGTTACACATTGAGAATGTAATATAGTTCTCGAAGAAATTTTTTTTTAGGATCCCTGAAGGATCGCTCAAATAAAGAATTTTCTTATTTATTGTTTATAATGATTTGGAATATAGCTCCTGAAGAACTAAAATTTAATATTAAATCATCCTTGAAGGATTGCAAAATTGTGATTTTACTTGCTTATTGTTCATAGAGGTTTGTGGAGTTCTTGAGCACAATTCAAATATATAAGATGATCTATTTGATCGTAGTATAAATTCTATGAAAGAATTAAAGAAAAAAAAATTATTTATGCCTCTTGAATGTGCTCCTGAAGTAGCAAAATTGAGAAAATAATATCAAGAAAACTTTGTAAGATAAATCACATTTGTGATTGAACATAAGAGTAGTCATTGATTGAAAAGATGAAGTCTCACATGATAAATTAAACTTTATTTCTAGATTAAATCATCCATATTAGTTGTTTCGTATAATTTGTGCTCTGCATATTTATTTATTTATTTTTTGGGTAGAATGCTCCACATAATTGTTTTTCTAATGAAATTGTAGGTATTGTGTTTATGAATTTGATATTATTGCTACTTTTGAAACGATTAAGACTTACGAACTATATTGTTTCGAAATGAGAATCTTGTTAGTTTATAGAATAACTATAAATCGTATTTGTATTATTGATTTCTTTTAAAAAGTATGTCTATACTATTTCGAGATTTCATGCAAGTATTGCTCCTAGAACTTGGACTCACTAAGGATTACAATAATTTTATGTATATTTTGTTGGATATTGTTTGTAAATGAATGATTTCTTATGTAAAAGACTATAAAAAATTGGATGAGTGACAGAAAGAAACTAATTTTATTATTATATTTGGCATTGCAAAAATTATTAAAGACTCCAGAAGAGTCGATATATTGTTATATGGAGGAATATAATTACACATTGAGAATGCATTATATTCCTCTAGGTCTCATAGAAATTTATTATCCTTCTAAATGGATATTATATTGAAATAAGAAATAAAGGAGATGTTGAATATCTTTATATTACGAGACATGTTTTGGATAGAAATAAGTGTAGATAAAAAATTGCATGTCTTCATATGTATTGACTACACTTATATTAGTGCAATTGAAGCACACATTATGGTAAATTGAAATTTACATATCATATTAAATTTATTGTTGGCAAGACCGGTTGGGTTATCCCGGATCTATTATGATGCGAAAATAGTTAAAAATTTATATGGACATGTATTGAAGAACCAGAAGATTCTTCAAACCATTAATGTTTGTGTGTTATTACTTTCCAAAGTAAGTTGATAATCTGAGAAAATAAGTCTCTTATATATATTAGGTGATATTTGTGGATGAATACACCGATGATGTGAATCATTTTGATACCTTATAAATTGATTTAATACATCGACTAAATGATCACGTATATGTTTATTGTCAACTCACAACCAGAAGTTTGTGAGATTGTTCTCTCAACAAATTTGACTAAGAGCTTAATTTTTTGGAGTTTTCATAAAGTATCATTTCTCAATTTAAATTGATATTGAACATCGTGTAGTATATGTTCATAAAAAAAATGGTCTTGAAGGTCCATTCTTTAGACGTCTAAAGTTAATTGTATGAATGATACTTATGAGAACATAACTTCTAAATTCTACTTTGGGAACATGTAATCTAGTATGTTGAGATATTGATTCGCATCAAGCCAACACATTATTATGTGTAAGTCCTCCCCTTAATTTATAATTTAATTTAGATTAACAACCAAATATTTTTCATCTAAGTGAATTTTTGGATGTGTTGTGTATATCACAATTGTTCCAAAATATTGCACTAAGATAAATATTGAAAGAATATTGGGAAAATATATTTGATATCAATCCCCTACTATTATAAATTGTTGAGCCAACTTCAGTAGGCCGATTATCGATTGATGGATTAGTTTTCCCAATATTAGGGGGAGAGAATAAGCAGCTGAAAATGTGAACCCGAAGTTCAATTGAATGAAAATGTGAACCCGAAGTTCAATTGAATTATTTGAAAGAAAATATTATTATCTCATCTTGATCCTCGAAATATCACTCATTTGTGAAGTTAAACAAATAAAATAGCAGCTGCTAATGCTCCAAACGAAATAGATGTCCCTGTAGGATAATCTTATATTGTAAATGAGTCTCAATCATGCATCAAGCATGGTAAACCAATCGGTTCCAAATATAAAAATCCTCAAATAAGAAAAGGAGCCAAAATGAAAGATAACCCAAATGAGGATATAGAAACTCTAAAAGAGTCGTCAAACATAATGGATTTTTCAGTTCTAGAAGAACTTATCAGGTACCTGAAAATTATGAAATATCGATAAATTATGTCATGAGTGAAAGATCTCAATGAAATGAGATGGAACCGAAAAATAAAAGTCAACGTTGACGATGTTTTTACATAAAATATAGCGCTATATTTAAAAATGATAACGAGGATCATGAATCAAAGTTTATTGAGGATTATAGACAATAAATTATTGACGAAATGGAAAGACGATTTTGAGGCGATATTAAACTAGCTTTGCAAAGAGAATGATTTTTGGACCAATAGTCCATACATATGAAGATGTGAAAAGAAAAAGAGAATCATGAAATATTGATATATGAAGTTTGCCTTATTTTCAAGAGTATTGGTGAAAACCTACCATTAATTTTGAAGAGGCTTATTCACCTGAAGTGAATTCAAGTACATTATCATATTTGATTAAGTCTAGCACCACTTGAAATGCTCAATCTATCGATATATGAATTACATGTTACAATATATTTATATGAGTCACTTGATATTTTTATATGAAATTCCCCGAAGGAATTATTTTATCGAGACATACAATTCATATTTTTGAAGAGATTAATTAACCAACTTGAAATATAGAAACATGTTGTATAATATTCTTAGTGAATATTTTCTAAGAGAGAGATATAAACCTAATATCATTTGTCCATTTTGAAATAAACCTAAGAACTCTTGAAGAGTTTTTTGAAAGTTGAAATATGTAGAAATGGTAACTATTTATTTGAGATTACAAGTTGAGTATTTGAAAAATAACACTTTTGTGAATCATGAAGCTTATATAGAAATGTGTTAAAATGGTTATAGATGGACAAATCACATTTGTTAGCACTCAGATGATTGTAAAGTCACTAGATGTAGACAAAAAATTGTTTGAGAATTTGAGTAAATAAGGAAGAACTAATTGGTCCTGAAGTACCATATTTTAGTTCAATTGAGACACAATAATGTACCTTGATAACTATTCATGTTAGATATATTATTTGTTACTTTGTTATATTAGAAATGCAGGTTATTTGTGTGATGCTCATATAAAATTTTAGCACTACATAAAGAAAGTCGAGAATGTGTTTGGTTGAGGTCTATGATTGAACACATAGAGAAACTTGCAATTTGTCTTCCGGAAGAGTGAATGAATCAATCTTTTATGAATATGATACCATGTGCATTGCTCAATTGAAAGAAGACGATCTTCAGAAGAATGATGATATAAGCCGTCAACAAATTTGTTCGTGTGATAATCTTGCAAACCTTTTCACAAAGTCACTTCCAAGCATAATTTTTGAACAACTGATACACAATATTGATCTTAATCGTCTCAGAGATGATTGTTTGATTGAGGGGGAGATATAAGTATATTTTGCACTCTTTTTCCCTTCACCATGGTTTTGTCCCATTGGGTTTTCCTGGTAAGGTTTTTAATGAGGCAGATATACCAGATATTGTACTCTTTTTCCTTCACTAAGATTTTTTTCCATTGGGTTTTTTCTTAGTAAGGTTTTAATGAGGCATATCCTCGATGGACATCCAAGGGGGAGTGTTATGAATATATAAATTAGTGGATGTCCATCCATTAACCTTCCACATACATGTAACTCCCACTAGTAAGTGGATTGAAATATGATTATTCATTTACCTATTTGTGTCCTATAAATAGGACTTATGTTGCAATGTAAAGTGGCACTTGTGAAGTAATACAATATACTCTCATGTTCTCTCTTTATTCTTTTCTCTTTATTCTTCTATACTTTACATTATCTTGCAATACTTTTGATCAATTTCATAACAGGGGTTAAATTGTAACTCTTGGTTGTTAACTTAACTTTAAAACTCTGGTTGATGCACTTTGTGGTACAAAACTTCAAAAGTATTTTACGATATAGTTTTTATATGTCATGAATATGAATTAAATTACTTAAGCAAGTTTTGCCATGAGAGTGGAAGAAGAAAACATGCACATGACATGGGTGAAAACAGTTGTAAGCTATTTATATTTTGTCTTTACATAACTAATTAAAAGAACATAAAACAAAACTTGTTTCTCTCTAAGGTTCAATCTCCATGGAATTCTCTGCAAGCCACATAAACAAACCAATTGTGTGCACAAAACCATAAAGAAAGAGGTTATTATAGAAATAAGATGACATAATAGAGAAAATTGAGCTAATAATTAATAAAAAACACTCACCCTTTGTGAAGTAAGATATACAAAAGTCAATTGTATCCAAACACATATGGTCTAAGGTACACTCTACACTCTTCCACTTTTAAAACCATTCTTTGTTGGAATCTCATAGAATACATATCCTTGTTTCTTTGCTAGTGATTCCAAAAAATGCAGAGATAATCTGATAATTGCAATCACTATAACACAAAAATAAAAAGGAAAACATAAGAAATCAGCCTCATTGTAACTTCTAGTTTTAATCCACATCTCCTCTGCTAAAAAAACAACAAAACACTATGAACATTAATAGTAATAATGTTTTCTTTTAAATTTAAAGTCTCAATGATTCACTATTAGCTTTATGAAATATAATGACTCAAGTCTTAAATCATTAGCTTTAAGAGGCTTGAATATGTTCTATACTCAAAAGACCTTTTTTTTTTAAATACTCAAGAGAACTTATAAGTACTACAAAGAAATTAAAGAGGAATAAGGCAAGATGATGAATAGTTGACAGTTAAGTTCCTAAAAATGATTATATGGTAGGTTTTATATCATAACATTATATGAGTTCAATGGTGATTGATAGAATGGTCAATGTATATAATCAAATTCTTTCATATTTAAAAGTATACATTCATTTCATAAGCTTTATTTATGTTGGTTAAGAAAAAAAATGTTTTATGAAAAGTATATAGTATACCATGTAGAAAAAAAGAATGTTTTTATGAAAAGTATATATTATACCATGTATTTATTTGAAAAATTAAGTTGTTTTTGATACTTGGTGTAGATTTTCTGTGTGGTTGATGATATGAAGCTAAACAAATTTGGTTCTATTTTTTT
Source organism: Medicago ruthenica (assembly GCA_018208015.1). Lineage (NCBI taxonomy): Eukaryota > Viridiplantae > Streptophyta > Magnoliopsida > Fabales > Fabaceae > Medicago > Medicago ruthenica. The sequence continues at coordinate 64,158,581 of CM031375.1, read as the reverse complement.
CTCTGCATCTGTCCCTCATATGAGCTGTAATCACAATTTTTTTTCATTAGAAGAAAGTTACATAAAACAATACAAGAGATTTATTGTCAGTAACAATGCAAACTAAAATATATCTACTTAATTATTAATAACAACATTTGCAATAAAAAAAGCACTAAACTTACCTATCTCTTTGTCTTTGCAGGTCACGCACTCTCTTTCTCTCTTACCAAGTGAAGCAAAATCCATTCCATGTTTTCTCTCTTACCAAGTGAAGCCAAATCCATTCCATGTGTTGCAATGACAGAGTCTTACTCTTCCCGCTCCTATATGTTGTTCCGAAAAAGAAACAAAAGAACAAATGATTGTTAGAGAAATGTTTGAATACAAGTTTGATATATGAAGATAATTTTGATAAGAATGCAAATGCTTGTAGATAGAGTAAGAGAAGAAGAATGAAGAGAGAGTGGTGATATAGTAAGATTATGGTGAATGATGATATATATTATAAAGTTGAATTTGAAATTTGAAATTCAAATTTGAGATTTTGACCCCAAAACTAATAAGCCAAATGATAAAGAATACTTGACAGACATTGGTATTCGTGCAATAGGGATTGACATGGATATCTATCTTAACAAAGTTGTACCTTTACATTTCCCTCCCAAATGAAGTCAGATTAGTTTAATTGGATTGACATGGATAAGTTAGCCACATGTGCAAATAAAGAAAGCTAGCAATTTTTTTCAGTTACATGACATCATTTGAGTTAAGTGATGTCATTCTGTTAAAAAAAGCATTTTTAAGACATGAATTACCCCTTAATGTGGGACGTGGCAGTCAAGGAGCTTAGGGCATTTTTACCTTTTTCACAACATGTTCTTTTCTTATATTAAGAGAGATTATTTGGAAACACTCACAAAAATACATTTTTTTAGAGGATACGAAAAACCATATTTTTTTAATTATTTTAAAATGCACATTATTTTTTTTTCCTTTTCTATCTTTTTTCATATAGCCTTTTGGGAGAAGGAATCATTTAATTTTTGGTGGGGATAGCTCCCAACAACAATGACAAAAACCAACACAGCCGCCAACAACCTTGAAAAACAACAAGGAATATATCCCCACACAACACGAGTAACTCTTCCTAGCACCTCCACCAAAAAAAATACTTTCAACGGAACCGTAAAACCGACCAAAACCCCTATAAAAACACCATTGTTTCTCTTCCCACAACTGAGCTTAAATAAACACCTAAAAATCACATATTTAAAAACTCCTTTGAATTCCACCACCAATCGTAAACAAAACCAAGGTGATATGCACTCAATACCTCCAGAAGAGGGCAAAATAGAACCCCAAGAGTCCGAAGAAAAAAAACACCAATACAACAAGAAAATGACAACACATATCGCATCCGCAAAACACCCACCGACCGAAATGGCACATAAGCCCAAAATAAAACATATTGTAGCATGTCAGTATATACAATCCACCATTACATCATGACCATATTAGAGATTCCCTCATCTCATTTTCTTATTTTTTATTTTGCATTAATATTTTTTTGATCAAACATCTTAATAGTTAAAACTCCACCACTTGAGGTGAATAAGTGGAGAATCCGATGTTCGAATCCCAACCATGCACGTCCTTATTAATTGAGTTATGTTCATGGCCACATGGACTATTACCTCCGGTCTTTCTTAGACAGTATCAAAATTTTATGTACATTGTTTGTCCTTGGTATAAAATAAAGTCGTAACTTTTAAAATGCAGCTTGAGTCACGACCGCACGATCCACGAATCACGTTTGAAACAACCAATCTGTCTACCAAAATACCGTGTCTATGTTATAACCAAAAATACTATTCTCTTCCACCTTTATATATAGGGAACTATCATTCTAACAAGAGAAATGATATTCGTATTACCATTTTTTGACAATTTAATTCTGTGACAATTTTGTTTCTCATACTCACATTATGTTTTTACTTTCTCTTTATTACTTTGGTTTTTGTGTCAATACCTTGTTTTCTTTGTAAATTTATGGTTGTCCCAAAAGTTTTCATACAAATAGTTGTTCGAATAACACAACTCATCTAAAAAAGGTATATCATCATTTCCTTACCTCACACTCACTCACCTCAAGAATACATTGACTTAAGTATATTGAAGTGCTTGTAGGTACATCTTCATTCACCGCCGCAACATTCACATCTTCTGCTCACTTCAACAATTCTCTCGGTCTACTTCAGATCATAATGTATGTTCCCATTAATCTCCTTTCACAGTTTATTTTATTTTTCTTTTTTTTTTTTTGAAAAAAAAACCGAATTACATAATAACCTTTTTAGGTCTTCAAATTCTGATGTAGCTTTGGGAGACAATGAAATCATGGAAAGCAAATGTGAAGAGAAATTGAAGGTAGTAACAAGCGTGGTTATAAAAAGGAGGAGTACCTCTCATTTTCAACCTTGTGTAAGAGTTGAGCTTTATAACATCAAAGAACAGAATTTAAATTTCATATGGGACAGATAGAAACGATCACTCATTAATGTCACCGTTATTAATAATAATTAAAAAAAGGGAAATACTAATAAGTTAATATCATAAGGGCGGTTGTTAAAAAGATTAAAGTGGAAATTTATATCAGAAATTGTGTAATTAACACATTTAAACATTAAAACACATAATCTTTTACATAAAATTTATCAGTTTGTTTTAACTTTTAAATCCTTGACAAGTGCTCTAGAACACTTGTTAACACAACCCTTTAAAAATATACTCAGAATATAATACTTGTCCATGATGTGTAAACTTAGTGGTAAAAACTTGACTTTAATACTAAAGGACGAAATTCAAATCTCCTTGAAAACTAAAACTAGTATACAGCTTGAATTAACCCTATTGTCTAATAATGATAACCATGTAAAGTCTAAGTGCCAAACAAAACCTGCAATTGAGTTGATCATGAATAGGAATTAGAGTTCGGGAACGAATGAACTAAATTAGGTTTATTTCCATGCAATATTGGTTGAACCCAAGAGTTCCCCCAAACACTTCATCATACAAGGATTTTTCTTTCTTTCTTTCTTTCTTTACTTGCTATAGCCCTTTAGAGTTTAGATGAAGAGTTCAGAGGAACTCCAAGAGACAGCCAACAAAAAAAATTCCTTACACTAATTGACTTAGATACACAAATGCACAGCAAAATGTGCTATTTATTGTGGAGAATTTTATGCTCTTCGAACAATTTAAAGGTGGTTTGTAATGTTGACATATATATATGGAGAAAACCACAAAATGAAGATACTTTTCTTTGCTATGAACCTGGTCATAATATTTGACAAGAAGGGGGTGAGACTATCTGCTTCACTTAGTGATGGTGTGGTCTCGTTTAATGTAAAGTGATTCAAAACATTGGTCTAAAAAGTTAACATTACGATATTTTCTTGCTCTTCCAAGTCATTTTCATAACTTTTCAATGGCAAGCTAGGGAAAATATCACGGGCTATATGTATTTGTTTTTAGGAGAAACAAACAATATACTGTCAAAATAAAGGAAAACCAAAAAATATCCTAAAACCGTTAAACAAATGCCTAAAATTGAACCAAAAAAAATCACGACCTGGCTCTATCCCTATACGTACCTCTATCCCTATATGTATTACTCCCTCCATTCACTTTAAGTGTTTTATTTAAGTTTTACACACTTAATAAGAAAATGATTAATAGTGTTGATTTTAATGACAAAATATGTATCATTTACTAATACACCCTTATTAATTATAGTTAGTAAAATAGTTACTATAGACGATTGAAATGCAATAAACAAAGGTATGTCAGTGGCAAAAAAATAATAAATGTTGTATTGATATTATAAAATTGCCAAATAATTTGAGACAAGAAAAAATAGGAGTGAGTTCTTGGTAATTTTACGGCTTTGTTGAAGAAGATGGAGATTTTGAGTAATTAGTCTACCAAAAAACTATACTAAATAAAAAAAAAAGTCACATTATTTAAACCTTTTAATAAGCATCTATTTGGTCAACTTAGCATAACACATGCGGTTTTCAATTGTCAAATTCCATCAAAGACCAAAAGACAAGGAATTTTAAATAATAGAGGTTGAATAAAAAATAGAACATGAAAACAAATGACATTCAATAACTAAAATAAAAAAATTAAAGAAATGGCATCCAAAAAATAACAAAACAGTTTACATAATGTTGGGACTTTTGGGTGAGTCTACAATGGGTTGTATCATCAAATTGGACCAATAACAATCATGCAAGTAAGATTGACAACACATCTTCACACAAAACCTTAAGACATTAGGTATATGAGTCATCTCACATATATGTTGTTCAAAATCTACTCTTCCGTCCAATGTAGAACATTAACTCACACTTGACTTGTATGCGTTTGTAATTATGTGACATAGTCAAATATAGTCAAACAGAGGCACAACATTTTCACGGATGGATGTTTATGCCCGTTTCTTTCATGAGAAGAGAGAAAAAAAATTAGAAATAAAAAAACGAATATGAAAAAAGAATTTTAACATGAAAGAAACAATAAGGGAAAACAATATGTATTGTGTGTTTTTTCCGTGATAATATAGGAAATAGAGCGAGTCGTTGATAATTATATGAGTTTGTTAAAGGAGTTAGAGATTTTTTGGTAATTATTCTACCAAAAAATTAAACTTATTTAAAAAAAAATGTCACAATATTTTAAAATGTCTAATAAACATTTATTTTGTAAACTCAACATAATACATTTCATTTTTTTACATTATCTTGTCCCACCAAAGAATAAATGTGAAGAAATTTGAAATAATAGATGTTGGATAAGAAAAAAAGCATGAAAGCGAATGACATCCAAAAACTAAATTTTAAGATAAAAAAATTAAATAAAAGACATCCAAACACTAACAAAGTATTTCATCATAATGTTGGGACCATAAAGGGAGTCTACACTGAGTTGAATCACTATATTAGGCTATTAACAGTCACACAAGTGAGATTGACACCACATCTTCACTTAAAATATATAATAATCATTTATTTTGTCAACTCATCGTAACGCATCTACAATTTTCCATTGTCAGATCCCAAAGAGAAAAAATGAAGTAATTTGAAATAATAAATGTTGAATACAAAAAAGTTGCATAAAAAAGAAGAGAAATGATATTTGTACAATCATTTTTAGACAACTTTTATGACAATTTTCTCTCTTATACTCACATTATGTTTTTACTTTCTCTCTCTATTGTTTGGTTTTTGTGCCAATACCTCATTTTCTTTGTAAAAATTTGGTTGTCTCAAAACTTGTTATAAAAATGGTTGTTCAAACAACACAACTCAAGAAAGAATGACACCCAAAAACTAAAATTTAAAATAAAAAATTAAAGATATGATGTCCAAAATTAACAAAACAGTTCATCATAATGTTGTGACTTCCATGAGAGCCTAAACTAAGTTGGATAATCATGTTAAGCTAATTAGGTATATGAGATTGACACCACATCTTCACCTAAAACTTTAAAACATTAAGTATATGAGTGAGATTCTGCATCTGTAATCTGGTAACATAACAAAATAAGGCCAAATTGAGGTACAACATGGTAAAAAAAATGTGGATTGGTGATGGTTTTATGGAGGGAGAAAATAAATTAGAAAAAGAAGGAAGATGAATAATGAATTTTGACATGAGAGAAATGGTAAGAAAAAAAAAGTGTGCTTTAACCATGGGAGTATAGGGAATAAAATGAGTTACCGGAAATTTTGTGGGTTTGTTAAAGGATTTGGAGATTTTGGGGGTAATTATTTCACCAAAAAATTAGACTCAATTAAAAAAATGTTGCTTCTTTTCAAAATTTCTAATAATCATATATTTTGGCAACTTAGCATAACGCATATGCATTTTTCCATTGTTAGATTCCACCAAAGACCAAAGTCAAGGAATTTAAAATAATAAAGGTTGAATAAAAAAACAATATGAAAGTGGATGTCGTCCAATAACTAAAATTTAAGATAAAAAATTAAACAAATGACATCCGTAAACTAAAAAAACATTTCATCATAATTTTTTGGATTTTCGGGTGATCCTACACTGCGTTTGATCACCATATTAGACTAAGAGAAACTACACAAGTGAGATTGATATAACATCATCATCAAAACTTTAAGGCATTAGGTATATAACTCATCTCACTTATATGTTGTTCAAAATCTACTCTTCTATTCAATATAGAACTTTGACTCACACTTGACACATTAACATCTCTTAATCAAGTGTGCAATTCTTCGCGTCCGTAATTATGGGATTTTTTTCATTACTGAGGGATTAATTCCGCCAGTAATAATCAAATTTCTTGTAGTGATGTTACATAGTCAAATAAGGTCAAACATGGGCACAACATGTTAAAAAATGTTGGTTTGTGGTGGTTTCATGGAAGGATTTTTATGTTCCTTTCTTTCATGAGAGGAAAGAAAGAAAATTAGAATGAAAAAATTGGACATGAAAAATGAATTTGAACATTAGAGAAGATAAAGTGAAAAAAATAATTATTGTGTTTTTTTTTAAGAAATTATTGTGTGTTTTGTTCGTGAGAGTATAGACATTAGTTACGAGTTTGTAGAAGGAGTTAGAGATTTTTGGGTAATTATTTTACCAAAAAATAATATTCAATTAAAAAAAATGTCACGTAGTTTTAAATGTCTATTAAGCATGTATTTTGTCAACTCAGTATTACACATCTGCAATTTCATATTGTCACTTGCCATCAAAGACCAAAAGTGAATGAATTTGAAAGACTATGTTGAATGAAAAAATTCACACGACATCCAAAAACTAAAAAAATATCATAATAATGTTGTGACTTTCGAGGGATCCTACATTGAGTTTGATCATCACATTTGAATAAAAGAATCCACATAAGTGTGTTTGACACCACATCTTCATCCTAAACAATAAGACATTAGGTATATGAGTCACATAATTTATATGTTGCTCAACATCTATTCTTCCTTAAGAATGACACTCTCCGCATACGAGATCTACCACCAGGAACCGATCCTACTTCGCATCGAAATTCTAGTCCGTGCTTGACATGGATATCCATACTAGTATGCATAAGAGATGATGCAGGTACTTCTGTGATAGCTAAAACTGAATGAATGATTTAGCTCAATATGTGAGGTTCATGTAAGTGAAGCTCTTTAATTGTTATCTGCTTTAGAATGGGTTCATGAGCTTAATCTTGAACCTATGGATATTGAGGTTGATGTTAAGAGAGTTGTTGATGGTTTTCATTCTACAAATTACGATGCTACATAATTTGGTAGTATTCTTCAACATTGTAATTTCTCTTTAGTTTATATTATGAAAACTCCGGTGTGAGGTTTGTGCGGAGGCAAAAAAAATGCGGTTGCCCATTAGTTAGCTAATGCGGCCCCATTATCAACTAGTTTTCAGATATTAGTTAATATACCAAATTGTATTGAACATATTTTGATTAATGAAATCATATGATTTTTCTTCTCTAAATTCAAGGGGCATCTATCATGACTTTTCTATTTATATTATAAAACGTGCTTCTATTTAGTGTCAAAAAGATTGTTTTTTTGGAGATCAAAGTCAATCTGTTCAGTCTAATTTAATTCAAAGATTTTTTTTAATAAAGACCGAGTCATTCGATACAATCCGGTTCAGTCATGCGGTTCGACTAGTGATCCAGTGGTTCGACCTGCGACTGAGTACCCTTCCAAAGTTGATCAACCGTCCGGGTTTTTTAAACTATGATTCCGACAAATAGTAGTTATATTATTATCTTTCTATTACCTATGCAAGTTAAGTGCTTCAATTACAATGCAAGTTAAGTTCTTCAATTACATGTTTGTTGAATTTTGCACATGGGTGGTTAGCATCATACAACAATACTCTAACAAAAAATATGGTAAATAAGATTTCTTGGGTATTTTTAATTGAAGAGATAGTTCTTTTAATAAATACATAATATCATATTGCAATCTGAAAAATTGTTTTTTACAGCACTCAAAATTGTGACTGCAGTGAGTCTGATTGTCGCGGTGATTTTCGGAGATCAAGCTATTGATTAGCGTTGACTCACTAATTTTATTTCACGACTGAACTTTTTAATTTTTTAAATGAAAAGTGGAAAAAAGTTCTAAATTACCACATTTTTAAAGATTATGGTTCGGGGGTTAGTTACGTTTAGGGAAGGTGTTAGCACCCTAAACGTTCGTAGTACTCTACGAGAACCTCTTGATTTTATTTATTTATTTTGGCTATAACTTGCTTATTTTTTAAGAGAAAGAATTTGAGTAGTGAGGAAAAAGAAAAATGTTTTTTTTGTATTTTTTATGATTTGGAAGGACAAAGTCCTTTGCCTACGTACCCGTGAGGGATCAAAACCTCGTAGTTCGGGGTAAAAATGCCGATTGATTTGTTTTTGTATTTTTTAGTTTTTTGAAAAGGTTTTAAAGATAAAAATAAAGCCAAGTGGCAAAAGATGAGATTGGTTTGTATCTTTTATTTTTTTGAAAATGGTTTAAATGTTATTAAAATGGATTAATGATTTTTTTAAGAAAGTGAAAGAAAAAAAAGGGCACTTGATTGAAAATCAAGGTTTATTTAGGAAAAGATATTTTTTTAATTTTTGATTATTTGCATGTTTTTGTTGTTTTTGATAATGAACTTAAGACTAAAAAACATAACTAAAAAAAAAGCTAAACGCGAGGAAATTCCGTGGTGACGTTGGATCACCACGAAACCCTTTTGAAATAAACTAACCTAATATTTTTGTATTTTTTTCATAAAGCAAAATAAATAAAAAAAAAGAAATAAAAGACATAAAGCGGAATTAATAAGTGAGTGTCAGTGCAAATTCTCATTTATATTTACATTGCTCCAAAATACATTCTAAAAGATGGCAAAATAATAAATAAAAATAAAAATTGCAAATGCACTAAAAAATAAGTAAATATGCTAAGAATAAAAATAAAAAGAAAATGCAAGAAAATAAAAGGAAAATAATAATAAAAAAAATGCATGAAATATTATAAGGTAGATTCAATGGAATAATATGCATGAAAATACATAAGGAATTAACAAAATAAAATGCAAGAAATGATAAGAAAAATAAAAAAAAGAAATAAAAAAGACAGGGGGATGCTATGAGCAAAAGGGGGGTGCAGGTAGTAAAAAGAAGGCCAGAAAGGAAGAGGAAAGAGTGGGCTTCACTGGGCTTAAGCTTTGAGCCAGGCTTTGATTGTTATAAAAATCAGTTTTCTGAAAATTCACCCATTTTTTCCTTCCCCTTCTCTCTCTACTTTGATTTCTCTCCAACCTCTCTCTAAAAAGAACCTGGCCGGAAAACAGGTTTCCGACGCGGTGGCCGCCGGCCTAGACGGCGGCGCCACCGTGCCGGAATCAGAAAAAACCCTTTTTTTTTAAAAAAAATTTGGTTTTAACAATCCTTTTCTCTCTTCTCTACAAATCTTCACTCAAAATTTCAAAATCTTTTTTAAAACGGAGTAAATCTAGGTTTAAAATTTTCAAAAAAAAACTCCCTCCGTTTGGTTTAGTTCCGGCTTCGGTTTTGTGGTGGTGGTTGGAGGAGTAAGCACGGTCGTGTGTGTGTGTGGTGAGGTGGTGGCGCGGCTGGATTTTGTTTTGTGTTTGGTGGTTGGGCGTGTGGTGGTTGGGAGTGGGGAGGAGGCCGTAGGTGGTTGCGTGGTTAGGGAGGAGGCACGTGTTTGGATGTGTTTGGGGGAAAAGTGTGTTGTTGCTGTAAGTGAGGGGAGTGGGGGCTTGATGGTTGGTGAGTGGTGGTTTGATTTGGCTGGGTCCGGTTGGGTTATTTTGAAGGTGGCGGTGATGACTGTAGCCGTGTGGGTTGTGATGGCTGATTGTGATGGTGTGTTGTAATGGTGATTTGTGGTTCTGATGGAATTCTGAAATTGGCTCCCCCCTTTGCTGCCTGATGCTTCCCTTTTTAAAATACTAATTCACTAATGCTCAATAAAAGACAGGTTGACAAAATAAGTGGCCATAATACTCAATAATGGACAAATTAATGGACAAATAAGTGGCAAATTAAAACACATTAATTTTATGAACAAAAAGTCTTCTCCACAAAAGGTCAGACTGTAAAAAATTTAAAAAGGTTACTAAAAAAATAAAAATAATAATAGCACTAAATAAAATAATGATAAAAACATTTAAAAGAATAAAAATAAAAATAAAAATAATAATAAAAACAAAAAGACGGACCCGGACGAAAATAAAAAAAATGAGGTATTTTAAAATACCTCTCTGTCGAAATTTCGTCTGAGACGACGAAAAATTCCGAACTAAAAAGACGAGTAAAAAAAAGAATTTTAGGTCAAAAATTGGGGTATGACAGATGCCCCTATTTAAGTCTCTTCGCCCGGAGATTTGAAGAGAAGATCTTTGATTCGGCGGGTCGAAGGGACTTAAATACAGAGTACGCCAATTTTGGACCTAAATAAAAAGAGAAGTGAAATGCTCGTGATGCAAATGCGAATGCAAGACGGCGAAGATGACCTGATTGGGGATAAAACAAAAACGAAAGGATACCCGAGTTCGTTAAAGAAAAGGGATCCGACTCCACTGGGGAATAACACAGGTTCACTGGGGAAGGGATCAACTATCGTATTGACAGCTGAGAAAGGAAATATGATATGAGAAAAGACACCGACCACAAGCTGCCCGTTTGTAGAGCTTGCCACTTGAGGTAAAGACGGAAATAAAAGTAGCATGCCACTGACGACAAGAAACAAAGGTGAATGTCAGCTGTTCGGGATGTTGCCGAACTTGCCACCGACGACATGATAGGAGATAAAATGTCAGCTGCTCGGGATGTAGCCGAACTAGTCAACTGACGACAGGAAACAAAAAGGATAAATGTCAGCTGTTCGGGTTATTGCCGAACTAGTCAACTGACGACAGGAAACAAAAAGGATAAATGTCAGCTGTTCGGGCTATTGCCGAACTAGTCAACTGACGACAAAAGACAAAGGCAAATGCTGGATGAAAGGTAAAAGCTGGATGAAATTTAAAAGCAGGATGAAATTTAAAAGCTGGATGAAATTTAAAAGCAGGATGAAATTTAAAAGCCGGATGAAATTTAAAAGCAGGATGAAATTTAAAAGCCGGATGAAATTTAAAAGCAGGATGAAATTTAAATGCTGGGTGAAATATAAAAGCAGGATGAAATTTAAATGCTGGGTGAAATATAAAAGCAGGATGAAATTTAAAAGCTGGATGAAATTTAAAAGCAGGATGAAATTTAAATGCTTGATGAAATTTAAAAGCTGGATGAAATTTAAAAGCAGGATGAAATTTAAATGCTGGATGAAATTTAAAAGCAGGATGAAATTTAAATGCTGGATGAAATATAAAAGCAGGATGAAATTTAAAAGCAGGATGAAATTTAAATGCTGGATGAAATATAAAAGCAGGATGAAATTTAAATGCTGGATGCAGGATGAAATTTAAGTGCTGGATGAAATTTAAAAGCAGGATGAAATTTAAATGCTGGATGAAGTATAAATGCTGGATGAAAGATAAATACTGGATGAAAATATAAATGCTGGATGAAAGATAAATGTTGGATGAAAGATAAATGCTGGATGAAAGATAAATGTTGGATGAAAGATAAATGCTGGATGAAAATATAAATGCTGGATGAAAGATAAATACTGGATGAAAATATAAATGCTGCTTGTTAACGAACTACCACTTGGCATAAAGAAGGTGACCTTTCTGGACCAAACACACCGGGGCCGACACTTGGGGGGAAAAGTGTTACAAGTTATTCAGGATTGATTGATATGAAAAGATAATTGAAGCAAGACTCATGGTGGTTAATGCCGCCATGTATAAATGATGTTTTGTGCATGTTGTGTATGCATGAATGTGTATATGCATGAAATGTATGAATGTATGTAAGACAATACGACTTGTATGACTGTATGGAGGATTGACATGTGGGATAATATAACTGATGGACTTGATGAGACAAGACTGGACAAGTAAAATGGAAAGTGGACCGACGACGCAGTACAAAACACTCAGCAACCTTCATTGGGGATGATGCCGTTGGGGACATATCCAAAACATTGACGGGGTAGGGCCCGATGTATGCAACAAATGGTGGGGAGTAAACACTTCTTGGGGGAATCGTGCTAATCAAAAGACCTGGCAGAAGAACTTGCGTTTCTGTGGTCATGCTTTTTGTTTTTTTCCTTTTTGGAATCCTTAACTTTTGCCTGGACCGCCCTTTCGGGTTTTCAGTCCACCGGGAATATATTCTTTTTGTATGCCCCTAATTTTTGTCTGGACCGCCCTTTCAGGTTTTCGATCCACCGGGACGCTCATTTTTGCCTAAGCCGCCCTTTCGGGTTTTTGACTTACCGAGCTCTTTTCTTTTTCTTCTTTCTTTTTCTTTCCAAGCAATTGACCATGTTTAACCTGCAGAGTTTGTCCGTTCTCAGGATAACTGTTGACACACATTTCACTTATTCATGAGTTCAGAGAGAATGTGTTTGTTGTCTATGCTTTCCAAAAAAAAAATATAAAAAATTTATGATTTTGAAAAAAAGTTTTGCTGCAAGTACTACCATCAAAAATAGAAGGAGTTTTATAAACAGAATAAATGGGAGTTCCAAATAAAAGGCACAGGCTCAAATTCATTTAACAGAGTGGTGGCCCGCCAATGGCGTGGCTCCACGGATCTCACAAAGTTTGGAAAATGGTAAATATAAGGGGAAGGTACATTGAACACAATAACCGCTATTCTCCCTAACAACTTTGAATTCCACTGTTTGGATGCTTCAAATTTAGAGTTTCTTTGACTGCTGATGTGCCCCAAGTGAGTCATGACCAGCCTGATGCAGTTACTTTGTCTTTTGATCCTTATTTTTGCATAGGCCGCCCTTTCGAGTTTTCGACCTATCAGGATGATTATTTATCTTTTTTTTATGTCTCTAATTTTGCCTGGACCGCCCTTTCAGGTTTTCAGTCCACCGAGACGCTCATTTTTGCCTAAGCCGCCCTTTCGAGTTTTCGACTTACCGAGCTGCTCTTTTATTTTGTAGACAAATTATTTCTTGACTGCATCGGCGTTGATAGGACGGGGAAACTCATCACCATCCATAGTCGTGAGGGTCATTGCACCACCGGAGAACGCTCTCTTGACGATATACAGGTCCATTTGCCCCTGGAATCGGGTTGAAAGGATAAAATCTTTTTGAGCACAAGGTCTCCTTCTTGAAATTCACGGGGATGAACTTTCTCATGAACCGATTGTTTCATCCTTTTTGGTATAACTGTAAGAGAAGGGGGTTGCCCCTGCTGATGTTCGCACCGAAGTACGATACTCATGCGAAATAAAAGGGAGCATCCCATGCCAATCCTTGTAGGTGACCACCATTTTCTGTTCTATCTTCATGATGTATTTTTCTCTTTTTTGTTTTGTTTTTTTTTGCAGCTTCAATGACACCATTCATCTGGGATTCGACCAGGAATATTGTAATGGCAGTTCTCCTGAACCCAAGTTAATCCTTTCATATACTAATAACCGCGAGATCTCATCGGGAATCTCTTCGTACTCCTCCTCTTTAGGTCGTAAACAGGGAACTCAAAGTCGGGAGAGATCATAGGGTTACAGTGTTCAACGGGTTTATGGATGTTCAGTCTACATATGGTTGATGATTGATTTTAGAAAATGATTAAAAAGAAAACAAATAAAAGAAAGATAATTAACTTTTTGGTTTTTTGTGTTACCATTTTCCAGAAAAAGCTAAGAATAACGAAAACATAGTCATGAACAAAACGACTTCTCATTTGATGATGGAAATGCATGAAACAAAAAACCCTAAAAGTTCACTTTCGTCTCGGGTGGAACGAAAGGATTTTTTTTGAAAAGACAAGACAACAAAACACATTACTTGGACCTATGAGTAGCTGAGGAAATGTCAACAGCGACCCAATTGCAGTAATCTCTGCCATGTGTTACAAAATTCACTGCCACCTTCTTCAACAGGGTGAGCTTCTGGGCAATCTTGCACCAAATTAACAGATGGGATCCCATGGCCAGGTAGTAGATTAGCTTGCACATCGGGACTCGACCCTTTGAAGGATAGGGTGTTGGCCTGGATCAACTTTTGGACTTCGACTTTCAATGCATAACAATGCTCAACGTCATGACCGGGTGCCCCTTGATGGAAAGCACAAGAAAGATGAGGTCTTTACCCCCTTGGCAATCTTTCAGGTACCTTAGGAGGTGCCCTAGTTTGAACAAGATTTTTATCAAGCAAAGCGGGAAGCAACTCTGCATAAGCCATGGGGATTGGATCAAAATGAGATATCCACTGAACCCGATTCTGTTGTCGAACTGCTGGGGAGCCTGTTGTCGAGGCTGTTGTTGATACTGTTGACGAGGCCTTTGTTGGGGATGAAGCTGATTTCTGGATGGCCGGAGTTGGGGTTCCAAAAGAAGTGGGATGAAAACCTTCGTCTGATAGAAATGGCATCCCCCATGGGTAAGCTCTAGACGTGCCGGGTGGTGGAGCAAGTATGGTAGAAGTTGGTAAAGCAAATAAGATTGGCTATTCAAGAGTAGTGACAGCAGGCTGAGGAACTGACGTCTGGGCTTGGGAAGCCAACAGAGCATTCATCATGGAGGTCAACTTCTCCATCCCTTCCCGGAGATTGGCCACCTCTTCCCGGAAGTTCTGGTTTTCTTGCTCTAACAGATCCATTCTTTTTCGATTAGCCATGGTGTTGTAAATGCGAGTTGGTTTGCGGAGGACTCGTCGGGCCACTTTCTTTGGACGGCGGCTGATTGACCTTTGAAGTAGTGAACACAATGTGAGACTCGATTTAGAAACTATGAATGCAGCATGATGCATGATTATGCTTATGCAAAAAGAAAAAAGAACAAATTATTATCGAAGGACTTGTTAGAGTAATTGTAAACATCATAAACTGAAACACTTCACTTAAGCATTGAAATATTACAAAGAAGTTTTTTTTGTTTACAGGTCAAGAGATTTTGGAAGCTAAAATCTAAACGTAAGGCCCTAAGAACTTCAAACTCAAACTCCAGGAGTGGATGGATCCTCGGAATCTGAATGTGCACTAGAGAGTGAATCCATAAACCTCATCTTCCTCCTAGCATCCTGGCAGAGCAAAGTGTCCTTCCGACAAAGCAAGTCGTCCTTCTCAATTATCCTCTGGTTCTGGACGAAAAGCTCACGGCTCTGCTGGGCTAGCTTTGCCTTCAAGGTCTCATGCTCTCACTCGAGCTCCTGGTATCTCCTCTTCCAAGTTTCCTTTTCTTGCCTTTCTTTGGTTAATTGTTCATGAAACTCTTCCTTAGTGTCAAAGGGGATAGGCAAGGATGATGGTGGGACGATGGAGGATAGGTATCTAGGTAGATGGTAGGGTAGGCCAAAGCTCATGGTCCTATCAATAACCCACTGAGTGTAAGATTCATGCACATAATCTGATTTCTTCCCTAACTGACTTCTGCTGAGTCTGCGGATAGCGCTCCAAGCTTGTGCGAATCTCTCTCTTTTGTTTGAGGGGTCTCCAGTTAAGATAGAACTCATTAGTCAAGGCAAGGTTGTTTGGTTTTGACTTCATCGGGTACTCAAATTGTCGTCGAGCGAGAAATGGGTTGTAGCTAATTCCGCCACGCATACCCAAAAGAGGTACGTTGGGGTATTCACCACAACTCCCAATAATCTCTCCAACGTCACTAGCTGCCTGGTACCAAACAATGTCAGATGGGTCAAGAGTCATGATTCGGTGAGGCCAAGAAAGTTTGTCAACATTGGTCTTGAAGGCACGGGATTGAGGTAGGTGGAAGATAAACCATTGGTAGAGCAAGGATGTACAACAAAGGATAGCTCCACGGCCAGCTTGGGTTCGGTCATGGATAGAGTGGTAGGTATCGACTAGTAGGGTAGGTACGGGATTTTTTGTGAGGAAGATTTTGATGGCATTAATGTCGACAAAGTTGTCGATATTTGGGAAAAGTACGAGGCCATACACGAGTAGGGCTAGGGTGGAATGGAAAGAAAAAGTACTGGCTACCTCGGCGAAGGTGAAGGCTTGTTGGTAGAGGAAATGGGTGGGTAGACCTTGGAGGCCTCCTTTAAAGGTGAGGTTTGCTTGGATAAGGGAAGTTTCGAGGTGAAGGGCAGCTGCAATATCGGAGGGTCTAGGTACAGGTTAAAGACCGTGGAATGATATCTTGTCAGGTACGGGTAAACCAACTAGGTATGAATATTCCTCAAGTGTGGGGACGAGCTGGTAGTCGGGAAACGTGAAGCAATGATAAAGAGGGTCATAGAATTGGACCAAGGTTTCCAGACATCCTTCCTCAACATCTACTCTAAGGATATTAAGTAGCTTTCCATGATGTGCTCGAAAATCCATTGGATCGCTTACCAAAGACCCTAGCTCTCTTAATTTTGACAAATCTGTTTTTTTTCAAAAGGTACTTCTTAGTGCTTCTTTTTGGAATGTCCATATCTACGATGTTTACGAAAAAACTTTGTTTTAGTCCTTCGATAAATTAGATGAAAAAAAAAGAGTTTATGCATGGATGCGTGGATGCATGATTATGTTAAAGAAACGGAGAAAACATGGTGAGGTTAAGTCCAAATGTTGGAGTCAAGGGTAAACACGCCATTTGGTAAGGACTATGGTTTTAAATGTACCTGTATCAGGGGTTCTACCAAGTTCCCAAAGTCATTGACCACTTCCGAATATTGTCGGATTACGGGACTACTCCCGGTCCAACGACGTTCGTAGGAAAGTCTCGTTTGAGTGTAGTATCGCGTATCAACCAATTCAAGACTACTCTTGATTAGCCACCGCACTACGTCCTAAAAGGCCAAGATGGGTTAAAGGTAACTAAAGGTCCTCAACTTCATAGGTCACTTGAAAATAACAATGCCGAACACGACTACTCATGCCAACATAGTAATACTTCCAAGATTCCTCCATTGAGTGGGGTTATCACATGTGCCACATCCGAAACTCACTCTCGGAAAGACACTTTGATTATACCACCGTCCTATCTTATGTTTCCCTGAAGTCCGGGTGTAGGACTTATCTCACCACTCACGTAAAAAGAAAAAAAAACACATAGGCACATATTTACAACCTTATTTTTATTTTAAGCAAGTTATAGCACAAAATAATTAAATAAATTCAAGTTAGGCTCAACCCTCTTAGGGAATCCCCAGTGAAGTCGCCATTTCTGTCGCGGTGATTTTCGGAGATCAAGCTATTGATTAGCGTTGACTCACTAATTTTATTTCACGACTGAACTTTTTAATTTTTTAAATGAAAAGTGGAAAAAAGTTCTAAATTACCACATTTTTAAAGATTATGGTTCGGGGGTTAGTTACGTTTAGGGAAGGTGTTAGCACCCTAAACGTTCGTAGTACTCTACGAGAACCTCTTGATTTTATTTATTTATTTTGGCTATAACTTGCTTATTTTTTAAGAGAAAGAATTTGAGTAGTGAGGAAAAGAAAAATGTTTTTTTTTTGTATTTTTTATGATTTGGAAGGACAAAGTCCTTTGCCTACGTACCCGTGAGGGATCAAAACCTCGTAGTTCGGGGTAAAAATGCCGATTGATTTGTTTTTGTATTTTTTAGTTTTTTGAAAAGATTTTAAAGATAAAAATAAAGCCAAGTGGCAAAAGATGAGATTGGTTTGTATCTTTTATTTTTTTGAAAATGGTTTAAATGTTATTAAAATGGATTAATGATTATTTTAAGAAAGTGAAAGAAAAAAAAGGGCACTTGATTGAAAATCAAGGTTTATTTAGGAAAAGATATTTTTTGAATTTTTGATTATTTGCATGTTTTTGTTGTTTTTGATAATGAACTTAAGACTAAAAAACATAACTAAAAAAAAAGCTAAACGCGAGGAAATTCCGTGGTGACGTTGGATCACCACGAAACCCTTTTGAAATAAACTAACCTAATATTTTTGTATTTTTTTCGTAAAGCAAAATAAATAAAAAAAAGAAATAAAAGACATAAAGCGGAATAAATAAGTGAGTGTCAGTGCAAATTCTCATTTATATTTACATTGCTCCTAAATACATTCTAAAAGATGGCAAAATAATAAATAAAAATAAAAATTGCAAATGCACTAAAAAATAAGTAAATATGCTAAGAATAAAAATAAAATGAAAATGCATGAAAATAAAAGGAAAATAATAATAAAAAAAAATGCATGAAATATTATAAGGTAAATGCAATGAAATAATATGCATGAAAATACATAAGGAATTAACAAAAATAAAATGCAAGAAATGATAAGAAAAATAAAAAAAAGAAATAAAAAAGACAGGGGGATGCTATGAGCAAAAGGGAGGTGCAGGTAGTAAAAAGAAGGCCAGAAAGGAAGAGGAAAGAGTGGGCTGCACTGGGCTGAAGCTTTGGGCCAGACTTTGATTGTTATAAAAATCAGTTTTCTGAAAATTCACCCATTTTTTCCTTCTCCTTCTCTCTCTACTTTGATTTCTCTCCAATCTCTCTCTAAAAAGAACCTGGCCGGAAAAAAGGTTTCCGGCGCGGTGGCCGCCGGCCTAGACGGCGGCGCCACCGTGCCGGAAACAGAAAAAACCCTTTTTTTTTAAAAAAAAATTCGGTTTTAACAATCCTTTTCTCTCTTCTCTACAAATCTTCACTCAAAATTTCAAAATCTTTTTTAAAACGTAGTAAATCTAGGTTTAAAATTTTCAAAAAAAATACCTCCGTTTGGTTTAGTTCCGGCTTCGGTTTTGTGGTGGTGGTTGGAGGAGTAAGCGCGGCCGTGTGTGTGTGTGGTGAGGTGGTGGCGCGGCTGGATTTTGTTTTGTGTTTGGTGGTTGGGCGTGTGGAGGTTGGGAGTGGGGAGGAGGCGCATGTTTGGATGTGTTTGGGGGAAGAGTGTGTTGTTGCTGTAAGTGAGGGGATTGGGGGCTTGATGGTTGGTGAGTGGTGGTTTGATTTGGCTGGGTCCGGTTGGGTTATTTTGAAGGTGGCGGTGATGACTGTAGCCGTGTGGGTTGTGATGGCTGATTGTGATGGTGTGTTGTAATGGTGATTTGTGGTTCTGATGGAATTCTGAAATTGGCTCCCCCCTTTGCTGCCTGATACTTCCCTTTTTAAAATACTAATTCACTAATGCTCAATAAAAGACAGGTTGACAAAATAAGTGGCCATAATACTCAATAATGGACAAATTAATGGACAAATAAGTGGCAAATTAAACACATTAATTTTATGAACAAAAAGTCTTCTCCACAAAAGGTCAGACTGTAAAAAATTTAAAAAGGTAACTAAAAAAATAAAAATAATAATAGCACTAAATAAAATAATGATAAAAACATTTAAAAGAATAAAAATAAAAATAAAAATAATAATAAAAACAAAAAGACGGACCCGGACGAAAATAAAAAAAATGAGGTATTTTAAAATACCTCTCTGTCGAAATTTCGTCTGAGACGACGAAAAATTCCGAACTAAAAAGATGAGTAAAAAAAAGAATTTTAGGTCAAAAATTGGGGTATGACACTGATTAATAATTATAAGGCAATCACATTTTAACTTATCTCAATTATTGACAAGAACTAAGAGGGGAACGGAAATTATTTTTGTTAAAGGTTATGCTCTCAAGATTTTGAAGACAAAGAAAAATTGGGCCTATTTATTAAATGAAATAAATAAATCAAGATGTGAAAATACTAGTATAGTTTTTTATTGCAATTTGAACTTTCAAATAAGAAACACATATCTTATTATCTATTTTTATTTTATTACATACACCATATATATATATATATATATATATATATATATATATATATATATATATATATATATATTAAGGAGAAGTTGTACCAACATAGGAACACATGCAGTACCTCCTACCATTTCTTGAAATACAAGTCCCAGTAGAATCATCGTGGTCATATCTGTGACTACAATCATAACTACAGTCATTCGGATCACTACAAGTTTGATCAATAATTGTGCATAAGCCAGGGCCATAATCGAAAAAACAAGTGCATACGTTAAAGGGTTGACAAGACGTGCTTGTTATTCGACCAAAGTCTTTTCCAGATCCAGAGGATTTAAAGGAATTACATTGTTTTTCACAACTTATATGACATGAATCCAAAACCTTTGAGCATTTACCTTCTGCTAGCATCAATTGCACTTTGGTCCAACAAATTAGAAATAAAAAAAAGAAGAAGCAAACATTAGTGAGATTCATCATTTATATAGTTTGTAAATGATGAAAAAATTGTGACACATGCAGTCGCAGAGGAAACCATAGTTGTTGGATAGAGATCGGCTAGCTAAATTGTACTGTAAATTTCCATTTTTAAAATAAAGAATACCAAGCGGAAAATTTAGACCGTCTGATCTCGATTTAACAATCACAAATATTCTGATTATATACGTGAATGCATCAAATTTTTGGCCCTAAAAAAAACTATTATGACAATGGTGAAGAGACAGAGATTTATACCTGAAACAACGACAACCACCAAAACTACAAAAAAACATGAAGAGTTTGAGATACGGTAAGCCATTAGCCAAAAATTCTGTCAAAAATATTTTGATGTGATATTTTAGAATGCCAAATTAATCAAACGTTGGGCATTTATAAGGATTGAGATTTGGAGTAATAATTTTTTGTGTGCAAATTGCCATTAAAAATTTATGGCGTTATTCAAGGTCAAAGATTATGTGGAATTATGTAATATTGACCAACCAGGAAAAAAATGCTCCTATTGACCGTCATAAAAATTTACTATATATATAATTTTTTTTGATAGAATATATAATTTTTTGAAAGGGAAAATTTACTATATATTGATTCTCCTCATTATTTGAGTTAATTACGTACTAAATGAGATATTAGTATTATGTAATTCAATATTTTATGGCGCATACTTTCTTTTAACTGAATATTTTATTGAGGAAGACTGAATATTTAGATATATACTCTCTACATCTCAAAATAAACGACTTTGTTCACCGTTACACACATGTCAAAACACATTTTTTATCTTTAATATATTTAATTATGCATTAGCAAAAATTATAAAATTTTGATAATATTCGTTGAGACGAACCCAACAATCTTCTATACATACATTTGAGAATAAATAAAATGAGCAAGTACACATGACATGTCAAAAACAAAATCAAATACAAATAAAACTTACATGTGACGACACTCAAATACAAAG